>CM032355.1:104050662-104428523 GCA_019023105.1 Diglossa brunneiventris | reverse complement strand
TTTTATTATTGCTGTGATTAGTATTTAGAAATTGGTGCCTACAAGATGACAGACCTCATCAGAAGAACTAAGCCTCTTACTATACGTACAATTTGTAGCAAAATGCAGGTCTTTTGTGTTCCTTGTGTCTGTTTTTCAAGCACTAGAAATCAGCACATGGGTTTTAGAACAAATTATAAATTAAGTGATGCACACAACCTTAGAAAAATGATTGCTGTCATGCTTTCCAGTAGACATCATGCACTTACTTCAAATTATGCTTCATTAACAAATATGGAAGAGTACACATTAAAAGCAATGGTATTCCTTAAAGCTTTTAAATGGTAATATGTCACTTGCTAATGCACTTGATATAATTTAAATGTTTAGAGAGGACAAAACTGCAGCCTTAATACATATTACTGTTGCAAATTAGAACAATGAAGTGTTCACAGATGCATTGCAAGGGATTTGATTAAAAAAAATAATCTCGTGATTTCATTTGGGCAGTTAAACTCTGTTGTTCATACAATTTTTGTGTTTAATTGAACTCATGGTTCCAGTAAACATTAAACTGAATCATTCTATTCAACAATATATAAAAACTGACATTTCGTTACACTTGTAGCAAAATTAGGAGAGATGTTGTAAGTTTAGTGAAAAGTTTCTAGAGATGATGATGTGCTATTGAACATCATTGATATAAGCTAAAGGATTAATTGGTTTCACTTGATCCAAATTTCAAATACTATGATTTAACATTTTAAGGAAAAATGGGGGAAAAACCCTATAGTTTTTCTGTTTAAGATCATAGGGGCTGAAATGAAATCTTCACGTTTGGTAGGTAAACCTTGCCTCCTAGTTTTGCATTTTGCTGGTTGAGTGACGCACAATATTTGGTGGAGACTGACATTCTATTCCTGCAAACCACAGTAAAAGCTGTAAGTGGTTTCTTTCCTACTAAATTCTTCTCACTGTAAATCTAGAAGAAAGCCTAGCTTTAAACAAACGTGTGTAAAAATTTAGGATTTCAATCTGGTGCAACAGAAGCCATCTGTAAAAGGCTATTGCAGTTATTGCCCACATGGGAATTTTGAGTCATGAGGCATTAAGGTCATGAGTGACTCATGAGTATGAGTGCACACTGGATTTGCAGTGAAGCTAGAAAGGGAATCAAAAGTCTTCTATTCTTTGATCAGTGTCCTGTTCAGTGGACCACAGCCTTTTATCCTTGCTCTTTCCACATGGGAATATATTTAGGTGCATTAGGGGTTTCCTTTACTTTGTTCTTCATGTTACTCCTTGAGCATTTGTGACAGGGGGAATTTGATGGCACTTTCCACTATCCATCCATTTTGTGTGGTGTCATTATAGTGAAAGCAGAGAAACATTGATTTATTTTTTCTCTTGACCAACGAAAGGGAAAGAAGTATGCTGTGAAATTTTAATGGAGCCCTGACAGGAGTCATTGCCAACATCACAACCCCTTCACCTTTTTTACCTGCCAGCAAAGTCAGAATTTAGGAAACCTCACTTGCATTAAAGAGTTGTATGCTTAAACTGTAACTATGAATGCTTGAGTATTGATGCTTATTCAAACTTTTTGAAGGTATTGTCCTGGAAAGGACTCTCCTCCCTGGAGCAGGTGTGAGTGGTAGCTGCCACTGCATCTGTGCTTTGATTTTGTGGACAGGTGGGAAATAACAGCACTTTTCCCCAAAAATCTTGTGCTTGCCTGCTCTTGGGAGAAGCAGAAATGAGAGTCAGATCTGCAGCAGGAGGCGCAATATCAGCTGGTAAAACTGTTTTACCTCACCTTAGTCTGACCCCAGCTAACAGGAGTTACTCTCCATTCTCCTGGTTTTAGGAAACAGCAGTTAACAGCTTTAAAAGAGCTTCTAAACTTGCTTTTCAAAAATACTCAGCTCCCGTATCCATTTGGCATGGTGGCCTGAGAGGCAGGATTCCATGGAGTATTCAGACCTATCTAACAGTGCAAGTACAGACCCAGAGACAAACCAAGTTTGAGTGTGTGTTATAGGTGTGATTTAATATGCTAGCCATTTGTTTATTGTTTAGATGTGATTGGCTGTCAATGAGACAGCACAGATGCAGAAAAGGGAGAGGGCAGGGCAGTCTGGTGATTGAAACTTGATGGGGAGAGCAGGAGGATGGCAGAGGAAATAATTCATATTTCCTCAGATGCATAAAATGACCCTGCATTTCTTATTCAGAGTGAAGTATTCCTGCTTCTCCCAGCACTCAATGCTTTACAGTATAGAAATGTGAATCCTGGGGATGAAATAGACTGAGAAATCCTTGGTGATAGGATAGGGAGGAAAACGAAGTTCAGTGCTATATATGTGATAAATGCATAACATATTTTTTCCTGAAGTAATTTCTGATGTGAAGATTTTATTTTGAATTCTATATTCTCTATGAATAAAGATTCATTCTAATGTCAGCAGAAAATCCTGCTTTTAGGCAACAGGGCATTTTTCCCACATTCTCTGAAATTTTAAGAAATAATTGTCACTACTGTTGAAATCATGTCTGCAATATTTTAACACAGCATGAACATCTGACAGCATGTGTTTTCCAAAGAACTGAGGAAGGAATATACACATCCAAACTGTCAGTGAAATTGTTTTGGACTCTCTGTGCTTATTTTCCCTGTCTCCGTATCTTCTGCTCAGCAGTCTCCAATCTGTGCACACACTCCAAAAAACCCCAAACCAAACAAAAAAACTGGACTTTCCTCCCTCTCCCACCACCACATCTTCTCCCCCGCAAAAAAAAAAAAAAATTAGGGCAAAGCTCTGGACAGAACTGTGCTAAGGAAAAAACCAAGGCTTACTATGCTAAGGAAAAAAAGAGCCAAAAAAGTCTTAAAAATCAAGAGTAATTTCTGAAATTTTTTTTTTTAAAAGTACATGCCTATTCTTTAAAAATAAAAGGAGGTTATTATAAGACAAGAAAAAGATTCTCATCTGCTGTTTATGAAGGGGTAGAATTTAGCACCGCTTCTTTTTTTCTCAACAAAATATTGCTTCAATGCTTTAAATTTTCTCATTAAAATTCACAAAGATTATAAAAAATATATGTGTATCATACCTTTCTCTATGGGAGCTTCTCAAAACCTCTAAGGGTCGTAAGAAATTTCTTTCTCTCCCTTCATTCCTTAGTCACAGTGAATTCTCCAAAGAAATAAAAGTGAAAACTTTTTTATAGAACTGGACAGTACATGAGGTTTATTTTAGAGACCTGTCTTCTTTTTCTGCTTTAACCTAATGGAGACATTGACATTTTAAATTTTAAATTTTTTAATATCCCGATAGTAAGTACTCTGTTTCTGTCCACATAATTTCAGGTTTTCTGAACTTTTTTTTTTTTTTTGTTAAGCATATGCACACCCTCATTCTGTATACACCTTCGTTTGCCTTCAGAGATGCTTGAAATGTAATGGAATTCTATATACTAGAGGGTAAAATAATTGGATAGAATTAGCAAAGAGTATTTTAATTTCCATCAAGATAGAAAATGAAAGGGCTTCAGTTACAAGAAGCAGGTTGTGACTGTGGGAGAACAGCTGCTTGCTGTTTACTTTAATTAAAAAAGTTGGAACAGCTAATGGATAATTTAGAAATAATTCATTTTGAAAGTGATTGAATCACTATTTTGATTATCAATAATTGAACACAGAAATCCCAAAAGGGAAACTGGAAATTAAGTTTCCCTTCAATACTTTTTATTTTAGCTCCTAAACTAGGAAAACTATTGAATTATGCACAAAATACTGCTTGTGATTATGTTGTGTGATAACATTACTTTCTAAATACCAAAGTTTCAACCACTGCAATTAGGAGCTTCTTTCTAATTATTCTAATTTTTTTCTTTAAAAATACAATTAATTCAACCAAATTCATAAAAATAGTAGCTGCATAATAATCAGTCATTATAAAATTTTAAAAAATAATATGATTTTTACAGCAAAATATAGTTTGGTTATAGCCAAACTGTCCTGCATAGCACAGGTGGAACATACACCAAAGGGTGAAAGTCAAGGCAAGATTCAAGACTAGGAAGCTTCATATTTCTCATATATTATCCATTTCACTGTAAGATACATTTTTATAAATAAGATAATTAAGATGTAATAGTTTTTTCTTTGAGCCGTTTTGTGCTGTGGACCACTTTCTCTTGTTATTTTCTTGTTATGGGGAGACCCATGGGGAATTTGTGGGAGGACAAAGTCTTTCAGATCCCTCAAAACATCTCAGAGACATCTTCAACATCTGGGAGCCTTCGTGATGTCCATATGTTTTGGAGGCAAATTACTTTTCAGATGAGATAAGGCAAATCTAAAGTCTCAGACAGAATGGTTCCTGGGGGGCTGCACGTTGAAATTACTCAACCAGGTGTATGATTTGCCTCAGAGGCTTGGCTAGGTCCCAGATTACACCAAAAGTAGCTTGAGCTCACCATGCTGTCTTGTTTATGCAGTTAGCATCAAGGGTCATAAAGAGATGCAAAACAATATTTTCATGGAAAGTATTTCAGATCCTTTTTTTCCCTAAATATAATTGGTGAAGGAATCTTTTTAGCAGGGAAAGTCAAGCCTGACTAGTTAGCCTCAGGTTTTCTGACTTTAACCAATTTCATTAGAATCACTAAAGTTATTGGGTAATAGCCAGCTTATCATGGAGAACAGTTAGCGTGGCTTGCCTTTTATTTTGGTTTCTAATGGTGGAAAACATATTAGCCTGAAGCTATGTTTCTTGTTAAAATTAAGATTTTTTGACAATAACCTGATTTTTTTTCTAATTATATATGTGTATAATCATATTGCCTTTGTAGATTGTTCAATTTTGTATTAACGGAAAGTAGTTTAGAGATATAACTTTGAAGCTGCTATCCTGATATTCTCTAAATATGATATCAGAACATACATATGGACCATATTTCTTGTCACTAGAACTACCTGAAGGGCTTGGAAAATGAGAGGGAGAGAGATAGGAGATTATTCTTCCAGATTTAAAAAAGCTGTTTTTTTTTTTTTTGGTACATGTTAAATGTGATTTAATTAGTGTCACTACTATATCCTTTCTTTCCTCCTTGAATATTATTTTTTCTTTCTGCATTCTGCCTTTTGAAAATTATATGTGGCATACCAAGAGGTTGAGTTTTTTGTCATAGTTTTCTCATGTTCATAACCAGCTTTTATTCCTTGTTGTTTAAATCATGGAGTATATAGTATAAGTTCTTTATTTCAAATTAGAAGCTTTGTCCCAGGTTTAAATGTCTAGAGTGTTGCTGTTCAAATATATGAAGACTAGTAACTAGAAATGGGGAAAATAGCACTTTATGAACTATGGTACATGTGTGGCAGCTGCCATAAATGTGAGTTACTTCTGTATCACAGATGTTTACTTTGCTTTGGAAATAACCTGTGTGCTTTCTGTGCTGTGCAAATTGACATATTGAATTTAGTTTTAAACTTAACTTCTCCTCTGGGAATAATGAGTATTGGTGAGTAGTGGTGTTGAAAATATTATATTGTCTGACTTTAGTTGTGACACCTAAGATTGGTGATAGTACTCATAGAATCATTAAGGTTGGAAAAGACCTCCAAGATCATCAAGTCCAACCTTCAAACACCACCACTAAACTAAACCATAGCACTAAGTGCCACATCCAGTTGTTTCTTGAGCTCTTCCAGGGAACACTCCACCACTTCCCTGCACAGCCCATTCCAATGGCTGTCAACTGTTTCAGTAAAGAAATTCTTCCAAATGTGCAACCTGAACCTCTCCTGGCAAAGCTTGAGGCCATTTCCTCTTGTTATCTGGGAAGAGAGGCCAATTCCCACCTGGTTACAACCTCCTTTCCAGCAGCTGGAGAAAACAATAAGATCACCCCACAACCTCCTCTTTCTAGACTGAACAACCCCAGCTCACTCAGCTGCTCCTCACAGAACTTGTGCTCCAGACCCTTCACCAGCTCTGTTGCCCTTCTCTGGATACTCTACAGCCCCTCAACGTCTTTCTTGTCATGAGGGGTCCAGAACTGGAGACAGCACTTGAGCTGTGGCCTCATTGCTGAAAGAAAAAAGCAATTTTTTACAGATTCAGTTTGTTTTTTGCAGAGATGGAGGTCGTATCAAACCTTACTGATTTGCCCAAAATCCAGCCTCAGAGAGTACAATCAGCCCATTTTCAGGGATTTGCCCAAGTCCTAAAAGGATATAATAATTTTGGAGTACTGCAAATGTTTAGCCCAATCCATAAAACAATTTCTAGGACAAGATACGTTCTTCACATTTTTACATGTCACTGCCATATAGCTATCATTTGTCTTTTCTTTTTAAGAAAGTATGTACACTTTTGTTTTCTGCCAGGAAAACCTTTGTGGTTTCAGTAGGAAGCTATGATTCAGTATGGATATTTATTACACATGTTCTTTTTTTTCACTGGATGATGAAGAGAACACTTAAGCATTGGATATGTTTAAATTAAAAACCCCTAAACTGGAGAATAATACTTTGGGTTTTATGCTCTTGTGGAATTTGGGCTATATAAATTTGATCAAAGTTATCTACGTGGGTGTTGTGTGTTCCTGCCACAGCAGCAGTCTTATTTAAAAAAAAAAAAAAAAAAAAAAGTTGCTACAAGACTGTTCATCAATCCCCATCTTCCCCTGTGCCCCAAGGTCTTTTTTAAGCTTCTCTGTGTCTTTCAAGATAATGAAGACACCCTACAGAGCTTAACAATCAAAGACTACCACAAACTAGGTGTACTGTTGAGTTTTATAAGGTTAAAGAAGTTAAAAAAGCTCCCAAAAATTCCTGTTACACTGTATAGATCTTTTTACTATGAGTGAAAAGCCAAATTTTCAGGCTCTTAGCCCCATGCTCAGTTGAAATATCTTGATGTATCCCATAGAATTCAAATACCTAGCTGCAAGATTTAATATTTATATGTAATTTTTACTTGAAAATGACTCAGAATGCTAGAATTCCCTCCTTAGAAATTACATCAATAATTAATGATCTCTGTCCAAAATTTCTTAAAAAAAAATAAACTTCATTATATTGCAATTTTTTATTAACAAGTGTTAGATGATAATTTTAACTTTCTGAACTACAAAATTGATGCTTTAGTTGCCTTATTTTGTTGGGGCACTATGACAAAAAAGTTTGGATGTTCTCAGCTTTGTGCAGGAGATGTGCCTGTTTATAAATAATAGACAGTTTCTCATTTGAATAACTTGTCTCAACATAGAACAGAGGTAACAACCTGGGCACATATCAAAATGGCATTGGGTAAGAAACAGCATATTTTTCCTTTTAAGTGGATGAAGTTAAACAGAAGGAACATTTTATTCTATTTTACTCTAGCTTTACATTCCCTAATGTGGCATTCACATTCTCGGAACAGACAGAGACATAATTTTCTCTCTCAGGATTTTTCCTGGAGAAGCACAGAGAGAAGAAGAGGAAACAATTCTTATCTCTGCTTGCTGTTCCTGTTGTTTTTGCACATGTGGAACGTGTTAGGAAGATTGTTTACCTGAATTGATTTGTCAATTGGATTCTGCTGAGGATTGTTTTGTTTCCTTGGCCGATTGGAAAAAGCTGTGTCCTGGCTGTCTCAGACAGTCACAGGTTTTTCTTTACTAGTATGTTTTGTGTAGTATATATAGTATCTCTTTAATATAGTGTAGTACAATGTAATATAGTATAGTTTTTAATAAAGCAATTGTTCAGCATTCTGAATCATGGAGTCAGATGCCAATCATTCCCAGATGTTGGGGTCACCTGGCATTCAATACCCTAAATTTATTCTTAGTAATTTTAGAGATTCTACGTATTCCACGTGTTCCAGGAGAAGATACACTGAGGACCAGATGGCATTTTCCCAGGATGAAATGGGAATAAGCTTTATTCAATCAGATGGATAATCTAAACTCAGAAGTTTTATTTCCACCACAGCTCTTCAGCCTAGTGCTAAGCTGGGCTCAGCTTGGGAACTCTGTTATGAGGTTTGTAAAGACCCTTTGGTTTTCATTATCAGAGCAAGTAATGATCAAGCCTTTCCTTTTTGTTTGACTGGTAGTGATACATGCTGCCTGCTCCCTATAGGAACCATAATACAGACACATTAAAAAAGTAGCCTAAAAGGGTAATTCAGAGGCTGAAGCACATGTGTTAATAATTTGACAGTCTTGTCAGTGGAGAAGAAAAGTGTTTGCATTTACACTGCATCTAAAGCAGGCATCCTAAATTTCCTACCAATGTAAACTTATGGTATTATAAAAATGATAATGACATTTTAGAAATAGCTGTTGTATTTTTTTAATATATTTTGCTGTATGTACCTGCAAGTACCTGCAACTTTCTTAGCTGTGAGATACTACATAGTAATGATTCAAACCTAATTTTGGCTAATGCAGGTGACCTAAACTAGATTGCAAATTCCAAGATATCTTAATGTGTTCTGCATTGCTTTGTCACTCTTCTATCTAGAAGAATATCACTCTACTTTCTCTAATTATTTGGTTTATAGGACTTCAGAAAAAAAGGACTAAATATTGAAAGCAGACTGTGATCAATTAAAGAACATCAAAATGAAAATTGCAGGGGAAGAAAGAAAGAAAGTGTTGCAGTGCGTGGCAACTGCAGCCCGGACTCTGAGGACTGATTGCAAGTTGATATTGTGAGTATGTACTAATGGTTCTGTGGAGTATTACAGTGTTATAATTTTTACAATTGTTCAAGATGGCGCCTGGTCTAGGTCCCCTCCCCGAGAAGATCCAGTCTTTCCATGCCAATCATTGGTTGTCATAGTTACTTTTTTGTACTGTTTACTGTCTATCAGTTGTCCCCTCCCCATTTCCATAGTAACCCTAATTAGTAGTCCATCCATCATTGTTTCCCCACTCCCAATTTCCAGATCCTTCCCTGAGCTGGTCCCAGTGATTGGGCCAAGTCTCCTGTCTCCTCCCCTATGTGTATTTGATTAGTTCATGTAATGTGTCTGTTATCCCATGCTGCTTTGATATTGGTCCTGGGGCGAGGGTTAACTCCCCCAGGCCAACCTTTATAAGCCTATGTTAACCCCTCCCACTTGGCTGTTTCTTCTCGGCTCCCTACCTCCCTCCACGTCCCTTCTCCTTAAATAAACCAACCCTGCTGCGGAGGAACAGCTGCCTCTCGTCTCCATCATTTACCTGCTCCCTTTAGCTGGTGCACCCCAGATAAGACTTCGAGCCGTCCCTTGGGGAATTCAACCAGAGGCAGCCTCTCCCTTGACGGAGTGGGGTCAGGTCTCCCGGGACCCAGGGACATCTCTCTCCTCTACAGCTGCTGGAGTGTTTGTGGGTCTCCGGCCGGGCTCCCTTCTCTCCGGTCCTTTTTCCAAGGACTCCAGCAAGAAAGTAGGGCAGAAGTGAAGATAATATACTATGTTACTTGTAGCAAGAACAAAGAGACCTTATCGGTCTGCCCTTGTATTTCCTTTCCTGAATAATTTAAAGCAATAAAGTATAACAGCCAAGATGTTATATTGACTATCTGAGTTAAAGTGTCTAAAAAGAAAATCTTGGTGTAATCAATATAAGTGAACTATTAAGCTGAGAAGGGTCTTTCAAAGTCATTGTTTATTAAGCTAAAGTACTGCTGTATGTAAGGTCTCTGTTTTGTATTAATGAAGTTTATTTCATATGGCATCATTTTCCAAGGATCAGGTATCAGATATAGCTTAAATTCATAAATCTATCATTTATTATAGTTTAAAAAGTTAGATTCAAAAATTGTGACATTAATTGAGAACCTGCTGATTTTAACTGATATTATTTTGCTTTGCTCCAATGATCCTTCCAAGACTTATCTTCTACTTTTCCTAGATGAGTGTAAAATAAGCATAAAATCTTGGATAGATATACTGCAGGAATGCTTCTTATTTCCTAGTAGTAACATGGCACTAAAACTTTATAATTGTATTCTTCTGGAATAGGTTACGTCATGTGTTAAATTAAGTGTGATAAAAATGTTGCAGGTATATAATTAGAATATAATTGCTTCACTGCACACCTGTCTAAAAATGTATTTGCTATAATGATGTACATAGATGTACCTAGTCTAGTAATCTGCTTTTTTCCTCATAATTGGATCTCCTGCAGCTTAAATGACAGCACATTTTATATTAACCTTTCCTAGGCTAGAAGGTAATATGGACATGCATGATGGAAACCTATTTCCACTGCTTTAGATGAGGTCTGTTGCTTTTGCTGAACACCGAAAATAACTACTACTTTGCTTTGGTATTAAGATTGAAAAGTGCATGTGGAACACAGATAACGACCTTCTCAGGTAGAAGGGTGCAAAACTGTTCTAAAAGACATGAAAAGAGCACTTTTGTGTTAGAGAGCTAATGAACAAAACATTTTGAATTGATGCAGTTCAGACCAAATATCAAACAAAGTGGTAAAGGACTGAGTGTTGCTGTTGAGCACAATAGCAAAACAGGTGAGGTGCATTTAATACTTACAACTAAAACTGGAAGTGTATATCTCTCCAATTAAATCAGTAGTAAGGGTTTGGGACCATACACCATTTGTCATCATTGATTCCAATTAAACTCAGGAGTTCTCATTGTAAAGAATGGTGAGTAATCAATGAGCAAGTAAGAGAAGAAGACCTTGAAAGTAGCTTATTGTACTATATCTGGTATGGAAATGTGCAGGCACATTGCCATTAAACCACTTACAACAGTGATAACATGCTGCAGGTGACATCATTTGTTGCTCTTTTAGCCTAGACTGTAGTGCAAATAGCTTCAGGTTAAACTTCTTAAATTCCTGGGACAACAAACAACATCTCTCTGTAAATCCTGGTCTGGAGCTTGCTGGTTTGTTCCCTGTAACCAGCTACCATGACTCCTATCTTTATTATTAGTGGCTTAGAAAATATAAATCAGGTCCTCCAAGATCATGTAAGGTTAAAGTTATTAAAGGCACAAAAGATGTCAGTGCAGGGAGTGCGAAGGGTGAATTTCAAGAAAACTGTAGCAGAAGGTTGAAGTATATTAATTTGCCCTTATGTGCTGTAATTACTTTTTATTCCAGGACTGAGGAAAGGAAATAAGGTTAAATGAACTTCTGGCAAGCATCATGCATGCAAACATGATTTGCATAATAATTTAAATTTTATTTGTCAAACACAATATTTCTTTAAAAGGTGTCTTGTCGCTTAAAAACATCTTTGTCATGCTGCCTCTCTGTAATCTTGTTCAATTAATACATTCCTTTTTTTTTTCCTTTTTAATTGCTTCACTGACACCTAATTAATCTTGTTCATAATTGTTCATTTTGCTTGTTGGAATTTGTACCTATAAGGTCAGGGGCTGTTTCCTCTTGTATGTGTAAATGTTTTTCCAGGCAAAATACACACATGTATGGAAAATATAACTGTTTGTATTTATCAACATAGGCTGGATTTGTGATCTTGTCACTTTAACTATCCAAGTTAATTTAGAAGGTTGTTCTGCAGAGTACCATTGCATGACTGGGGGCTAATTAATGACTGAAAAAACGCTATGCTGTCTGTATGGCTGGACGCTTCTATCTTCTCTATTTTCTGATTTGTATATTGTTTCTCATGTCACAGCATTATGTAGCCTTTAAATGACATGACTGTCTATAACCTACCCACCACAGTTGCTAAACTCAAAATCTTGCTATGAACAAAAAGGAGGACATACATTAAATGCAAACCAAGGAAATGTGTCGTTTATTGGCTTAAAATGCTAACAGATTTTACTAAGATGAAACAAAGATATTACAATTACTCCAGCTGAAATTATAATAGCAGTTACTGTCCAAATTAATATAAAATAGATGCTTAATATGTTTAAAATGGTTATATCAAGCTTTGTGGTCATCCTTTTGTTGAATCTCTGATCCTAAATGAGTCAGGCTGGGGTTTCAGTGAGTTGTCAGGATCCAGAATTGAAGAAAGGGAGGAGTTTGAAGCTGGTGATGATTTTTTTCCTCCTCTTTGAAGGACTATATATTTTTTTCTTGTCATTCCAATGTCTGCTTGAAGTAGTTTAGTGTTTTCTAAAATTATTTACGTCTTGCTTTTTTTCATTGGTCTGCAACTCTATGATATATCTTAATTTACAGTACATAGTGTATTTTATGGAGGGGAGGTATTTGTTCTTTATTTTAAGGCTTTGCTCATTACTCAAACAGCAGTTTTTGCACACCTCTGAAGTCTACATTTCACTGGTGACCCATGTGCTGCTTAGAGTCTTGGGGAATCCAGTGTTACTCTTTCACCTTCTTTTTAAGATAATCTTTTACACGTGAGAGAAGATATTTCCTTTTCTTGATATTCCCAGGCCATCAAGCTATGATGGCAATAAAATTATTTTCTTATGAAAAGTTCTGATAATATATATCAGTGTAGTTTACCACTCTCAGTTTATATGCCTACCCAGCTGAAAGAAAAGAAAAAAATTAAATGGTAAATACAAATACTGGGGTTTTTTGTTGTTGTTTAGGGTTTTGTTTTGTTTTGTTTTTTAGTTTTGGTTGGTTTTGTTTGTGTGCTTTTTTTTTTGTTAGTTGTGGTCTTTTTCAGAAATAACTCATATGCTGTTTGGTAAATATACAGGGTTTTTTGTCACACACTGTATACAGGATTCTTTTCCTTTTATAGTTGGGATATTCCTTATTGGACTGATGATAAAATTATTAGTAAAAGTGAAGATTTTTTTCTTCCATAGTCACATAAGTAATCCAAATTTGAAAAAAAAAATAGAGATTAGAGATTTTTTTATATCCTCTAACTGAATGTTATTATATTTAGATGGAAGTATTTTTACAAGTCTGGCAATGAAATTACATACAGAAAATTGATTTGAAAGAGTTCATTGGCAAATCAAGTCCTCCCTGTTTCAAATACATTGGTTTGTTATTTTCTCTGGCAGAATAATTGCATTTGTATACCCATAAATGGTGTCATAGTGCTGGAGGAAAGGAGTATGTATGGTCTCTCTATAAGGTATTCTTTAATCGGAAAATGAGAATTATGTGTGTTGACAGATTTATGTGCATTCTGTCTTGTAGCATATGGTGGTGCTGATAAGAACTTGTAATAGTCTGTCTAAAAAACTCACGTCTTTGCAATGCAGTGCTAAGTGCTTGACATCCTATGCTCATTTTGAACTTCAGTAGGAAGAAAAGTGAAATATAATATTGGAGATTGAATGACAGAATCCATGACACTCAATGTCTTTTCCTGGACAAGAGTGATAGGGTGAAAAAAACCCACCATGACAAATTAGTTACTTTTGCAAAGTCCCTTCTGTTGTGCCAAAATAAAATGTCTTGGTTTAAGCAGAGAGAATTGATTTACACATCAAGTAAAATTATTTATGATAATGTTTTTTAGATATCTTTGATTTAGGTATACAATTTTCCTGGCATCTCTGGAGCTCTCAGAGTATATTTACGCTAATAGCACAGCTTTGTCTTGCACAGCAATTTGCATGCCTGCACCAGCGTAGCTTAGCTGCTCCTCCTCTAAGGAGCACAATCAGAGGCAACTCCATTTAAAATGCAGGCCAAAAAATTTCAGGCTTAATTCAGAAATCTATGGACTCATCAAGAGTGCTAAACTTGAAACTCTAATCTCTTATGCTGTGTTACTGCACAGTAATGCCAAATCTAAGTAAGGGACTGTCATCAGTTTTAGTCTAAATATCGTTTTTTGATGTTATGACGTATCCAACGTAGGGGTGGAACAAATGGTGCATGTTGAATGGTCTGCCACTTTGGGAACTCGAGGCCTCTTAGAGAGATGTGAGTGTTCAGAAACTGTGAAAACAATTCATTGAGTTTGGATAGCTTTGGGCTGGAACCATAAAGAGGAGCACTGAGGGGGAGTTATGGGTCAAGCAGATGCCAATAGTTTTGTCCTTGATGCTGGAAAATGTTGAGCCCTTACCTGAGAAGTCTCCAGAACCTATAGAAACATATTTGTTTTTGTGAATCCACCAATTTTTTGCAATTTCTTGGATTGCCTGTCAAGTTCAGATCTTGTAATAAAAGGTTCTTCATTTTGGGATTGAGTGAAGGCAAGCAGAGGTGTCAGAGATGTTTATACTTCAGAAAATTATCTCATTCTCTACAGCATAGGAGAAAAGTTTGGCATAAAGAATACTGTCCAAAAACCACAAAGAATAGCTGTGACTGTTGGTTTTTAAACATAAAAATGGGTATAGCATACGAGAAAGGAAAATTTTAATAGTATTAAAATTTTGATAGTAAATTTTAATAATTTAAAGGCAGTAATGTGGATGACATATAATTCATCAGGTCATTGTTTTCAGTGTAGAAATCTCTCAACTTACTTGAAGGAAACCATTTCAAATATATCTACATTGATTTGTAGTCTGGACATGAAGATACTAGGTAATATTGAAGTTGTCAGGATGTCTTTTGTAAGAACGCACTTCTTGTTTAACAAAGTGAGGCAATATTATTTTAAGGATTCATTTTGTCTTGTTTTACTTGTAGCAAATAAGGAGAAACATAAGTCTTTATATAGACAGTCACGCTATCTATTACTTCTTTAGATTACTTGTCTATATCCTTTTCAGCTTTTTGTTTATGTGACACTATTATTTAGGAATTATGTTATACACTAATAGCTTTTCATATTTTTAGAGGTAGGAAACCCATACATATTATGAAAAACTTAGTAACTTTTGTATATTTGTTACAAGGTACCAATATGCTGAGGACTAAACATAAAGATAGCCAAATTGCAGGAACTAGAACTTTTCTAAGATAATAATCAAAGAGTAACACTGTCAATAGAGACAAATTCCAATATTCCTAGGCATGAGCATTCAGAAACTAAATAGAGAGCTTTAAAACTCTGTGTAGAGTGCCCGTCTCAGACAGTTACCCTTTGCTGGGGTTACTTTAATCAGTTCCATCTCACTAACATGTTGCTTAAAACAGGGCCACCAACAGCTCATGGTATTTTACAGATGTTATATTTGTACCAGATGCAGGAGTAGCACAATTCTGTACAAAGTGCACTCCTAATTTTCATTAGTTATGTTTGCATTTTAAGATCCAGTTAGGTAGCCTGAAACCACCCTTAAGCCCAAGTGATTCTTGGCTGTTGGCACAAGATACAGGCTCATACTCAGATGCAGAGAGGCAAGTTAATGTGCAGGTTTGGGACAATTTCCTTGCATTGGCTACATCTGCCATCACATGTACCACAGCAGAGCAGTTAGCTGAGACCTTCCTAGACAGTTCTCAGCATTATGTGTTGAAATGTCAGGCTGACACTGCCATGGGCTCACCAAAGGGCACAAAGTTGTGGTTTTCTCTCTATGACAGTGTGCACAATCGAAGCCTGGGTAGATAGTCTGGCTGGGCAGCATGCCAAAGGTTAGCAAGCTTGCTCATGGGCTTCTCTGCTTCAAGGGACAGCTGGAGAGAGAACATCTGTCTTGGAGTGCCACAGTAAGCTTCATTTTTCAGGCAGACAGAGCACTTTTCAAGTTTACTTGATACCAAAAGGTCTGTGATGGATTTCATCATCTTTAGGTCTGTGTGATTGTAATTCTTCTTGTATATATATGTATTTTTGTTCCACGGACTGTTCCAGGCAATAAGGAGTTCCAATGCTCAATGTGTCTTTCTAGTTATGATAGAAGGGCAGGAATAGTGACAAATAGAGCCAGCAGAGAGAAGCAGAGTTATTAATTCAGCTTCCTTTTTTACTTTCTTCTGATGCAGAAATTTCTTCTTCCACCAGCCGAGACCACGGCAAGGATCTGAGCCAATTCTGGTTGTGGGAAGTATAGTTTTGCAGTAATCAGGTGCCTTTCTGAGGACATTGATCCAAGAAGAATGAAATGGCAACTAAGGAAAGATAGGCTATTGGGAGGTTATTTTAGAGGAGGCCTGATATAGTAGAGAAATCAGCTGTGTGTGTCTATATACAGGAACTGTAGTATCTCTGAATATTAGGGAACTCAACAACTGAAGGATTATGGTAGCATTCAATTGTTACTCATCCTCATGTCCTTTTGTCTTTACTATTGCAATTATTATAAACGTTGTTATGGGGAATATTGTACTGAAATTTGGGGGAACCCCCCCCAAACAATAAAACACTTCCCTTTTTGGATATATCTTTTGTTTTGCTCAACAATAAATTGAATAGGCTGTTACTGGAGTTTTAATAAGACCATAAACTTTCTGCTCTGCATGTAAAAGGAAGCAGTGGATTTAGTTTGTAGTGATACAAAGAAGAAAAGCTACTGTAAAATATATGTGATTTTCTGAAGTATGAATTTGATTAGAAAGAATAATGCTGGAAAATACACAGCATCTGATGCAGCTAGACAAAAGAGGCAGGAGAATAATTAAAACATGGCACACTGATTTATTAAAACTAAAAGGTCTACATTTGAGCATAAACCAATACATTCTGCAAAAGACCATTTTGGAAGGTAACTGAAGTTACCAACTAGTACAAGCTTCAGCCAAGGCAAAATATGTATGCCTCTTCCAGTCCCCTTGCCTGCAGGAATACGCTTTGTGCCAGTCATAGTTAATTTTGCACTAGAAATCCACATGGGACTGCAGCTGGAAGCAAGGGGAATGAAAACTATGCACATAAGTGCTTCAAACTGCTGGAAATACAATTCTTGGCATTTACATGTCAAAAAAATTGCTAGTTGTTTATTGTCAAATTAAATGCCCTCAGACTAAGAGCTCATCTATAATTGAAGTTTATTTTTAAAGCAACATCTTTTTCTGCCTGTGCCGCCCAGTTTTATTGTCATAGAGATGGAAATCTCACCAAAGAGATTTCAAGCTTCTGTGTTTTCAAGGAGCCATAGATTACGCTTAGACACTTCATCTCATGGGATGAAGTTGAGATCATCAAGTTGAGTAGTTTTTTATTTTCAGAAAATAAAAAAGGGTATGGGGGGAAAGCTGTTATAGAATTTTGAAGTAATTCAGCTTGGAAAGGACCTCTAAAGGTCATTTGGTCCAAGTTCTGCTGACAGTAGAGATTTATATTGTAAGTTGAATTATGTAAACAAAATGAGCTCAACACAGCTGAAGGAAAGGAGATGTTTTATGGATTTTTCTTCCTCATATATCTAGAGTGGGAGAGACATCTAGATTTGGAGACTGAAACTGGTGATGTTTATCTAAACCAGTTTTTTTTTGCAAGAAAATAATTTTTAAAATTTCTTATCCATTGTACCTGCAGAATTCATGTCTGTTTTTCCTGTACTTCTCTAATGGTGCACAAAGCACAAATGAATGAAGGTTTCTAGTGAGTGAAAGTCTATTAGGCTCTTGTTTCCACTTTACAGGTGGTGATGGACCACAGTAGAATCCTAAAGTATTTGAAAAGTGCATTAGGTAGCTCACCTAATTAAGAGACAAATGATCTAGTTGATCATTCAGTGAGAACTTGTATCTATTGGATGCACTACCACTGTCCTTCATGAGGAATTCCTTTCACTTTAGGGATTATCTTGACAGAATTTGACCCTTCCTTTGAACTTTTATTTTTAGGTCTGATGGTCCATTTCAACTCTTAGCTCACAAGCATTCTAAGTGAGTTGTTTTAACGTTCAGATTCTAGAGCTAGGACTCTCTGTAACTCCCAAGCCTGCTATAGAAATTTCAACCATAACTCTGTGAAATTAAGTTTTGAAACTTCTCAGAGTTTAAAGGCTGTCTCCCAGACACCTTTGGCTTTTTGGCTGCTTCTTAGAGCAGAGCACTGTCTTTATGTGCACAGCAGCATGGCACAAGCAGAGCTTTTTGGGATCCAGCCATTGCCACCAGCTTTTGGGTGATAGAAAAGATGGGAAAGGAGAAATGTAATACAAAATAAGGAGGAAAACTAGTTTCTAAAAAATAATGTTAACTGTTAAATAAGCTAGAATTATTTTTTATTTCAATTAGGCAATCATAAAAGGATGAAACATTTACTTTAAATTAAGGTGTTTTAAAAAGGCTGAAGTGACAGATTTAACAGCTAATTAATTTTATTTGAAGAAAACAAAAAAAAATTTCTAATTTCTGCTGTAACACTGCAATAAATTCTTTTTTTCACAACTTGCAATTTTAGGGTGCTATAAGGCAAAGGTAGCCTGTCTGGTCTAGCCAATTATATTGAAGCAAAAAAAGAAACCCTGGAAACTTCAGGCAAAGCAAAGAAGATGAACAAGAGAGATGAAAAATAATTATATAAAGGCATGATTTATTAGTAATGAGGGTGGGAGATTGAGTAAAATAGACAAGGTGTGGGTAAAAAGAAGCAAATGAAGCAGCTGATACTAGCAATGAAATAACAGAAATTAAGAAAAAGGGAGATTCAAAAGATATCTGAGCTTAATTTTTGTCTTAGTGAACATAGTACTTTCTTGCAATCATGCTACTGATTAAGTTTCATAATGTTATCAGGTAATTTCAAAAAATATTTGACTTTACAAAGATCCTTGATTTTAAATTAAAGGCTTTCCATCTGCCATACAGATCTTCTGAAGGTTCTTCATAGTTTGAATGATATCAATGATATTCTTCTACATTAAGGATTTTTGGAAACAATATTAATAATTTCAAGGATAATTATGATTTCTCTTTCCAGTTCTCTTGTGTGAAATATCTCCCCAAAGAAAATGGGTATTCACTTATTGAGAACATTCTTAGGAAAAAAAGAAAAAATCGAATCCAAAATCCTACCAGAATAGTTTTCAGAATGTATTCCTAAAATCTCTATGATGACTACGTGGTTAAATTATATGGAGTAAATTTAAATTATAATTTTTGTAAATTATTCAGTATGTAAACACATTTTCTATAAATTTTGTATCTACTCCACTTTCATGGTTACTTGTTGAAACACTTTACTTTCCATAGCAATAGTTCAGAGATTTGCATTAGCTGAGAGAATTTTTAACAGCTCTGCTAATGAGACAGCATTCGCTAAACCCTGCTCTATTACTATTTTAAATCCTATGACTATGCATCATAATTTTGTTTTGCTTTATGTTAATGACAGCTTGACATAATTCAACATCCTCACCTTCTCAAAAGGATTTCCTGAGAATGCAGAAGAAAGTTCACCCTTTCCCGAAAAGAAAATCTTTACATGAACAAAAAGCAGTGTAAAATTGAAAATTGTCGTCAAGCTTAACAGGTCAAGGTCTTTTTTTTTTTTTGCTCTTCTTTTTTTCCCTTTGGTGAATACCTGGATTCAGAAATCTGGTATATAACTTTAAACCCATTGTATACAGTATAGGATGAAGTTAAAACTTTGTACTTAATGTTCACCACATCAAAGATCAAAGAAATCATTAAGGAAATATCATGCTTTGCACTATTAATACAATGAAACAACACAACTCCAAAATGGAGATAAATTTCAATAGACTTTATTTGTAATGTATGAAGTTATGTGTTTCATAAAAAATACACAAAATTCTAGATCTTTTGTTACTGTTTTTTTTTTTTTTTTGCTGCTCCATAATGAATTCTATTAATTTACTAATTCAAAATAGGTTGATTTCATTCACTCAATTAAAATTTTCCTTGTTTTATCTTCTCTGTCACTTGCCTCCTATTATCTTTTTATATGTCCTTCTATGTTCTAGTAATGAAGAACTATAACCCCTTGGAACCTGTTTTTGTGCGGTGGTTAGTTTTTTTCCCCCAAGTCACCTCCTTTAATTTCTTTTACAGTTCTATTGAGCTGGTAATTTCAATAGAGGAATTTTACTTAAAATAATTTCCTATATATTTTAAGGTTTTTGATCCACTTGCAAAGGCTTGCATAAATCTGTCAAAAGCACAGTCACTTAATGATTCTTTTGTATTGTTCTTGATTCTCATTTAATTCCTGTTCCAAACTCCTAGCTAGAAATCACTCAGTTATTTTGTTATTGTGGAATATTTTCATTGCTTTCATTTATCATAAGTCTTTTTAAACACCCTAAGTCAGGGGTGTAGTTATGCTGTCCCCTAAGCTTGAGTACTAAAGTGATGACAGTGATTTAAGAAGTTAGTAATTTGCTTGGTTCAATAGGTATGCCTGACTGACTTTTCTTACTTTTTTTCTGTTTTTCTAGAAAGCTCATTCTGGGAAAGAAAAGACCTGACTTTCTTTGTGAACTACTTTGTAGTAATACTCAAAAGTTACTAGAGCTGTCTACTGCTGAAGATTTCTTTCTCATCATGGCCAAGATATTTTTGGTGTGTGTACAGTGCAAACTTCAATATAGGAAGCCCTAGCTAGCTTGGCTAGTGGAACAGAAAGCAATTTAAATGATTTATCATGATGGAGCTGTATGGTGCCATGTAGTTTATTGTGCATATGCATAGATCACTGTGGGCTAGAACCCTGACAGGCCAATGAGTGAAATTTATGCATCACTTGAGATCCTCAGATATCTCACTTGCTACCTAACTTAATAAAATATCTAAATTTCCTCAGAGCACTGGCCCAGGTACTGCCTAACTGTGGAACTGCTAATCCAATCTGTCAAACTGTTGAAGCATATCCATATGCCAGTGTGCTAGCTGAACCCCCTAAGTAGTTTCTTTACTCTGTTTATGAGATCTCAGGCCATGCCCTCAAAAGTAGACCAGGATTAGAAGGGAGTTTATAGATCTTTCTGAATGATGACTGCAATAGCAAAGGGCTGGAATATATTTTCATAAGTGTATGAAAACCCATCTCAATAGTACTTTTATGCTCTTCCCTTGTCATTCCTTTCTTCCCCATTTCCCACTAAAAAGCTGCTTGAGGGCTTCTCCTGACTTCTTGAAAGTCATAGCTGCATTTGTGCTGACAGTGCTCCTCCCTTGAAGTCACTATTTTTCCTTTAGTTGCCTATCTCCTGAAGTATTTTAGAGAGAAGACTTAAATTGTCCCTCAGACTTCATTTTGGTCTGTGAAAAAATCTAGAGGTCTTTTAGTCCTCTTTCCTGTGAAAGACTTCTTGTTGTCCTTGCCAGCTTAATAGCTCTTACCTAATTCTCTTCCTTTTTATTTAATGTCTTAAGATTGTCAGTCACCATATTCTGAATGATTATGTGCCAGTATTGCATTTGCCTTTTAGGTAGCTGTATCACATTTATATCCCAGTATCCCATTAACGTATGATTAACAAATAGGATTAGGTCCTTCTGCTTTCATATGGTAGAAATAAATTTGAAATTCAAAATAAGTTTGAATATTTTCAGTTATCATTGTACAGATGTGTATTTAGTATTGCTGAAAATCCACTAACATGGTCCTTCAGGTCATTTACCCATATGTTTTGTTAGCACTGTCTCCTATCTTTGTGATGAGAAGTCTTTTTCTAGCAAGGGAAATTTGTATAGAGATCAGGCCAAAAGCTAATTTTTTCTTCCCTAATTAATTTCACCCAGGAGTTTACTATTTAATTATCTTTGGTGTTGTCTCCTGTTAGACCAATTCTTTGTTCAGGTTAGGTTTCTACTAATCTTTATCTGCTTAACTAGACTATTAGATTTCAGTGTGTCAGTGTTATAGCCCCAATGGATAAGCTCTTAAATCATTACCCTACTGTGGAAAATAATTTCACTTTTTAAAAGCTCATGTTGTATTTTTATATTTTTAACATAAAAAATAGATAGATAAATGGAAAATGTGTCCAAAACCCTTGCACATTATTTCAGTAATATGAAAAACTTTATATTAATCTGGTTATTCTTTTTCTTCTGAACACAAGTATTTTTTCTCTTTTTCAGGTTTGTTCTCCTCTTATGGAAGCTATTTTAAAATATATGCTGTCTGACCTGCAACTTCATTTTTCAGTTCTTCCACAATTCTGGGATGGAGTTTAGCTTGTGATTATCAGCTATACAGATATGTTTAGTTCCTTGAGGTCTGTTTTCACTTCTATTACAGTATTTTTAGTTTTTTTGCTAACACACACTTTTATTTGCCTTACTGTTATCTGCAAGGTCAATGTTATGCTCTGTTAAAAACTGAAGAAAGCTATTTATTTTGTTATTATTCATCATTATTATTATTATTCATTCTACTTAGTCTCCACCCCAGCTCTTTATGTTGTCTTCTAACTCTCACAAAAACAAGGTTTTGTAGCTTCACTACCCAAGGTCGTTCATAGCTGCCTAGAAGAGAATGAGTCGCTGCCTCTGAGTGTTGCTCACAGAACCAAAGTTGGGTTGAGGCTGGAAGGGCCCTATGCACATCATCTGGTCCAACCCCTCTGCTCAAGCAGAGACAGAGTCAGCTGCTCAGGGCCATGTCCAGATGGCTTTTGAGCATCTCCAAGAATGGGGACTGTATCACCTCTCCAGCCAACCTGTATAGATGCTTGGTTACCCTCATGGTGAAAAACTGTTTCTGGATGTTCAGAAGGAATTCAGATGTTCAATTTGTGCCTGTTGGCTCTGGTTCTGTCACTGGGCACCACTGAAAAGACCTGGTCTCTGTCCTCTCTGCACCCTCCCTTTTGATGTTTATATACACTGATGAGATCCCCCTGAGTCTTCCCTTCTCTAGGCTGAACAGTCCCAGGTCTCCGTCTGTCCTCATGGGAGAGATGCTCGGTCCCTTGATCATCTTACTGGCCCTACATGTGACTCATTCCAGTAAGACTTCATCTCCCTCATACTGAGGAGTCAGAACTGGATGCACAGCTCATCAGGCACGGCCTCAGCAGTGCTGTGGAGCAGGAAAGAATCATCTCCCTTGATCTGCTGACAGTGCTCAGCTGACTGCAGCCCAGGATACCATCTTCATCAGGAACCCAGGTACTTTTCTGCAAAGCCCTCAGCACGTGCTGATAGGCGGTTCTACCTTTCAGCATCAGATTTCCCCTGCGTATTTTGTGTGATGCCTGGCCTCCTAACTCATGGCTCTAACTTAGCTGGAGAGAAAGATGCCCAAAAGTTGAACTTGGCAAGAGCTTTCATAGCTCAGCCCCAGTGATTTTAGTCTCGGATTTGAATCTGTCACTTGATCATAAATGCAATTTAACTATACATCCTTAAAAAATTGAAATAGGTATTTACTCTTTTAGCTGGCCAAACCAAAATTAGTGCTAAATTAAGGTATTGCTTCTGTGAGTTTGTAGTTTTCTTTTTTTCTCCCATACTTTTGGTAAACTTGCAAGTTCAAGTCCCTGCTATTTCCACATCCTAAACCAAAAGGGTTAGTGCTGAGAACACTAAAATATTTGCAGAAAGTAGCTATTTGCAGAAGCAAGAAAGAAGAAGCAACAAAATAGATTTGACTTCATGAGAAATGTCATGTAATCATCTTGACAGAGCTTAAGATAAAGTTGTTATATTATTAATTCATGTTTTGATTAAAAGCTTCTTTTTAATTTGGCGGGTAGGGTGGTGTGGGGAGAAGAAAAGAAAAGGTTGTTTTGGAGAATTTTTCTGCTCTATTACTTTTCTCGTTCATATGGCTGGGTCACTTATGCTTTTAGCAATGGACATTTTGCCCTCTAGTGGTTTCTTTTGGTTACAAAATATCCGAGGAAAATCTGTGTGCACTTAAATTCATCCACTTAGATTCTAGTGTAGACCTGCAAAGCAAAAACTTTTAAGATATGTTCTTTTTTCTTTTGTCTGTATCCATTAATACACCTTTATGACTCTATCTTTAATGACACTGTCCTCAGAATATATGATATTCACATGGATTGTTAAGGGGAAGCTAAAGGCCATTGCCTTTTAATTTGAAAGTAGTGGCAAGGAAATTAACTGGTAAAGATTTGGATTTTACTTCAGTGACAATGATCCAACTGTGCTTACCTGGGACATGACTTGGGGATAGACAGAATGTATTTAGCTTTATTCTAAAGTCATAGTCACTGCTTTGGTGCTCTGGGTGTCTGAAAATGAAGTGGTACCATTTATATTGTAATATTTCTGACACCAGCATACTGGTTTTCTGTTGCAGTATTTCTATGCATTTTTTGTTATGTGAAATTTTGCTGAAGTGAATGGCATGCTTGCACCCTCTGTTTTTTTGAACTTGTGCCAAGGAGAAATAGTACTGCATAAAATACATAATATTCTTATGAAAGATAGGAAAAATCCTAATTAACATGCTTGATGGATCACCAACTGAGATTAAATAGGCATGCTACTCAGGGTTGTTCTCTTCAAGGCAACCTAAAAATAAATATTTAGGGATTATTTCAAAATGCCAAATTCAGTACAAAGTTTCATTGCATCTATGAATTCAAGTGCTTCCGAACTGGAATAAGAAAGGTCAATAGATTAATGATCTTCAGTTCTCAGCTTCATGGTTCCCAGAATATTCAGTTTAACTAGTCCCTGAAAAGAACCACTGATGGATTGAGGATACTCAATGGTTTTAGAATGATTGGATTACAATAAACCTAAATTAGATGAGGCTATAAACCAGCAACAGTAATAAAACTGCAATCACACTCTTCCTTGCATCATAATAAAAAAAAATTCCACAGATGAAAATATTCTGAAGAAAAAATGTATTTCATTTGTGCTTTAAGACATTTCCATGTTATTCATTTCATGGCTCTATTTTTACTTCAAAATATTTGTTTATAAATATTTTCTTTTTAAATCCTTTCCCTCCACTATAAAATTTGTAAGATTGTATAATTGAAAACACTCCTACTTTATGAAATAAGAGTATTTTTTTTCATAGAAATTCCCAATTTTATGAGAATAATGAGATTTTAGAGAAAAGTGCTCTTTCCATGAGCAGTGTAATATTGAGTACTGATCTACAAAGATAGGATAAAAAGGCCACCAAGTAAAGAAAATTTTTCTTGAGGTTTTAGGTGCCTAAGCCCTTAAGAATAAAGGAGAATAAAGGCTGTGGGTCTGCTAAAGTGGCATAAGCATCTATGCCATTGGGAGAAAGCTGAATTAAGAACTTGTATGGTTCAAGGGTAATCTGCTTAGGAAGTTGAGAGAAGTGTATTAATATCAGAGAAAAAATCTCTAAATTGTACTTTAAAATCAAATTTTTCAGTACCAAAATTTTCTAAAGAGGAGCATAATTTTAAAATAAGGACCAGGAGAAGAATGGGGATAGAAGGGATGTGTGTCAGGATCAAAGAGAAGATAATGCAGTATTCTCCTTATTATTTGTAAATGTTCATAGAATCATAGAAAAGACTTGGAAAAGACCCATTAGGATTACCAAGTTCAGCTCCTGGAGGCCCTGCAGAGGACACCCCAAGAGTCACACCACGAGCCTGAGCATGTTGTCCAAACACTTCCTGAACTCTGTCAGGTTTGGTGCCTTCTCTGGGGAACCTGTCCCAGTGCTCAGACACACTCTGTGTGAAAAACCTTTTCCTGATATGCCGTCTAAATCTCCCCTGACTCAGCTCCATGCTGCTTCCTCAAGTCCCATCACTGGTCAAGAGAGTGAGGAAATCAGGAGGGATATTTTTTTGTCTGTAGCTGATTCTCTGGTTTCCTGTTGCTGTTTTCTTGTTTTGTTAATTTGGGGGGTGGGGAGAACACAGGGCTGCTATTTGTTTGTATTCAAGGCCACCTCTTTTCCCATGGATCTTGTGATCTTAACTACCATTGCTGATGATGTTTCCGATCATCTTTGTCAAGAATTTCTTGCAGTCAAGTGGGCTCTGCAGTTCAAAAACATCATGTGTCACATGTGACCTCTGCCTAGAGCTACAAGCAGTCTTTGCTGCTCCAGTGTAGCCATTATTGCCCAGAACTACATATTCTGTCTTACTGTTGGAGCTTCTGCCCCTGTGGCTGGAATGCATGGGACAGTTCTGTGCTCAGCACCTCAGGTCGCTGATCTGTGGATTCCTTAAGAATTACCACTGAAAACATGTGCTAGTAGGAGGGGCTGTTTAATCATAGTAGCTCTGAGGTGAAGAGCCACTTACAGCTTCAGCAGCTCTGCCCAAGGTCAGGGGATGTTTTGAGGCATTTGTCATTTCAGTACCACTGTTTGGTCTCCCTGGAGTCAGGACTTCAAGTCTCCAAACTTGGACCTGGAGAAGAGCCAGTGAACCAGAGAACACATGCAAGGTCCCTGTGAATGTTGCACTGAAGTCAAGGTTAGTATAAAAGACGCTTATTTTGCCATCATTCTTATGTGAATAAAAGCAATTTTTCTGAACATTATGTGAGATGTACTATGGCGCGGATTCTTATTTTGATTTTGCTCTTCCACTATAATTGTTACCCTTATCCCTAATTCCTACTTGCAATTTTCAACATTATAATTTTTTGCTTTCTTTGGGAATATTTTAATACCACAAAATACTGTCATTTTTCCTCCTTTACATATAGTACAAAAATAAACACGGAAGTAAAATTAAAATTGTTTGTCAGTTTTATTCTTTGTGAGAGCACTGTAGATTTCATGAATTGTTGTCTTATGCTTTAATATGCTCAGCAGTTGGTGATTGTTAAGTAGATTAATCAGATGATGATAATGTTCAAAAATCCTATTGCAAGTAGTATAAATCACATATCAAATATTGAAAAATATATACTTATGGCCATTTAAGCTGCAATTAAAAATAATCAAATTATCCCGAGCAAAGCAGGTTTAGTAAATAGAAGAACACATTAAGCTTGATTTTATTCTAGTTTTCCTTCTTTAATAAATTATGCTAGAGCATTAAAATATCCCCTGGGGAACAAGTACTGTAGGTTATTAAAGAATAAAATTATATTTCAAAGTTTTATATCCATGGCATATGAATATCTAGATGGAAGCTAAACAGCTTTTGAAAAACTGCCTGAAAACAGCAATCCATCATGTTTAGGGAGAGTTTTCTTCCAGTTTGCTGTGCTAGCATTTTTGCTATAGTGTCAGTGGACTTAGGAAAAATGGGATTGCCTGGAAATATTCTTTCATCATGGTAGAAATTTCAGCCAATTGAAGTGCTTTCTGAAGAAAATCTTTTCTCTTCATTGCACCTGCAGCTCTTATGTAGTGCTCTGTAGTTGCAGTTTGGATATCCTTCCTACCTCTACTTAAGGCTGAATGCAAAAATAGGGCCTTCAAAAGTTTAAATTCATTAAATTAACCAAATTAAATAAGAATTTCTTTCCTGTTTCTGAGTCTTTAGTCCTCTCAGAACTATGCAATGCTTTTTTACTTTTGTGCTGCAGTCATCATCTTCCCCCTCTCCTGAGGTTTAATGACTGCTTAAGATATCAGGACACCATAGTTCTCGCTTTAATCAGTCTCAGATTCAATAAAGATTATTGCACATTAAAGATTCAATAAAGCTTAATGCACATTGTCTGTTCTCCAGAGAGAACTTGAGTCCTAGCTCCTCACACACAGTGAGGTCTGCTTGTGAAGAAGGGAAATGCCAAGATGAGTATTTCTGACTCCCTTCCCTACTCTGGAGGTTAGGTTCATAAGCCAGGTCTGCACATCTTCTCCTACCCAAGCCACAGCCCCAAAGCTGGGGCCTTGGGAAATAGAGGACTGTTGTGGGTTGCTTCCCTCATTAATTATTAGAGGATAATCAAAGGATTTTCCCACGGAGCTGGAAATCCTGTTGAATGTGCTTCTCAGCTACAAAGGATTCAGACCTTGCTGCACATCATTTTAAGCATTAACTTTAAAATGTTTTTGAAGGATTTGAGATGAGATGTTGTACAACAGGGTGTGAGGTGATGCACTTTAGCATTAATAACAACATTTCTTCAGTAAGCCCCTCAAAGGAAAATAAGAGTGTAAAGGTAGATCAAACTCACAGATTTGATACTGAAAGCATCTGCAGTGATTCAACCATGAAAATAGCCAAGTAAAATTTAAGTTCTGTCAGAAGAGGTATTTAGAGTAAACAAGGAAAAAGTTACTCTAATGCTATGTTATTGTCTAGTCAGTTATGTTCAAGAAAGATAAATTAAACATCTAACTTGAGGACAGAATTGACAATTCTCCCATTAGACTAGACAACCTACAAGAGGGGAGTAGAAATTGTTTTTCTTTTTTTCTTTTCGATCAGCACAAAGCAGGTAGGATATATTTGTTCTGCAAATGTCTTGGAACAGTATGATGAAAGGATAGAGGATTTGTTGAATTAAGGACAATATTTTCATGGAAACAGGCATGTACATATTTTATTTGAAATAAACTTGAATCTGTGGTTTCTGGAAAGCAGGAGATTTGCAGCTAACTCAGGTTATAGAAGAGGTTGTATATTGGATGACCTGTCAAACTCTGGTATTAACCTCTCACTAGTCATCCACAGGGGAAAAAAATGTGAAGCTTCTAAATTGTAAGAACTCACATTTTCTGATGAATCTTATTGAGAAAGTGATCTACAGAATTAACCACCTCACTCCCTCTACTATGTGTTTCCAAAAAGTTCTGCAGCTCAGGTACAGGCTGAGCATCTTGTTCTTGCTCATCTTGTTATGGTCTGAAAAACAACATTTCAAGTTAGATGCCTCCAGCTCTTTCAGATCACGAAGAAGGTTTCTGGGACTGCATATTAAGGGATGTCAGCTGTAATATATAGTAGAGGTAATTCATGCTATATATGTATAAAATATTGTAAAAGTCCAAATCATGTCTTTGACCACTCTGTCTGGGAGCAGAGTCCTATTTCTATTCAACCAGTTCCCGGACAGCGTTAAGATAACATCGGGTCTGTTAATGTATGGATGGAACCTTCCCAGGCCATGATTGCTGACTTCCCTGGACTGCACCTGGGAAGACTGCATTTAATGAAACCTTCCTGGACCATGATTGCTGGAATGTATAAGCTACTCATGAGACCTGCACCTGGGAAGATTACATCTACCGTGCTCAAGAGCTGGCGTCACTCTGCTACATATGAATACAGACTCTGCCTAGATGCTCAGACATTCGTCTGAACTTCTGGACCTACCTTTGTCTGTTCCTGCACATGTATGGATCCAGTTCTACATGTGAAGAGACACAAAGAAACGTTCGGTCATCCCTGCCTCAGGCAGAATAAACTGTATATAAGCTAGCTGCTTAAAACATTCGGGGTGAACCACTAGGGAGACACTGTCACTTTGTCAGTCGGATCCTGGTTCACCCAGTGCCTGCACCCGGGGCTGACGCTGTCTTGGCTGTGGTGGTCTTCTGAAATTCTATTTTTTGTTATAGATCTAATAAATCTTTGTTAATTTTTTTATAAATTTGGCTACTGATTTGATCATTTATAATATCAACTCAGCAACTTCAAGACCAGGTTTTTTTGATGCCCATGTACTGGAGGCCAACCCAGGAGCTTAGACTTCTGGGGCTCAGTCAGAGGCTGAACTGTTTGAGACCAAACTGTAGGAAGGATACGTGCATGTTCCAGAGATATGAGCATGATGATAACTCTTCTTTATATGAATCATGGGTTTGGGACTCATATAAGGAAGGGTTTTTCTGGTCACTAGGGAGTGAAATGCTCAACTTTCATGGGCACCCATAGAAAGAGTCACTAGAGATATCTCTCTCCCTACCTGCCTGCTTTAGAAACACAGTAGATCAACAGATCACAAGTACGTAATAGGCATCATTCCTGGGCATTTAAATATGATCACCCACATTATTAAATGCTCTGAGTGTTTCTTGCTTGCTTTTAGCCTGTCTCAGTAAAGCATACTGAGACAAAGCCAACACCTGGCTTGTGACAGCCCTAGTTTTGAGTGCCAGGATGGTTAGATGCCGGTATAAATGCATTCCATGCCATTTAACACTCATAACCAGGACCCTTACTGGCCAAATTTAATTTGCTAGAGCAAGCCCTAGAGATTTTCTAGCAGCACCTGACACTCAAGATTAGTTAAAGGAGAGTCATTTAGCGCTCAGTTCCCTGAAAACAGTAATTTGTTGTCATGTTAGTTGCTCTCAGCTGACTGAGCCAGCTCTGTGGTGCTGGTAGATATGACACAGAGCCAGCAGAAGATCTGCAATTATCTGGAGTAGCAGTGGGAACCTGGGCAAGGTATGCTGGGACAATTTACAGGGTGGTGTTTTGTTTAGATTACTCAATCTCACCCTTATCACCTCTGTTCCCAGTCACACTCAGGATGTAATGGAGTGAAGTTTAATATTGCTGATTAGGGCAGGGATGGAACATTTTGGTAATGTCCAGGTAAATACGCGTGGTCCAGCCAGTGGTCCATGCCAGATCTCATATATGGGCAGGGTTCCAGGACCGTATATGGGTTGCTCTAGGACAGGGGTTGGGAAATGTGGATTTATCTGAGAAAATACTTTCCTGTTCACCACTCTCACACTAATTTAATGAGTGCTTCTTCCACTATCCCTGAAACCCCTGTAAGATATCATACCAATGAGAATGCTCAAGGGTTAAACATCATAAATTAAAACTTATTTTTATAGTTACATAAGGTTTTGTTTACATAAATCCTGTTGCTTCAAGATTTATGGGAGAATGGGTGAAACACATACTAATTTGTATGCCTGCCCTTTTCCATGTTGTCATTGATGATGCAATTCCTAATCTGTGTTTTTCTAAGCTGTACAGTTGCATTGACTATAGCAGCGACACCAGCTGGTGTGCCACGGTGAAAAATGTGTTTTCCTTTTTTGGCTTTGTCTGAGTAAGGCTATATAAGCAATTTTATTCTTGAAGCAGATTTCATAACAGCTGCTTCCAACTCTAATTCTTTCTTTTTCCATCTGTCTTCTCCTAATTCTGCTATTAGAATGGCTAACAGAACCCCAAGGGTGCTGTGAGTTTCTGAAAAAAATGGGCAATCTCTAGCAACATCTGAACAATGAAAGCCTGAAGTTGCATTTGAATTTAACTCTACTTTCCTGTTCTAAATAAAGACCTGGGGGAAATGAGAGCTGCACAGATGATTTGTGTGAAAAACACAGATTTAAAAGAAGTCTAAAGTTGGATTAAAAAGCAAAATAAAAGTTTATGAACTCTGTTAAATGAAATTAACACCACCATGAACCTGTCTGACTAATCTAAAAAAAAAAATTTTTCTACTAAATTCTCTCTTCAACAGCTCTGTTTCAACTAAACTTATATAAAAGATATCCTATACATAATCCCATACATATTTTAACTCAAGTCACCACACCATCTCTACTGTAGCACTTAGTGCTACAACAAGGGAAAAGTGCTATATCTTCAGAAAATGCTCAAAATACCCTACAGACATTTTAAAAATGGAGGTTCTCATAAATTGACCTTTCATATAACCAGATTTACATTTTCCCCATCACTTAGAACCGATTTCCTATTTGTAATAGAGTAATATTTCTTGGTGATTTCACAGTGATCAATGGTTTTTACTGAGGCTGGAAATCTGTCTAAAGTGAGACGTGCCCCCCAGGACTGATACCTAGCTCCACGCTGTTCAGCACCCTCATAAATAATCTGGATGATGGGAATGAAACGCAGCAAGTTTGCTGATGGCACCAAACTGAGCAGTGGGGTGGATGAGCCAGAAGGGAGAGCCATCTTAAAGAGAGACCTGGCCTGGCTGGAATGGCAGCACTGATGGTACAAAGTTTATCAGAGACAGGTGTAGTCCTGCACCTGGGATGCCATACCCAAACAGCTCAGACCAGGCTCTGTGACTGCAGAGGAGCCTTGCTGAAAGTGACCTGGAACACAAGTATGCAGCTGTGAGCTGCTGCAGCAGCAATGGCATGTTGGATCCTGGGCTGTATCCACAGGGGCATTCCTGGCAGAAGTAGAGACAAGAGCATCCCACTGTAGTCAGCACTTGTCAGGCTGCAGCTGGAACGCTGTGCCCAGTTATGGTCCCCACAATTCAAGAACGACACAGACTGGAGAGGGTCCAAAGGAGGCCCATGAAAATGACCAAAGGAGAACCTGACCTATGAGAAGAGAGTGAAGAAATTAGAGTTTTTTCCCCTGGAGGAGAGAAGACCTAGAAGGGGACTTTATTCATGGTATCTCACTCCTTAAAGTGCAGCTGCAGAGAGGACAGAAGCTCTCTTTTCACAAGGAGCCACCTGGAGAAGATATGGGGAATAGATACAACTTGTACTGGGACAGGTTTTATCATGATATAAGAAAGGAATTTTTTACAGCAAAGCCAATCATTCAATGGAACAACTTCCACAGGGATGTGGTGGAGACTCCAGCACTGGAGGGTTTTGAGGTGCAATTGGACAGGGTGCTAGATAACCTCATCTAGGTTCCCTTTCCCCCAAAAACTGGATCAGATGATCTTTTGAGGTTCCTTTCAGCTGGAGGAGTTCTATAGTTCTGTCACATCTATCAAATGGGCAAGGAAAAAGTAGCTTTTTAGGAGTCAACTTCAGGGCTTATTTCAGTAATACTAACTATTCAATAACTCTTTCTACTGAATTATCTGACTAAAATCCAGTATCACCTTTCTTCAGGGTAAGTAGCAAGGTACTGACAAAAGGTGACCATACACTAGCACTACTGCTGACTTGCTCTTCGAGGTAGTCTTACCAGCAGAAGCAACTTTAATTTTTTTCTTCACTGACACCTGAAAGGGAGCAAACATCTCTCAAAGGGAAGTACCTCTTACATGCATATTTTATTATCTTTCTGCCTCCTGGCTGATTGTTACTATTTTTTGTAGATGAAAAGAAGTAGCAACCGGAGAAGTTTAGAAGTAGCAACCGGAGAAGTTTGCAAATTAAGTTTAACATAAAAAAAGCCTTTTTTTCAGCCTTGTAAAATATAAGATTGACAGAGTGATCTGCTCAGATCTGTTGCCTATTTACAGATGCGTGCAGCGCATGCATCTTATCTATTTGCAGCAAAGTCACTGAGGTATGAGAACAGTGATCTCTCAACATCTTCAATTATTTTGTGTTAGTCTTGTCTCCTTTCTAAGTTGTATGTCCAAGTTACCTAAGCTTCATTCATCACATCCTTGGCTCTTGATAAAAAAATCACATTGTATGCATTTTTAAAGCTCACTAAAACCACAATTTTTTTTTTTTTTTAATAATTTTTTCCAAATTCAGTCAACAAATATATACATAGTTTGCTGCAAATATGACAACTAATACCTTTATTTATTATAATATTTTTTATTAATTCTCTTCCAAATACTAAGAACATTCGATTCTGTATACTTTGAAATCTTTAACATTTGGTACCATTCTTTTCTGCAAAAGACTGCCACTTTTTTATAAGCCTAACAGTATAATAATGGGCATTATTTTTGGCTCAAAACTGGGAAGGAAATAATTTTTTCATATGATGTTAAATACAAGGAATATAAATCACCTTGTAGTAGTGAGAATAAGGAAGATCAGTCATGTTTCCTGAGGGGAAAGGAAACAAGGGAGTCACATTTTAATCTATTCTCAACGGAATAGTTAATATCAGACTTCAGTACTTCATAGACCAGTAATTCAGTGCATCATTTTAATTGTCTCCTGACCATGTTGGGAAAAACTGATTAATAAATTAGATATTACTTAACTTTCTCACAATGAAAATTCATTCTTGTATATAAAGTGTTGACATAAATTGCATCTGGGTATTTTTATGCAGTAATTATTCTGTTGGTTTTTTATTAAACTGACATCAGAACTAATCTTTTAGGATGACATTCATCTTGTCTAATTTTATTAATCTAAAAACTAGATAAATTTTCTAAAGAAACTGTCTGGGATTTTTGAACAGCCAGTTGACAAAGAGACGTGTAGTATCCAAAGCAGATTTATACCTGTACTTTGTTTAAACTGTGATTTGGAAAAACCCCATTATTTTTTCTATTAATGTAGCTGTTTATAGCACTGGAAAAGCCTAAATTAAAGCTATGCTCTAATCAAAGTTTGTTGATGTCTGAGGTTGCATACAATTCCATCTTTTGTCTTCACACAAGCAATCATTTGATCAGCAAGAAGAAAAAGAATGCATTTAGTTTATGTGAATTTCCTGATATTCTCAGCACAATGAGATAATTTTACAGGCCTTATGTCTTGAATTTTCAAAGCAGAACCCGATTTCAGTTGACAACAAAGCTTAGCATGTCTGTGACTCATCTGATGTTAGATGTCTGTGTGAGGATGTTATTTTCACAGGAATGTCTTTAAATGTTTTTCTGTAAATTGGAACCAAGTTGATAGGTTGATTTACAAGAACTATTTTCATATATTTTTGGTGATTTAAAAATGTCTAAAGAGGGTTTTTTTATACTTGTTATACATGCTGTTCTAATATGACAACAACAGAGGCCACTGTGGTTCCAGAATTCAAAATCTAAAGAAGTCTATAAATTACAGTTTCCTAGAGAACAAAAACAACAATAGTGATTTTCAGGTAATGTTTGCCTTTTAAATTCTAGTAAAATATTAAGTAAATATGTCTTGATGATTATAAGTACTACTTGCTTGAAAGTAGATTAAATTCAGTGGGAATAAGATTTTGTTTAATCTGGATTACAAATTTAGGAAATATTATGTAGGAGGATTAGGCCATTAGCATAAGAATAAATTTGCATTTGGAGGTGCTGGGGTGTCTGTACAAGGGTAGAGAAGTTAGTATCCTTGCTTCTACATTTATGCTGTACTGAAAAATGTATTTTGACATTTATTCTAGTTAATAGTGGTTCAGAGCCTGCTAGCAAATATGTAGTAGTGGATGGGTTATTTTATTTTGTTTTGCAATCTAGCATTATTATTAGGTCTTGCAAAGAAGCAATTATAGATTAGCAATTTAAGATTATTATTATAGATTAGGCTACTAAATGCATAAGTAGATATATGTTCATGTTTTCACTGCGTTTTTTGACACTTACATGAAAACTCGGAAGGGTTAGCTGTGAGTTATTCTAAGCACTAAACACTGGTAGAATTAAAAACCCCTCAGTGATTTTGTTAAACTTTGCTTATTTTCTGTTGGTTGCTGTAGTTCAGAATTACAATTCTCAGTTTCTGAGCACAGCCATGGGAAACAAGTAGAGGAGTGGAAGTTTGTTCAATATATGGCAGACTGCCCAGTAATTAAATATGCTCCTTTTAAAATGCATAATCATCACTCGAATTGTTGTTTCTTTTGGAATTTGTCTGGAAACCGGGTGTGCTAGACTTGACCTAAAATACAAACTGATGCTTGTCCACTTAACATGCTCCATGTGGGAAAGGCTTAAATTTTCTCAGAGCTCCAATAAAGGCAGTGATGCTTGATATGGCCACAAGCACAGAGAGTAATGGGGACATAGCTGAATTGTTATAACTTTGATGCCTATCAATTTCACCAGGCAAAAGGCCAATTGCTAGAGGGGCTGTCTGAGGGAATACAAGATTTAATGGTGATGCTATCAGTAAAAGTGTCGCTCATCTAGTTGGGGAAGATGCATATTTTCATTTGGGTATCATCCAACACTGAGTTAAAGTAATTTTACCCCATGTGTTGAACAGTCATGAGATAGCTGTTGGCCGCTTCCAGGTTGAGCTGGAATTAAATGTCAGTTTAAAGATCGCAGATTTAAATCCTTGAAAATTCTGATATCACTTGAATTCTGATATCACTTCTGTGTGGTAGCTAGTGAATACCTTTAATTTTGGAAATAACTTCAGTGAAATTCTCTCTCTGCATTGAAGTCATCATGTTATTTCACAGTTACAATGGCAAAATCTAGAAAGAAATAGCAAGCTTACCTTGCTTTCTTTCATTGTTCAATTACAGGTGCTATGGGTGATATCAGAGATCATGAAATTAAATATGGGACAAGTCTTAGAGTAGCTGGAAGGCTCCTCTTAATATTTTATGTTTTCTTTCCAGTGCCTAATGAATTCTGTATTTTTTTTTTCATTCTCTCTACATATGTCCTCTTTGTGATTGTTAGTAGGCTGTTTAACATCATCAGCTGTTTGACATCTCAGATTTTTCTCATTATATTTGATGTCCATACATGCTGACAGGACTTTAAACCTGAGGTACTTTACATGCAGCAAAAGAAGAGTTTTGTCCAAAAAGCTACATTACCTTTGTCAGGTCTCAGGCTAAGCTGAGAAAAACCTCTTGTTTACTGTACCCATTCTAGAGACTTTGCCAACTTGTACCAGTCAAGCAATGTGATTTTATGTTTATAGACTTTTTTTCCAACACGACCAAATTGGCAGAACATAGTAGTTTTATCTACAGAGTAAATCTGTTCTGCAGTGTGGCAGCTGATTCAGACAGCTTGCGATCTATAGCTCACACCTCAAGAGTTTATTCGAATAACCTAGGATTTGAGGATTTTGCATTTTTTTCTTTTGTTTATTTCTTTCAGATCTCTTGGATAACCTCTGGAACAAAAAGTTACCTAATCCTTACTTGAGAGTCATGATGATGATAATGAAAGAAAAAAAAAAAAAAAAACAACAAAAACCAACCCAGCAGAATCTGAAACTTTAACCCTTATGTAGGTCAAATAGAGTTGGAAATTCCCTCTAGGGACAAGGATTTTATTTCTATAGAAGAATATATCTGCTATTTATTTTCCCTTAGAGTGTCTCAGCCTAATCTGATCTTCATCCTGGCAAGTATCAGAACTAAATTCTCTACTACTGTGGATTGTTGGGCTTTGTTGAAAACCTGTCACAGCATAGCAACAGCACTGTCCCAAAACAGAGCAGTTGCAATTTGGAATGCTAACATTAAGACAATTAATCTTTTGGCCCTGTGGACTGATTCTTCTCCTTCCCAGGCTCAAGCATGATGTGAAAGTATCATCTACAAGGCCAGATTTGACCAACATCACATCAGTCAGTGAGAACTCTTTTAATGGTTGTCAGCAAGGGGAAAAATGACAGAGAAAAGGCAATTACAGTAAGAAATTGTTGTTTGAAAAATTACTTTTCTATACTATACTTCTGTGAATGTGAAAAGTACAGTCTGTAGTCAGGTTTAAGAATGTCCAGAAGTGGAAAGATGTTTTTCAAAGTCAGCACCAACTTAATAAGGAAGATATGAATATTCTGCACTTCCTATTAGAGACAGAAATGAGGAGAGCAGAGGAAAAAGGGTTAAATAAAATTAGACGTAGTCACAGGTGGGTAAAAGATACCTAAAGTATTTTTCTAGTCCTGCTGTGTGGCAGTTGCTAATGCTTAGTAAGGTTTATAATATATGCTTCTGAAATCAAGGGCTAGAGCAGGATGGCTGTGCTATGTGACATTACATTACAAAACAACACACCAGCCAGTTTCTCTATCAGCAGGGATGTAACTCTTCAGTAGCTCAAATTAATGAGGTTAACTTCAGAAATCCAAAAACCAAGAAGAGAGGATTTTCTGGTGGCACTGCAGCAGGAGGAGACCTTACTTTTTCCTAGTGACTTGTTTTGAATGTGGTTCTGCCATATTTTACTTATTTCAGCCCATATCACTGCAGGGATACCACTAATTACTTGAGGTAGAACTCCTACCAGGGGGCACAACCGGCTTGTAAATCTAGGACTTTATTGCAGGGGTCTTTCATCCCTGAATGGTATTGACAGAACTGACCAGAATGCCACTCAAGAAGAGTGATAAACACTCTCCCAAACCCTTATTGCTAAAAGTGTGGTTTGCAGGGAGCAAGGGAACTCAGAAGGAGAACAAGGAAGAAGAAATGAGAATGAATTCAAAAATATCCAGTCCAAAAACAAGGTTATTTGCATTGGATATCCTGTTTTTGTTAGGCATGTTTGGCTGTGTTAGCAATTCTGCTGCAGTCTTTAGAGTGCCCTGAATATAGTAACAGAGTTTAACCTGGTCACCTTTAAATGACATAGTTCAGTTGAATGCTTGTAAGGTGAACAGTTCATTGCAGTTCTAATGCAACATTCTGATGCTCTTGAGGCAAAGATCAATTATTAATGTTCCACTAGAGACCTTAATGACACAATTACCATCACACATTGTTATGCTTTATAATGGCATCTCTCATACCACTAATAACTTATAAAAGCATAATAGTGATAATACGTGAAGGAAACAAGTTAACAAGAAAACCCCTCAGTATCCTCCCTGCTGTCTCCCTCTTCCCAACACTGGATGCTCGTACCTGTGATGGGGATCCTAAGGCAAGGTAAGCATTAGATAGTGGTTATTATAGAACACTAGGTAAAATAGTGTGTTGAGTAAGAGGAGAAACAAGTGTACATCATGCCAAGTAAAGTCAGTGCAATCTCTCATAGACAGGATGCACAGCGTGCTGTCGGTATGTTTGCATCATGCAGACCCAACCAATGTAGGCGGATATGGCCTCAAATGATAGGCAGGATCTTGAAAGCTCAGTCGCTGAGCACACAGAAAGTAATAAACCAACCAACTCCTTTCTGGCATTCTTTAATTTTTTTAGGAAGCATTTTGTGCTTGTTGTTTCCTTGGCAACGAATTTCCATTGTATCAAATGTAGGACAGTACAGACCATTCATATTTAAAATTTTACCTTTATGCAGAAACTTTTGTCAAATATTAGTAAGAGAATGATCAGGCTTGGTATTCACAAATTGTCACTTTAGCCCAGGGAATCAAGTACCTTTAGGCTTCCTCTGCACTTGGTGATGAGGGAGACCATGATGCAAGGAGGAATTCTGAGTATGAATCCTTTCAAAGCAGGTCCTCTAGAAGTGATTTAGAACAGGAAACCAATTTTCAAATTTTCATCTTTGCAACATTATTTATTTTCCATAAGTATGCAAAACAAAAATTTTTAAGCCTTATCCTATCAGCATGTTCTGAGGAGATACAATTTCAGTGGAATTTTGAACCATCCCCAGACATTCAGCAGAAATGTCTGAACTGGATGATGAGATATCAATTTCCTGCTCTGAGGTCTTGATGTGCTCCATCCTTCCCTATGAATCCCTTTTCTTTAAGGAAATAGGTGTGTGTGTACAGGAGGGGATCTGCACTGCACTGTGTGAGAGATTCTGCCTGGAATAATGGGTAAGAACTGTGAAACATGAACACACATTTTTCCCAGTTTGGACTCTGCCAATACCTCCAGTGCCTTTGCTTCCTCCCTTTTCTCTTGTGCATCCAGCCACCAATAGGAATGATTTGGCCTTTGATGAAAAATGAAAAACATGTTTCTTACGCCAATGTACTTCTGCAAGAAATTATTTCATTTGTGTACAATTAAACCAAATAACCAAATAAACTATTCTTCATTGGTTAATGACATCCAACTTATCATATTATACAAGCCACTTCTTATGATGGGTTAACATATTATTTCACCACACAATAAATGTAGTGAAAAGCATCCCAAACTATTTATCCTCACTGTGTTTCTCAAACAAGGAAAATTGGTAAGGTAAATTTTAATTGAGCTATTAATTAGGAAGTAACACATGAAAAGGGTCACCCTAATATTGCAGTTCAAAAATTAAGGAAAATGCATGGATAGGAAGTTTTAATGAATATTATTGCAGTTCTTCACAATTTTGTGTCATTTTAAGACATTTTATTTTTCTTTTGGTACGAGTAATAAAGAGTTTAAAGGCCCATCAAAATAATTTCAAGTCCGATAAGCATTGACTCCCACAGTTCTGAAATATCTGGATGATGAAACACGATATTGCCCAGACATTCAGCACCAAGATTTTGTCTTTTTCATAGCACATTGACTATGGACCAAAGTAGAATTCCTGCAAGTCTGGGATTTCATGAGCTAAACACATAAGTATATTGTTGCAGAACATTGTGATCAATGTGCCTTATGTTACAGCAGGTGTGTTGGCCCAAAAATTATAAAAAGATCTGGATTTTGTTCTATCTTTACACAACTTCATGGTAGTGTAAACAATGTCGGCTTTTGCCTGAGACACTCAGTTTACAGTTATTATTGAATTTTCTTCCTCTGAAACTCTCTATATTATATTTATAATCATCATTGTAGATTATGCTCTTGCCATTTTTAAAATACATATAATTTTATTTCTATACATCTAATTTTAATACATATATCAATATAAAATAAAAAGGGTATATTTTAACAAATCATTTAGATGATGTGGTGGACTAAATGGTAAAGGAGTGGCAGGCAATGCTGGCTGTGTCAGCTTCATACTAGTTCTGCACTACACATACTCATTTTAAATAGCAACCACTGACTAATCCACCATTACATCCAAACAACTGGTGTTAGTGACTAGAATGATTAGTACAGATTATAGTGGCAGATAAATTCATTTTGGGACAAAAAATAGGGATGTCAATAAAATATAATATCTCCATGCTGAGGAAGAATCCACATAACACATATGATAGACTTGTCCCATGTTTTGTAAAGAATCTGCTCAGTTCTACCTCTGTTTTGACATGTTCTTGCAGCAAAGCATCACCTCTCTCTCATGCTCGGATTCAGGAGTAATGCAGTTTTCCAGTCTCAGTACTTAAGAGCTCCTCTGCTATTTCAGTGTCAGCTCAGTAGCCAGACCTTGGCACAACTTCTGACAATGTGCTTTAGTATCTTCTGTGTTTAGTAAATAAAAGAGGTCTTAGCAGCAATTAGCACATCTAAGCTATTATGATGGAAGGAGTGGACAGAAGAAGTCAGAGGACATCTGCTATCTAATTTGGGGTAATTTCCTGTCAGAGACTCTGAAGGAAGAAAGTACTCAGAAATGCTGCATGAGTAAATTTAAAAAACCCAACTATTTTCTGGTGTAATCAAAAGATCAGGAGCAGTTTTCCCTCTCGGTCTCATTTTGCATTGCTCGAGGTAAAGAACCGGCCTAGGCCTAAGTAGGCTAGAGATCCTAAAATAGGTACTTGAATTTCTTACATAGCTGGTACAGACTTCAGAGGCCAGCACAGGCTAACTGAATGGAAGGTAAGTACCTTCCGCACAGGGAAAAAATAGCTTAAGAAGGCATTTTTCAGCTGGCATCTAGACTATAAATGCTGTTAAGATATGTAAGACTGGATTCTTATTGACATTAACACTAGTGAAAATGTGGGGGGAAAACCCAGCCTCATTTTCCTTGGATTTCTGTGCTTAATTAGGGGCTAATCACTAGTTTAATCTGATGTCTTTCCTCTTAAGAAAGCAGTGATGATATAAATAATATAAAATATGAATAACTATATATCAAGGTGTTGAAATGAAATACAGAATGGTCAATCCAGAAAAGAAACATACTATAACAAGTGCTGAATCACCTTTCATTTTCTATAACAGAAACTGAAATATTACTTCCTTTAATATTACTTGTTCTGAGGCATCTCAAAAATGACATCTCAAGCCCTGTACCATAGTCTGGGAAACATGTTCTGTTGTTTAGTCTTAGAAATAAGGTTTCTCTTGTTCAACTTATTTTGATTTTTGTAATGGCTTTGCTATTGACAGTGACAACACGCTTTTGTCCACCAATTTAGAGCCTTTTTGTGCAAACTGAACTATGAGATGTTTAAGAGAAAATGTTTATATAGATCCTAGATTCCTTGATTGGATAAGGGTTTGATATAAGATAGACAATATCAATAATGACCATGTCATGAAAAAGTTGTGAATGTTTTTCAAAATATCATGTAAAAGACTGCTAACATTTATCCTCAGTTTTTGGTACTAAGAGACAAGAAGAAAATAGTAATAATATAATAGAGATAAAAAGTAATACAGTATCTTGTCAGAAGAGAGCCTATAGTAAAATTGCACTCAGATGAACAAAGTGAAAACATATGTCCTTAAATGAATAATTTGAATGTCACTTCTCTCAACTGCTTTTGTTGAAGTGCAATCCAGAATTGTGATGCAAAATTATTGATAAAGGAACTTAATTTCTGGGAGGAAATTTCCTTAATTTCCTTGCATTCTGCTTGGGGAATGAAATTAGGAATATGACATCTAGAAACAGAAGTATTTTTTAGGCTGTTGAATCTTGAACATAGGGTCAAGTCTATCCAAAATTTTGCAAGAATTAGATAATTAAGCAAAAGAAAGGAAGTTATGCCTTGGTCTTAATTCTGTAGGCTAAACGTAGACAAGTTGTACCATTTGAGATGCATGAGGATATCTCAGTCAGATATAGGACTGAAATACAATAGTAGATGTACAGGAGATGGTTACTAATGGCCCATTCCTGGAAGTGTTCAAGGCCAGGTTGAATGGGTCTCATGATTTAATGGAAAATTGGGGAAGCAAAGGAACAAGCAAACAAAAACCCCACTCTAGAAACTGAATGGAAAAGATCTTGTAAGGAATTGCAGATAGAGGTGAAATCACCATAAAGTATATGTTTGGAAGTGCCTGCTCTTAAATAATATTTAAGTGATTGGACAGTGTATATCTGTAAGGTCCATGATGTTGATTTCATTTTGGCTCACGTTTTTAATTATAGATATAAAAGGTATCGGAGGTACTTGTACTTTTATGAAATCTGTGATGTTAGAAAGCAAGGATAATTGACTTCATTGCATAATGGAGATAGATTACATACCAGGATTAATCTTCTAACTGTGAGAGTAGAGGAGACTACTCAGGTGTTGTCCTGGTAAAAGATCTTCATATTCACAAGATGCAGCACACTCAGATTATGTCTAAATTTATACTGTTCTTAAAAATAACTCTCTTTATATAAAAGAGATCCAGAAAAAATGCATTTCTGTGAAAGGAAATGAATAAAAATTATCTCTAAAAGTAATATTTAGCTATGTACTTATATAATAAGATTTTCTGGGGTTCTTTTCCTAGGATTGTCCTTAGAAAATCTATCCCATTGTAATTTAATTTTGCAAACTAGCACTTTAGGCCAGTATTTTTAAGGTAATAAATATTTAATTCTTTGGACAGACAACAAGTGGATTTTCTATGCCCTGCTTAACTTGATCTTGTTTGCTTTTGACCCCATTTAATTATCAAAACTTCTTTCAAATCTAACATATAGACTAAGCTTTCTCTTAGATTTTAAAAATATTGTTTGCTGCTGCTGCCAGATTTATGGTCTAGTGCCACCCTAGCTGACACAGAATAATTTAGTACACAGAAGATTTTGAATAGGAAACCAAGGCAAGAGCTTGTTTTCTTTAATTATTGAATTGATATAAATTATAATTAACATAATACTTGGAACCTAATTAGACTACCATACAATAATTTATCTTGTGTTTATGTACCATGTCCAATTTGCTTGTGTTAACCCCTAACCTGCACATTATGACTTGGCATTATGCATTTGTAATAACAGATGTTCATTTTATTTTTGTAATTACCTGAATATGAGATTTAAGGTAATTATTTGTGGAATTCCATTAATAATGTAGAGTTTCAAAACATTGCTAAAGAAAAAAAAAAGTATCAATTTACAAACATTTCCTATACTAAGTGCATCTGTTTTCAGATTTATTTTAATCAACTGTAACCTGCTGTTAGAAAAAAACAGTGCAGACAAAATGAAATTAGAAATAAACAGGAATTCCAGCAGGGCTATTTCATGCAAAGAGAACTAGAAATATTAAATAAATTGCCAAGAGCACTGATGCGATCAGTATAAATGGATTCATGGAAGAGAAGGAGAAATTAAAGCTGCAGTGACAGTGTAGAAGGGGGAGAAGGAAATAAATTTAGAAAGCTTTCATGCTTGGGTCAAGCAACCTGACTTACTTTAGTAATTACTTATTGATGTGTTTCCCTCACCAGGCCTGTATGCAGATTCACAGTTTTACCATCAAAATCATTTGTTAACACAATGAAAATTCAGACAGGGTCAAAACTGAGGTCCAAAAGTTCAAGCTGGGGAGGAGATCTCTCATTCTGGAGCAGATAGTGAAGTAGCTGTTGGGTGATTGGTGATTTGTTTACCATATGTGCTGACCTAGGATTCTCAGTGGCATGCTTGGAGATTTAGAAAAGGAAACAGTTCAGTTTTACAGTACTACAAGGCTGCCAGAGGTCATGGCTATTAGTGGCCTACTATGGTTTTTATTTGACACAACCTCATAGAGGAAAATCTTTTTGCCTATGGCAGCAAAAATAATATTTTATCTACTGCATTTCTTTAATTTAGAGACCCTGCTTTTCAGAAGGAGTCAGCTAATAATTAAGAAAAATAAGAGTGTTACTTAGGTAATTTTAAAAATATTTGTGATTTGGCTGGGATCTCATGATATAATCTAAATATCTGCAGTAATTAAATATTGCTCTCAGAGGATGTTTTGTACACTAATTGGCAAATGCATCAACTAAGAAGCACTAGAATGGCTTATAGCATCTCCCTCACTTCTTCTTTATAGAAGAGAAAGAGGCTGTGTGTTGCAGAAGGGATAGAAAAAGCTGCAAAACATGCTGCTTTTAAAGAATTCCTGAAAGTTTACCAGAAGTTTGAAAAAAGTTGTGGAAAGAAGCATATTTTAAAGGTTATTTGCATTTTAAGGGGTGCACATGAGAAATTAATACAAGTAACTGTTTTCTGTGATACACTCAGGTTTTAAAAAGAAGCATCTCAAAAATGTACACACACATATATATATACATATGTATATATACACATATACACAAATATATATATAACAACAGCTGGTTTTTGAACATTTCAGGGGTGGCACTTACTTGAAATATTTCTTTAACCAAAAAAAAATCTCATTGGCCAAATGGGAGATAATTTTGTTCTATATTTTTTCAGTCATGGAAACAAATTTTGATAACCCTTTTATTGTTCTTGCTTGAAGCTTAGAAAATTTTAAAAAAAGCATCTAAGTGAATTTTTAAGTCAAAAGTAATGCACTAGCATTATTCTGAGTTCCATCTACAGACCACAGTGAGCCACATCTCCGTTCTCTCCTCATTTGGCTAAAAAAATCAGCATTTTCCATTCATGTGAGAAAGATAACAAGACTAGAACCTTACGGGAAAAAATTCTTATTTTATCACCATTATGCCAAACTTCTGCAGGGGTTGTGGAGTCAGGTCTGCATAAGCTGATGAGAGCTAGATATGTGCTTGCACTTGGTTTTGCATTGCCTGGGTGAGAAAGGTGCTTATTCAATAGCTGTACCTGTCCTTAAATAAAAATAATATTTGTAAACTAATAAATATGTATATACTAAAGAGGCTTTTTTTGTGGGTTTTTTTCCTGGTTTTGGTTTTTTGTTTGTTTGATTGGTTTGGTTTTTGGTAAATTATTTTTGGGGGTTTTTTAAGTAATTTTAAAAAGATGGGTCAATGTTATGATACAGGGAGAATTTTCTGGATTCAGATTTTCTTGTTTTGCAAGCCTGGACTTTATCCTACAGTCTCTCACTAACTCTCACTATGACTTAATAACTCATAGCACAAAGTTGGTAATTTAGTCAGATCAGGCCTTCACTGTGCGAGGTGTTTGGTCTCATAGGAAATGTTCGGTGCTTTATAACTCACAGTAGATGATTGCAATACAGGTTGAATGACATATATGGCTGTGTGACTTTTAAATTTTTTGAAAAATGAGCTATTGATAGTTAGCTATTAAAAGTCACTGCAAACAGCATAGATTGTCAAACTAGGGAACTGTTTATTGAAAAGAGTAGAGCAAAAATTCCCTAATGATTGTACTAAATCAAGAAAAATGATTTCAAACCAGTATAAGACTGCAGCAATGCTTTCCATCTTGGGATTTCATTTCAAGGCTCATATTTTTTAGCGCATTGTCACAAACCCTTCACTCACAGAATGAAGAGGTTGAATGAGAATCTGCCTGTCATACTGACAGAAGAATGCTTGGAAATGCTAATTAAAGGAGCTATTTAAACTGAAGAACTAAAAGAAGATAGGTAAATGTAAAATTTTCTGTAAACTTTGTGATAACCAGTCTATGAGTTTTTAAAACATGAGTCATGCTTTTATAATTGTCTGTGGCTGCCAGTAGACAGAAATGTGTTTCAGTCCACACGCGTTTGTCAGTGAAACCAGAATATAACCAGTGTTTCTGACAGAAACCTTCCCATTATCTACCACTCATTTTATCAGTTGGGTTTTAATTAAGAGGATTTTCCATGTAATCAGAATTTTAGATTTGACTGTGACACAAGTGTTGTCTGTCAATTTGCTTCCTCTTCTTCCATCACTAACCAAGGCTCAATTTAAGTAAGAGCACAGGCATAAAATAGTGTTGTAGGAATAGCATTGTATACTACATTGACTACTCAGTAGTTAAGAAATTCAGAAATACTTGGTTCTTCTGCATTTCTAAGTTCTTTCTTTCATGTCTATAATGGAGTCTTTAATTATGCTGTTGTACTGTGATTTTTTCTTCCCCCGTTAATATTTGCTTTGTTTATCACACAAGAGGGACCTCCTCTAACTGAGGCTCTACAGTTAAGAAAGGTACTGAAGTTTAGAAACATGAAGTGGATGTATCATAGAAGTGGACCATAGGATCAGGAATGTGATACCAGATGTGAAGGCTGGGGTCAAAACCGTCTGGAGGAAGATCCTAGTGTGTGAGCTTCTGCTCGTATTGTGTATATGAAGAACACAGCTTACAGGAGGGATTTCAAATGCCTTTCACACCATCTGCTTCTAAATAATCCAGGGTCTTTTAGGATTTGGTAAATTTGTTTTTAGCTTTGCCAAATTACCCATATTAAAAAAAAAAAAAAAAGCAACATATTTCTCTCAGTTTTTGAGTGACTTGCTTCCAGAGTAACAGAAGGCTCATCCACACCCATTCATCTCTCCTCAAGTCTGTAACTGCAAATTGTCTGCAACTCCAAATTTGCTCTGAAATGTCAGGTTTATTGCATTTCAAAGTACAGATTTGTCTGCTTGTAAGTGAGAATATGCATTTTTTTTCTTATTCCATCTCAGCATGCCCATGACTAATATTAGTAAATATTGGCCCAAGACAGTAAAAATGAACTTTGACTTCCATGTTTCATATTAAATGCCAAGTGTGTTTCGAGACAGAAACAACAAACAGGCGGCAGAAAAGGGAGAATTGAAATGTGTGTACAGATCACAAGGGATGTGGTACATTTTCCATCTAATCTATTTAGTTCTGCATATATTGCCCAGTTCCAGGGTATCTAAACACAGCATGATCTATAGTTTTGCACATTGCTCAAGATGCATGATCAGATCTCAGAAAACAGCAAATGCTATCAATAAAACATGAAGCAAAGTTAATTACAGGCTTCCATTCAGAGTAACCCTGCTGCTCATGGTCCATTATAATGATTCATTCCTAATATGTGGGAGAGATTGACAGACATTTCATAAACTTTTTATTCTCCAAGTTTTCCCTGTGTAATAAGTGCCTGCTGTACACTAGGAAAAAGATTAACTATCAATTTCAAGCAGAATAAAGAATAAATGTTTAAAGGACTAATGAGACACTATTTTTACTACTTAGAGTACTGTGACTAACCAATGAGTCAGATGAATGCTTCTGTCAGTTTAATTAGTCATTGGATGAACCTCTAGTTTAGCCTTAAACTCTAATTATTTAAAAAAATATTCAGAGATACACTTTTTGAGTGATGAGACCAGCAACTTAATTTTCAAAAGTCCTGCTGGAATATATATGTGTTACATGCTTGTCTAAAAGTAAAGTAATTTTATTTTGCCAATTCCTTTTAGCTCTGTGTTTGAATGTCACAGTCACATCTAGGATACACATGTTTACAAGTCAAAGCCATCTATTTCTGTCACTTAGTGTCCTAAAGACCTAAATACCTGAAAGGGTTTTTTTCCTACTGAAGTTAGTCTTTGGTCAAAATAGGAAGTGCTGGTTATCTTTTCTCCCATTTCCATAACCCATTGATTAGTTAAAACAAATGCTATTTCATTTTTCAGCCCACATTCTTGCAAATTGTCATAATCTGGTGTGTTAAATGCTTAAGAGTATGTGCACACTCATCTTCTGATGGGTTTGATAACCTCATTTAATGCATTTTCTAAAATTTCACTGCTGTATTGAGAGCAGAATGGTGAAAGTCTGTTCAAACTGTTGCATTTTGCACAAAGTTCTACAGGTAAGTTATGATCTTGGGAAAATTATCCCTTGTGTCTTCATTTTCTTTTGTTCCTCTTATAATTTTCATTTCATTTAGCCAAAATGCATTAGCCCTTCATGAAACTAATCAAAAATGTGTTGTTTCATCTGTGCTAAACTATCTTAGAATATTACCAAATTGCAGAGTCACTGAATATGCTGACTGGGATTAGCAATATATTAGTAAATAACGTTGGTAATTATATTAGTAATTATCATCCAACTATATAGTAAATCCACTGTTACAATTCCAAGCACTTGAACAGTTGTGTTGAGTGGTTTTGTTTTATTGTCTATAATACTAGCACTCATATCTATTGTATTCAATATCCCTGAGTGGATTTAACGTCTTGCATCTTTTGTATTTCTTACATGTATTTTTTTTTAAAATAAAATTGATGAATTTTAGAAAGATAGTTGATATTGATGCAAAACTGATCGTAAGGGTAAAAATGCAAGTTAAATTTACTGAAAACCTAGCCAGTGATGCAGTTTTGGCTTTTTCTGGACTGAAGAGGTGAATATAGATTTCAAAGTGTAAGTCAGCCTCCTCCTAATGTGGGTATGCAGAGAGAGAAATGAGGGGTCTTGTGCCCACCTGTCAGGTCTCCATTACCCACTGGCTCCCTACCCACCATCGTTGCTAAAGAAGGGGAAGTAGAGCACTGCCTGTAAAATCACATAACTCGTAACAGCAGGGGCTTTGTGATCCTTTTAGTGTTTTACTTACACAGATGGGAGTCTGATACAGCTACTTGCTCAAGCTCTGTTGTCCTAGTTTGTCACGGCGTGCCTGTCGTGACGATCCCACGAGTCCGACTGGCTCCACAGCACCAGCCGCCGCGTGGGTCGGGAGCCGACCGGGTAGCTACTCAGCCTCTGCCCGGATGCGGGGCAAAGGAGGCTATGGTTGGCTAGGGTGCTCCCTGCACGGCAGTGGTGCAGGAGGCAGCACCCCGCAGGTTCCCCTCGGAGACGACCGCGGAATCGCTGAGATGCAAGGCACGAGAAGCGACAGTAAGTTGCAGCAGGTGGAAAGTTTATTGGGAAGGAGGGTACAGGCAAGGAAGGGAGCTACAGCTAACTGCCACTGGGCGTGGCATGGCTAGCAACTTATATAGATAACAGAAAAGGAGATGCCCGAACTAGATAACCAATAATATAACGAGGACAAATGAAGAGCATGAGACATAAACCAATAAGAGGACATAATGGGGGTGGCTTCCCCACCTGCTCCAATCACCCTCTGCCCCTGGCTGAAGCTTCTAGATCTTAGGAGTGGGCAAAGGATGATAGACAGGTGGGTCACCTGGACAACAGGGGGAGGAAAAATCGAGATAATGAGAAAAACAAGGAGGGGCGAACAGAACTGATACAAAAAGGCGGGAAAAACCATGGCAACAGAAGACTGACAGGTAACTGCAGCAGGGTGGGGGAGGGGACCTGAGACAAATCCATTAAACTTATCTTAATTTTTTTCAACTGTTCAACTTAACAAACAGAACATGGAAAACACACCGCAACACTAGTTAAAATGGTGTCTTTAGTTTTGGTACTCTGAATCTGCATTTTGAAAGGCTATGAATCATTATAATGGCAGCTAAGTTCCCCCTGTGGTGCTCTTGGAGATTTCATCTTTTTGTATGAATTTGCACTGTCCATTGCTTCAAACTGTATCTCAGTGGCCCAAGTTCTTTCGTTTTTAAGTTAAAAGCATAAGTGAAGATTTGGGAGCAACTTAATGACAAAAGTCAGATTTCTCTAGGAGGTGTCTGTACCCCAGTAACTGACATAAAACAGTATCCACTTTTACAACAATTTAGAGAAATGCATCTAATCACATGACTATCTTGAAATTCTGATGTGACATTAACACAATTTAGTATCTCTAAAGAGAAAATTAAGTGTCATCTTTTCTTCTGGTTGAAGTCCACGTGTATATGGACACATGTATCTGCAGACACACGGATTTCAAGTCCCCATATCCCAGACTCAAAGTTTATAATATCTGTCTTATAGAACTCCAGCTTTTCTATAACAAAATAATTACCTAAATAAATGCTTCCATTAATTTCAATGTCATATTTCTTAAGAGATAACAAGAGAAATTTTGATATTTATAGTTTGTTAGTAGAAAGGAAATTGATATGTGTAGTGTTTGAAAAACTAAGAATAATAGGTCTGTTTATTTCTTAGTTGTGTATGAGAAAAATAATTTTATGTCTTTCCTTGCTGCACTACATTTTAGCATCCAGTTTAATTCAAAGGGGTAGTTTTCTGCTGCCATTAAAAATAGCTGTTAAGCCACAAAATAAGGTACATTAGACTGTATAAATTAGATTTATTTTAGAAGAATAGGAAATAGTTGGACCTCATATAGTGTTTCTTGTCACATCTTCTAGGAGGCTGTATGTGAGACAATGTGGTATGCTTAAAGAAGTTAATATTTACTGGCCTCGAGGCCTTTATTTTTTATTTCCAAGGAGTGCAAATAACTTGCTTGTTAGGGTGGAAATTTAAAGGTCAGTCCTCAGATGTCATAAATCATAGATCTAGGAAGAAATAGATTAAGGAAGCTTAAAATACTCAGTCAGCATCAACAACACAGCAGTGTTGCCTTAATTCTGCAACAAAGAACTGATTCCAGTTATTATTCTGTTCCTCAGGGAGTAATTTATTTTTAGTTCAGGTCTTCAGAAAAACATCACATAAGTTACAGTTCCTGAATTTTATCCAGGTTTAGGTTTTACTCTTAAGTATTCATAATAATTTTAGTCCTTCCTCTGGTTAAACAATGTTTCATTTCATTTTTGTCAAGAGATAAATTGATGTTTCTTAATTTATTTTTAAACCAGTACAGATTAGCTTTATTTAAATGCATGTATAATTAATAAGTGCATGTTTATTCAATTTTAATATTGTGGGTTCATAATACTATGGGAATTTTGAGAGGTCATTTAGACTGTGTTCACCAGGGATCCATATTTATGTCATTCCTAATAAATATTTCCACATGCTTGCAGTTTTGGAGATTGATGCTTTCCAGAGCAATCTAATACATTGCTCCATTACCTTTGCAAAAGATACATTTTTTCTAATATCTAATCTGAATCTTCCTTGCTGCAGTGCAAAAGTGTTATTCTAGTTTTGTCTCACACAGGCATGAAGAACAAATCTCTTTAGGAAAAAAAAGTGTATTTATGCATTGCGTATATCATGAATATTATCTTGTAGTTGTCTCTTTTTTCTTGCAGTCTTCTCTACCCCAGGGTAAGTAAACCAGATCATTCAGTTGCTCCTGAGAGAGCCTGCCAACAGAACTCCCACTGCCATTTTTTTTCCTCATGCTTTGTTTCAACTGATAGTGACTTGAAATATGGTGCCTGGAATTTGAGACAAGGCAGCCTCTGTGGCCTTACAAGGACTCGACAAAGAAGAATCTATTTTATATACTGTGGAGCAGGCTAGGTAAGCTCAGCACTGTTCTTGGGCTAATTCCATCTATCAGTGTGTTTTACTCTCACTCCCTGTAAAGGTTACTTTTATCATTCTAATTCTGTCAAAGAAGTGTACTTTATATTTTTGTCTCCCCACTGAGAAAATTATTGTTATTTTCACTAATAGACTCTTGCCAGTGGTGTCTAGTCAATTAGAGATTAGAAAAACAGAGCACAAATTGAAACACAAAAAGTTCTGTCTGAATATGAAACCTTTTTCTGTTTCTTTTTCTGCGAGGGTGATTGAACAGTGGAACAGTTTTCCCAGGGATGCTGTGGAGACTCCATCCCTGGAGACAGGTAAAACCTAACTGTACACAGCTCCAAGTAGCCTCTTCTAGCTGATCCAGCTTTGAGCAGGGCAGTTGGACTAGACAGTCTCCAGAGGTCCCTTGGAACTATTCTGTGTTTCTATGAAATTAATACCTAAGTAAAGGTTATACATACAGGATTGTCCTTAGCAGAATTAGAAAAAAAAAAAAAAAAAGTGTCATGAAGATAGTTATCCTGGTTTAGAGCAAATTTGGGAGAGAATCCCCAGAGGGGCTCTGGTAGGAAAGCAAATTCAATCGGCCCCTCCCCCCAACTGGTCCGGGAGAAAATACCTCCTTGGAGAAAAGTGGGAAAAAACTGTTTATTAAACAATAAAACCTAAACAATATTAAACAATAAAACCCCTTGCCACTCCAAAAGAGATGACAAACTGAGAAAACCCCGTCCCTGGGTTGCAGCTCAGCTCACTCAGTCTCTGATCAGTCCCTCCGGGGCTGGAAATGTCGCAGGCCAGGCCCGGCCCGGTGGGCCTCAGGTGCAGCTGCCGGTGCTGCCCTGGGTGTTCAGTCCAGAGCAGGTTTCAAGAGGTCCAAAGAAAAGGGAAAAAAACCACAGTCCAGGGAACTTCTTTGCCTCAGCTAGCTAAACTAACTAAAAGCGAAGGAGAGCTCTGTCCTGCTGTCTGTCCATCCGCAGACAACACAGTCCAGGAGCAGGAATGTGGAGGAGGGAGTGCAGTGTCTGAAAACAAACTGCTGCTTCTTCTCTCCCCCTTCACTCTCTGCAACAAGTCTTAAAGGTGCAAAACTTATTATTCAGCATAAACAAAACGAGATGATTGGGGATAAAAGCATCATATAGTCAACCCAGGACAATAGTGTAAAGTCTGATGCTTTCCTTTCTTTTCTAAATCTAAGAAGATTTACCTGTATAAAATCATAGAATCACTGAGGTTGGAATAGACCTTTTTAGGAACATCAAGTCCAGCCTTTGACTGAACACCATCCTGTCAACTAAATCATAGCACTAAATGCACGTCCAGGCATTTCTTGAACATTTTCAGGGATGGTGACTCTCCCACTACACTGTGCAGCCCTTTCCAAAGCTTAACAATCCTTTTAATGGAGAAATTCTTCATGATATCCAACTTGAACTTCCCCTGGTACCGCTTGAGGCCATTTCTTCTTTTCCTTTCACTATGATGATCTTTGTGGGTCTCTTCCAACTCAGAATATTCTGTGATTCCAACACTCTGTGATACATGCCTGGGAGAAGAGTGTGACCCCCCACTTTGCTGCAATTTCCTTTCAGGCACTTGTAGAGGGCAATAAGGTCCCTCCCAAGACTCCTCCAAGCTAAACACCTTCGGCTCCCTCAACCACTGCTCCTCTGGTCTCTAAACCCTTAGGTATCTCCATTGTCCTTCTCTGTACATGCTCCAGAACTGCAAAGTTTAGCATGGTGTGGGGGCCCAGAACTTCACAGAGGACTATTTAAGTCCCTAAAAGGTTAAAGCATCTAAAGGTTAAAGTAAGTCCTTATGAATTATTATTGTGAACAAATGTATAAAAATGATTAGCAGACACAAATATGTTTAATTAAACTGTATGCATTTTTTATGTGAAGAAGGAAAGTTGAGTTTGTATATGGAAATGTCCAGGCTTGTCACTGTTGAATGAGGAAGAAAGGCATGCTGGTTGAGGTGCTTTAAATAACAGTAGAGAGCTGTTCATCTTGCTAAGCACAAACCTTTTATGCACTTTTAAATAGGCAAACATAAAACATTTTTGCATTTTGTTGTATGATCCATGTCTATTGTCCATCATATTAAGTCACAAAAAATGCTCATTTCTGAAGAAAAAATAATCTCTGACACACTAGCTTGTCCATTGAATATGATTCTTTACCCGAAATTATACTTTATCTCCTTTAACAAAAGATCATTATACACTCATTACTATACCCTGTTAATATGCTCTGTTAAAAAAAACCCTAACAGTTGTTTTATGCGTGGTCATGTGTGACTGTGGGTTAGAGTGAAGCTTAGAGAAAGACTTTTTTTCCCCTAATATAGACCATTAAGATTTCTAGTCTTCTGGACTGGGAACTAATCACTACACTTCCTTCACTACTTTGATAATTTTGGATTTGCTATGGTTTAGTTTCTAAAGCAGTTAACTCATTTGGGTTTAAAACCAAATCAAACAGAACAAGACTTTCCTGACTCTCAAAGGTTTTGTTGTTGGACTGATTTCTAAGGTAGGATCTTATTTTTCAATGATGATATTTTACAGATATGGTGTGACTTGAACCTGATCAGAGAAGAGAGTTTGGGAAAACTCAGTTTAGGAATAGCACTACTACAACTGTAGGTAGACATGCTATTTTCAATAGTATCATAATATTATTTGTTGGAAATATCTTGAATTAGTAAAATATATAAAAAAATTACAGAATATTTTCTGATTCTGTCTCTACCAATGTTTGGGATATGAGGTTATTTTTTGCCTTTTTCTTTTCCTATTTTTTTTCCTCCTTGAACATATTTACTTAGTCATATTCAAATATTTCCAAACTATCTCTTCTCTTTACAGCTGGCATCCTGTAACAAGTGGTGTCCCCCAGGGCTCTGTATTGGGTACAGTCCTGTTTAATAACTTTATCAATGATCTGGATGAGGGTTTTGAGGGCACCCTCAGTCAGTTTACACGTGGCACCAGTTTGAGCAGGAATATTTGTCTGCTAGAGGGTAGGAAAGCTCTGCTTTAAATTTAAATTTAAATTTCCACCCTAACAAAAGAAAGAGGAGTCTGGATAGGCTTCCCAAAGGACTGGCTGAGCCACCATCCCTGGAGATACTTAAAGGAAAAATAGATGTGTCATTTAGGGACATGATTTAGTGGTGGGCTTGGCAGTGCTGGGTAAACTCTTTGTCTTGATGATCTTAAAGGTCTTTTCCAGTCTAAAGGATTCCATTATTCTATGGCTCTTCCCCATTAGTAAATAATTCTGTACATTCAGATCCTCTCTTCTGTCCTCATGCTTTTGTCAGTTTTGATGCATGCAAATTTGATGTCTGCTTCCACTTCTGTTCCAGTTTATTTTTCCTAATAAGGACTGACTTTTTCCATACTTGTTCACAGGTATATTGCATTCTTGTCATCTACATCTCCCACAAAAAGGATGCCTACAGAAACACATAGGAAAATATACCTTGGTGGAAAGGAACAACATTGGATTAACCATGTTGCATTTTAGAATAGAAAGATTAGTCAAGGCATACATGCCATAAAGTGTAAAATTATATAATCCATCTTTTTTGTGCTAGTGTTATACACTTTTTTCCCCCTGTCATTATTAATGGTTTTATTAAGGCAAACATTACAGTACTTTGGAATTTATGGTAGTTACCTGTTACTGTTAATGTTCTATTTTTATTTCACAGATTTACAGTTACATCCATATTGGTTTGACTGACTAGAATCAAAATGCATTTTGCAAAATACAAAATTGTTTAATTTCTGTAAGTTTCAGTTAGTATTCCATGCTGTCTTCTAAGGCACTTCATTTGCTGATAGAAAGTTGGTATGTATTTTTGTTTTCCAGATGTATTTCAAGAAGTAAAAATCCTTCTGATTTTTCTGAAACAGATGTTTGTTTGAATTGAATTTCTCATTAAGATAATTCAGATCAAATTCTAAGAGAAATAATTCTTAGTTAAAGTAATTTTTCTGCTGATTGCATAAAAGTTATATGATTAAAGAATTATTTTTAAAAATATTATGTTTGTATTTTATCCCTTTTATTCTATTTGTATTTTATCCCTTTCTGCCTTTGGCATTGGTTGCAATTTAACATTTGATCCTAGTGTGTTTTTGTCTTGTTTTAAATCAATGAATACTTTATGTCATGGAATGTTAAACTGGATTAAATTTTCTTTTGCAGAACTATGCATAATGGCATCAAATGAAAATTCAGTTATGGAAATGGGAAATTTCCCACACTTAGGGATAGCCTTTTGAAAGTAATAACTTTAGAGGAAATTAATTTTCTGTTGATGGCCTGCTACTGAGCTGCTTGAAAATCGAATTCCCTAACTTTTCTTTCAGAGAACACACCAAATCCAAGCTTGCTTCTGGGTCTGGTATTGTTAAACAGATTGTTATACTGAAATTGTACTGCTACAGACACTGAACACAAAACTTGATATGTGAAATTCAGCTAAATTACTAACCAGGAAAAAATTAACTATATCTAGATTTTGTTTGGCTTCCTATGTATCTTAGCTGCAGGTGGTTTTGGTTTTGTTTCCAAGAGCAATAGAGCATGAATAAATTAATCTGAGATTAAACAATTTCTCTTTTCCAACAGCTTTTGAGCTGACAGTTGAAGCAATTTCTTGGTCTTACAGCTCAATTTGTTTTTATACAATATGCAGGTTTTTGGTGAGAGACATCCCTTCTAACAAAGGTGGGAGAGGTAAATCAATGTGTACTAATAGGAACCAAAGCTGATATCATGACCATGTATGATATCACTCTTTATTGCACTCACATTTCATTGCATAGGATTTCCAGATCTTACTTATAATGTCATTTTTCCTCCAGTTCTTGTTTCATGGGAACATGGAATTCAGCTTGTAACCTCTGGCTCATTTTCCTACAACTGACTTCTATCTTCCTCCATTTGCTCTAAAGCAGAAAGTGCCTTTAGTGCTGCTTTTGGCTGTGTTTATAGTAGAGTTTTGTAAAAACAGCTGTCTTCTTTCTTCATAGGAAATCATTCCTACTTCTTTCAGCTTTTGCTCTTCACTGCTTTCAGTCATCATCAAAATTTCTTTTCATTTTGAGAGATGTCAAAACAATCATCAGTTAAATATTCTGATTCAGTTTTTTTATCTTGCTGTGCATTATGCATAAACTTCTGATATATGCACTTTTTTTTAACTTACTGCTAGATTCCCTGTTTATTAATTAATTTTCTTTCTGCCTCTTATTTTATCTGTTTTAATAAATAGTAATTATTTTAAACAAGTATATAGCTGCCACACTTCACAGTAACTTCTGTTTGACTACAATTCTATTCCACATGTGAGCATTTTATTTTACTCTATTGTTTGGAGAAGTCTGTTTTTCATAACACCAATGTTTTTCAAGCTCAACAAATAATTGATGGTGTCTTATTGGCTGGCACAACTAATTTGGATGAACTCCCCACAACCAATATATCCTTCTTTGTATTGCAAGCATGCAGATTGTTCTTCACTGGCTATTGATATTCTCCTGCTCCCAGGGGTCACAGCACTCAGTATTTTCAGATTATTTTCCAATAATAAGGATGAAGTACAGTACATTGTAGGACTTTAGCCAGTGTAGGAACATATAAACAGACACATAAAATGTCATAAGGAAAAACACAGATGAGTGTGATTCATTCTTACTCTGCCCTACACTATTGAAGAGATTTTATTTATCCATTTTAATGCTAAATGGGGCACATTTGGTAAAACAGCTGAGGTAAATAGAAATCATATCCTCTTGGGTTTAGCTACACCAAATATATGAAATTATCCACTTTCATGTCTCCCAACACAACTGATAGCAATAGCACCGTTGAGCTATCTCTAGCACAAGCCAGGTAATTTAGTTTCTTCAATAAGCTCATTGAGAAAGATCTGGTTTTCCTTAAAAAATTAAAAACCCACAACGTAGATTAAGAATTATTTTAGACTGAAGAAATTAGGTAGGGTTAAGCCACTAATATTCGTGAAAAATAAAGTGCTGTCTATGTGACAAAGCAAATAATTCTGTTTGATACCATATATGAAGCAGTGAAGTACTTGGCATGAGAGAAATGGTTTCAAATAACTTCTGAGCTCTGCTAAAAGGTACTCTGGAGTCAACTTATGTTAACCTTACTTTATGGATTTTGAAATATTTATTCATGGAGTAGTATAGGACAGATTCTTCAGAGTCAAGAGTAGGCCAAACTTCCAGACTCGGGAGATTGCTCCCATCAGCCACTTCCCAAGGGTTTGTGGTAAAAACCAAATGCACATCTTTATTAATGATCACAGAAAAAATACTATGAAAGTATGTGTTCTTATATGTGTATCTGTGTGCTTGTTTACTATATAAGAGAGAAAAACTAGAAGATACCACATGAAAGTAGTTTCACACAGAAAAAAAATACAATGTTGTGAAATCTCATAATATAAAAATTCTTTAACCTCACACCTATGAAAAACTGATCAAAGGCTTGCACTTCTAAAGGACAGAAGAGGGGATAACAACATTAAGCACTTCCCTTCAGATCTTCTGCCAGAAATCCTTGTGTTTGTTATCTTCCTGAACCCAGTATTTTTTCTAGTCATCTAATTATTATCATGCTTCCCTGCCATGAGCCCCTGTGCTTGATGCCATATGTTATAAGCCAAGACCTACAAAACTAGCTGAAATTCACTACCTGCTTATTTAATTCAGATGTCTTTGTTGTAGTAGCTCTCATCAGCCCCTGTGCTTCTTTGCTGCCTTGATGATTCATTTCGTTGCAGCTTTGAGAACAGCTGCCATAATAAAAAGCTAAGAGAGGGTGCTAGGGGTATTTGTTGATTCCAGTTTATGAAAATTGTGGTTGACACTGTAATTTTTTCAACTGAGAGAATGAGACGCCTAAAATATTTCTAGAAATATCAATACTCAAGTAGGTACAGCTTGTGAAGTTACTGAAGGAATTTTCAGAATTTACTTTTTAGTAGCTGTAAAAAATGGGAGATGAAAAAATTTATTATATCCAAGTGAAATGGTAAGTTGGTTGTATCTATTAGAATACTAGAATTCCACACAAGTCTCTCTATAAATGTGCAGCTCACAAACTTATAATATTCTGCTAATTTGGAAAAAGGTTTTCAAGTAAAAATAATTTTCACCACATATAAGTTTTTTTTGTACTCACTTTCAGTCTTGCAAAGGCATTCAAAGGAGTAGCTGAAAGAGCATATGCCTTTGAAAGAGTAAAAGCCCCATTTGATGTAGAGAAAGGGGATCTGAAGAGTTTTTAACTGTTCTTCCTGACATTACTTTTTCACAGTACATTAGATACCATCTCTTTCCTGTTATAATACCTCTTTATACCTAGCCTATAAAATAGATTAAATTTGTTGCAGTGTGATGTTTTTCATTTCTTTGCTGCCAGACATCATGTGAAAATTCTTCATCTATTTCTTCTAGTGCATATGAATACAGAAGTGATAAAACATTGATGCAAAGATGAAAAAAGTCCACAAAATAAACAAAAAATCTTAAGAAACTCAGAATTAAAAAAATAAAGTACTAAATGAATTGGAAACTAACAAAATCCTTGTTAGCATGTGCAGCCTTATGATGTGCCCAAGTCCAGGTTTTGTAATACAGAGTGACTTTAGTATTACCTAATATAGGTTGGAAAATATATTGATGTCTTCTGCAATAGGTATTATTGGCCTCTGAAAAGTCAAGAACAGAAGTTCTTGTTTTGTTCTGTTGAAATCTCCTTTCAAATAAAGTATGATGGGCTTAGTACTTGTTGAGTCATTCTGCCACCTGGTGCAATAGATACCATGGGTTCTGTCTGCTTACTTGATTTACTCCTATTTCATCCAACATTCAACAGTTTCCCACTGCCTAATGCATGCCTGTGGTCCCAAGTCCTCCATAAAGTGACTATCTTCCAGTTATTTTCATCTGCAAGATGATCAGTATTTTTCAAAACCTTTTCTGTGTCTCTTTTGTGATATTTCTGTATCAAAAAGGATACTATCAAGAGTATGTGGTCTTGAACCCAAAGTTATACTGCAACTAATCAAAAGCAAACTGAGACAGCTAAGGAAAGTTCATTATTACTTATATACAGTGTTTTAGTATAAATGTACTAATAACTGACTTTAAAATGATTGCACAAGGACAGAAAACATATATTGTATTTATATTGAGTATATCCAAAGGGCCTACAATTAAGGAAGCTCTTTAGAAACAGCTAAATTTTCTTGTTAAGAGGGACAGGAAGAATCCAAAGTGCATGGGGGTGAAGCAACCTGAGAAGGCATGTAATTCTATGCTATGAACATGCTTAAATTGATTGAAAAGTTCTGTCAATCCTATGTACCTAACATGTATCACAGCACCAGACTGGGCACCATGGTCTGAAACATTTACATAATATGTAAATAAATATTTCTATTTATAATTAACGATTATAAGAGTTATTGTTTCTACTTTTTAAAAAACTTGTACTTTTTAATAAAGGGATCATTTGTCCTGCATCTGAGCAGATAAGCTTACCAACATCTTCATGAAGGCTTTTCAATTAAGAGTTATGCAAAATTTAAAATATTCTGGGCTTGAATCAAAGAGCCATAGCTCCTAAACTCAGCTCCTTTGATTCTCATTTGGTGGAAGTTCATATAGCTGTTGATGTAGTTGCACAGTGCAAATCTCGCCTAAGGGCTGGATCTGGGATGATCTGACCTAAGGTGCTCTACTTTGGATTAAAACGACAACGATTCTGGCACCATCTAGAATTCTTTATTACTCTATTTACATAAGTTGCCTTCAATTAACCAGAGCAACTTATCTTGGAGCAACAGAATTGAACCTTAAACTCAGGGAAAATGTGTTATTTGCTCCCCAGTTCCCCTTTCTGGGATGGCCCTGTGGTCTGTGGCTGTGTTGACAGGGCATGGCTGTCCCTCGCTGTCTGTCTTTATTATGGCCTCAGCAGCACCACTGCTCACTGCTGCTCACTCAATTACTTGTACAGATAAAACTAAGTAACGAAGAGTCCTGCTGCCACAGTGTAATTAATCCTCTGGAGTCCCATAGGCAGCAAGCAACTGCACAAACAGCTGACTAATCTGCCCAAGTACGCCGGCATCTTGATTTGCAGCACCATCACTCTGCTGGTATTTCTATACTTAAATGTCCTTTGTCATATAGCAGAGGTGAACTCTTCTTAGCTTGCAAGTGCTTGGAAGGCACTCTTTGCTGCCTGCATATTTTTACAGCTGATTGTTTCTTTCTGGCCTTTTTGGCATAGCTCCTCTTCCCTTTCAAAATCACAGGGCAATACCCTCACCTCATGTAAGCACGGAGAGAGCATTTTTTTTTATCAGCTGCCCTGTAGAATTCAATGTTCATTACATTTTGTATATTACCTTCAGCAAACTTCTAAAAGTGTATTCTTTAACATGAATAATTACATTGTAAAAGTGTGCATTAAACACTTTGGACTGAAACAAGTCAAGTGCTAAAAAATATGATGCACAGAAAATGGATTTTCCATTTTCCTGATATAGATCTGACCTTTGATGTATAATAACCACATACTATGACAGATGACCTAAGCTGTAAACCACTACATGTAATAATGATAGATGTGTTTAGACTTTTTCTGACATTAGGCAAACTGTATAACGATAAATATATTGTTAATACAGAGGGCACATTTTTACATTTTCTTGAGAAAGAATATTTTTTTCCTTCTTTCATTTAGCAGTAACTAAAACAAATGGTTGTTTCATGCCTATAGTCATGATTCATAAATGGGAAGTACTCATTCAAAGTAGACTACTATTTTTCTCAATTAAAATGCAATAATGTTCGTTGAATTTGGTAGAATTTAGTGTAAAAAGTATATACTTGAGATCATAAGAGAATTCATCCTCCAGAAAAATATAAGAGCAGAACAATGCTTTATTCTTAATCGGCATAGCAATGTTGAAAGAATTTAAATTAAAATTTTCAACAATTATAACTCCTGAGTCCACTGAAGCCAATCAACCAACACTGTAATGAGGAAAAAAAAAAATTAAAATACAAATTTGGAATATATTTTTGGAAAGACCAAATCAGCAAGAACCTGTCTTTGGAGCAGAAAGAAAGCTAATAAAATCCAAACTTTTTTAAAAAAATGCATTTTCTTAAGGATATGAAAATGAATAGCACAAAAGAAAAGGGAAAGAAAAATACATTTTGAATATTGATGGTAACAGCAGAAAGAGATCATAGAATCATTTAGGCTGAAAAATATCTTTTAGGTATCTTTAAACCCAGTGCTGCCATGTCCACCACCAAACCACATCCTCAGGTGCCCCATCTACATGTCTTTAAACACCTCTCACTCAACTTCTTCCCCGGCAAGCCTATTCCTACACTTGACAAACCTTTTGGTGAAAAATTTTTTCATTATAATAAATCTAAATCTCCACTGAAGCAACTTATGTGTGGATTACCAATGCCAGATTGTCAAGTCAAACTAATCCATAGGTAATTTAGTAAAACTGATTATCTATTCAGATAACCAATAGAACTTGGAAGGTTGAACTGGTCTTTTTGGCATCAGTAAATATTTGAAACAGGACAGCTGGAGGTGTCTCCAAGGTGAGTGTCTTTCAGCTCTTTCTTATTAAGTAATTCCTTTTGAGACAAAATACTGTGCTGATTAGATACTGATACAAAAATTGGAAGCCATTATCAAAGCAGAAGATTGCAGACTTCATAAAATTAAATAAATACAAACAAACACCCAAAAAACAAACCCAAATAAATTTTAAAAGTGAAGTAATAAGGGATGGTATGATAAAGAATAAAATTCTAGGTCTGGCCCTCGATGATCCATAGTAGAATGTTGTGTTCTAAGCTCAGTGAGCTTCACCTGCATATGGGTTGTATTCAGGTGTTCTACCTGATCCCAGAGGCCCAGTTAGAGGTGACCCAGGCATTCACTACTAAAAATGCAAAATTTGATTTTGAATTGAATAAAAAAACTAAAAAAAAATGGGAAGTGGTAGTGCTGCAGCTATATAAGGCCCCTCTTGTGCAAAATCCTGATCAGACATAGTACAGAAAGCTAAACTGAGACTGAAACAGAGCAGGAGAAGAGCTACAAAGATACTTAGGAGACCCTACCCTACCTTTTAATGGAAAAGATTAGCTTGATTAGCCAAGCAAAGATGAGAAAAAAATAGCTTTGTTTACAAACATCTAAAGAATGAAGAAATGCTCTTCAAACTAAAGAATTGCTTTGGCACAAAAGAGGATTTGTCTGAACTAGACATGAATAAATCCAGGCTGAAAATTAGATTAAAGTTGTTGACCAGTGGAGCACTTAGATTTTGGATCTGTTCTCTGAGAGTACGAGGGTGAAAAAAATTAGCTGTTTTTAAACTGGAGATTATAAAATGTGGTATCTGTGATAGCAGGGCTTGATGCTTGCTATCAGCTAAGGCTTTTTATGTTCTCTTTTTCTCAATATTTAGGAATTTAATTCATACATCTTATATTCAAGATACAAAGAATCACCTACAATTTCAAACAGAGCACATTTTCCTTCTGGAGTTGTTTTTTCAGTTTTGGTGTTAATAATTACAGATTATTTTAGAATTAAAGTAGTCATTAACATTCAGATCTGCAAAAATACTCATGTATAGAAAAGGATAATTTTAAAATTTCTTGTTCTGTGTTTGTAACTTAGAAACCTGGTGCAGTTATCTAAGTAATTATACTCAAATACTGAGCCAGCTCCTACACTGCAGTGCTTAAAGCACTACAATTCCACTGAAGATAGAACTGTGGCTGATTCCTGAGTACACCTCTTAGGGCATTATAAGCAGACTCAGCTGTTCCTTTTAAAACCAGATGCTGGAAAATGTGGCTATGCTGACTTTTCTCTTTAATTTGCACACATGAAATTTTTTTGCCAGTTCTCCATGTAGTTAGAAGTTGTGTCTTCCAACACCTCACTCAAATCAAGATGAGTTCTAGGCTGCAACATGGGCTTGTTCTTCACTCAGAGGTTTGTCCATTTGAGCTCTGAAATACCTCTGAACATGGAATTTATACAGGCTGTGCAGAGGAAACCTGCCATGATGTTTAACTGCCAAAGAATATTTTCTTGTATCTAATTGCCAGGGTGACTCACGGGTCAGGATTTCCAGGCAGGACTGCCAAGGGGCACCAGGGGCAGCATTGATTTAATAGAGAGGCCTGGGTCCTGTGCCCACTATTCTTAAAAAAAAATAGGGACATATTTGTCTGGGGAAATTTCTTTCCATTCACTGGACAAAATTAAAATTTTAATTTGAAGCTCTGAATTTTGACTGCCGACTTAATTGGGAAGTATGCTGTGGAAAAGAAAAAACAGATTGCAATTATTTGGTTATAGATGACATTGGGATAAAGAGACTAGTCAATTTAAGGCACTATGAGACAGGTGAGTACAACTCAAGAGGCTCATGATAGACATTTGTTTAGATTTTTGTTTAGAAATATATCACAGTTCATTAATTTCTGTATGTATTTTAGCTTTTTTTTTTCCTCTGTCATTGAGTGTCTTTGGTTGGTTATGTTCTGCCAACATGCCACTTTGAACCTAGTCATTCATTTATTTGTATGTCACTTAAAGCATTGCCTTAGGGATTAAACAATTCTTTTCTGATGTATATTTACCTGTAAAATTTCCACACTTCAGTACATGGACCATCAACAACAGTTTATATCACTGCTAAAACAAGTCACTTGTGTTGCTATTTATTGTTATAAACTGTTATTGACACAGCAAGCTGTAACCATGATTTCCAGTCATCACATAAATTAACTACATTTCACTGTGCACCTCAGCTGCCAGTAACTTGGCCATAATTTTTACAGGATTTATTCTTGTTCTACAATGTGTGGAAGCCTGTTGCTCTTTTGTGAAACTACATGATGAGTGGTGTTCCACTAATTGGCTGGCAGAAGTGCAAAAAAGGTAAAAACAATTATTCTCCACTGTAAGGACTAAGAAGGAGATTCCAGCACTGTGCAAACTTTATATCAGGCACAGAAACCAAAGTTTTCTCTGGTGAAGCTGTGACCCACATATCCTTCAAGGTAGCATATGAGGCTGCAGTCTTCTGCACCAGCAGTCTCTGGTAAATACATTAAATAAAGCAAAGATTCAACACACAAGCATTAAGTAAGTCCACTGAGTTGTGCATTATTCTGAAAGTTGCTGAACAGCAGAAGGTAATCATTCAGTAGAGTCAAGAAGAATAAAATAAAAGGCTATCTCATGTTACAATTGATTTCAATCTGCTGAAATATGCACTGCACATTTTGATTAGCTGGGTAATGCAGTGTGTGCTTCTGCTGGGAAGGAGAAATCCAACACTTTATTGTACTTCTTTTGGCTGCCTATCCATTCATCAAAGCTTTCGTAATTTGCATTCTGTTTCCTTTGATGCAATCAATATGAACAATAGAGGGTGTTACCTTGCATTTCTATACTTTCATCTGATTTGGCATTTGTGATCAACACAGTCTAGCAATGTTTCAGGTTAGAAAACATTTTGCTACTGCCATCAATTACATTGTTCAGTGACCTTCCTTCTCCCTGCTGTGCTTTGAAAATACATGTATATATTTCAAGATGTCTTTTTTGCCTACACTATTTATTTTACAGAGCAACACACTGTGAAAATGAGAGATGGTAAACAACATCCTTAATGTTTAGGATGAAGAAGGCAATGGCTACTTATCCACTATTATATTCATGTACAGTTACTCTTACAGTGAATATAAATAATAATGCCATTAATCCTCCACGTCATAAAGAACTCTGTGCATAGCCTCCAGCACTGTGGTGTGCATTACCAATTCCTGGACTGGAGCTTTTTACTCCCCTGAGAAGATGTGTTTGTTGATGTGATCTCAGTTCTTGAAAATATTGAAATGCAATAAACCAGGTAGTGCATTATGAAATAACAGTGGTTCTTTGGTTGCTGAGGGCTTTTTGTTTGGTTTGGTTTGGTTTTTTTTTGGTTCTAACTGGTGAAAATGAGGAATATATGGACCTTTACTATTATTTTTATGATTATACCTAAGCAAATTTATGACTTGTGTGATTATTCTACAGCATATCTTTGGATACATCACTCCCATGCTGTAGTCCTTTCACTGGTAGGATGGGATAATAAAATTAATTTGTCATTACATTAAAATTCCCCACTATAAAAGAAACATTGCGTGTATTATATCAGCTCACAGGGTAAAAGAAATATTGATAATAATTAAAGTCATGGGCAACTTCTCCATAAAGAACTGAGAGGAAAAAAATGCTCAATTAAGTCACTATTCTCTCTATAAACATTAGAACATCTTAAATCTAAATATGATACTACTGTTTTAATCATTAAGCAGACCAAAATACCTTTTGTAAGTCTGGGATCAGAAGTAAGAGGTTCCAGGCTTCCCAGTCAAATTCCATCTGTAAGACATTTCATCTTTCAAATTGCAATTTTGCATGTGTACTCCTGCCTGCTGACATAAAACATCTCTATAATATTGTTCTCACTACCTTTGTACTGCCGTCTGATTTTCTATCCAAGAAACACTTATGTCTGAGGATCTGAGAAGATCAATTAGTCCTGAAAGCATCTTCTGAGCCTGGAACATCTGTTAATCCTGTTTCAGGTTGCTTACACAAAGAATCAAGGTGTGGATAGCTGTCAGAGAAAAAGTCTTCAAATTAAGGGTAGCAAGCAGAGCAGAAATAAATGCAGGACTTGTAAGGAAGAATAAATAAAATAAACAAAAAAGAACTGTTGAAAATGCTTATGGAAAGTGGAAGTATCATGCCTGGATGTTTAATACAGTTTTATATATAGCTTACACATTGTTTTCCCAGAGAACCCTCCCCCAGAGATTCATTTGTCTTATTTGTAAGGAATACCTGTGTGTCCACGAGCATATGGGCATGCTAACATGAATTATACTAGCAAAGTACATTTACTTTTATCTTTTAAGGAGAACAAACAGGCAAAATTTAATAAAGTGTGTGGTTTTATGTGTAGGCTAAAAAGACTTGAAAATCTAAAGGGAACATCTATCAACTGTGATGGAGAACAGCAGGGAAAACATAAATTTCTGTAATGTAGGTTATTTATTCTACTTATTACAGCAAACGCTCAGAGGTGATGTATTTAAGAATGCAAACCAGTTTTCTTTGCCACCTCCTGTTTTTTCTCACAGTTAGATTGGGGGCCGAAGTTTTCAATTCTTTTCCTAAAGAAAGTGGATGTATCATTCCCTTTCTTTTACTGATTAACATTTTTCTCTAAATCCTTTCTCTCAGAGTATCACAAGCTCTCCATTAATTTGTCTTTCTTCTTTTACTTCTTTCACTTTCTTTTCTCCCTTTCCCTCTTTCTTTGACTCCTGTTCCTATTTCTAGTGTATATAATATTCTGATTAAAAAAAATCCCACTATGAAAATATCTAGACGCTAATATTTCACTCATTATCATTATGCTGTTCATGTTTTTAGCCTGTCTCTGGTTCTTGGTGTATTGGGTGTTTGTGCTCAGGTGTTGGCAGCAGTGAGGAATGGCCAGGACTGTCCTGTGCCAGAAATGGCTGATTCCAACTGATCCACCATGGCTGAGCTCTGCAGTCAAGGTTGTGGCACTTCTGAGAAAGCATATTTAAGAAAGGGACAGCTGTGAGAACTGAAGGGGGGAAAATATGCAAGAAAAAAGCTTTCAAAAAAATAAGGGGAACTGAATATTTCTGAAATCATAGTGAAGTTGGATGAAAAATATGGCTTCCTGAAAAAATCTGTTCCTTCATACATTAATTTATCTGAATTACAATATTCTATACAAAGGATAAAGTTGAAAAGGGCAAACAGTAAGAGAGACCCTGGGGTGACTGGGGACAGTAAATTGTAGATGAACTAATTCAGTGCATCTCAAGGGAGAATGGCAAGTGGGATTTTTTTGTCTGCTTGCATTAAAGAATGAAGTCATGCAGAAATGAAGTGCTAATCTCTGCATAGCTCTTACCAGGTCATGTCAGGGATTCCGGGCTAAATTCAGGCATCTTGATACCAGAAATATATGGGCAGCTTTAAGAGTTTTTCTAGGCAGGTAGTTCAGAGAGAGAAGTACTGAAATGATTGCAAACCAGGCAGATTGATTTCTGAGAAGAAAAGAAAAAGCAGTATAAAAGCTAAATGTGCAGCATACATAAAACAGCCACAATATGCTTGTATAGAGTGAAGTTTGATTTTCCTTGGGTTATTCATTTTGCTTTTACTCAAGCAAAGTGTGAAATATCTGCCATGATATAAAGAGAAAAGCTAAACCTACCATCAGGATAAATGCTGAACAGTGACTTGACTTATGAAATAACTCCAAATAGAGGATTTGCATTATATCTTTTGGAATTTTCACTCTAACAAATATTGCTAATCTCTTATGAGGGCAGAATTCTTGTGGTCAGTGGAAACTTTCTTACATTAGGTAATTCCTTGTAATTTTTTCTCATCTGTCTCATGTGCATAAAGTCAGAGAACCAGGCAGCAGAAATTAATGCCTCAGAAGGAAGACCTGGTTCCTTAATGAACAAGGCCAAAAAGGGAAATGCACTTTTTCAATACAAATGCTAATATGTTTTGTATCTCCATTGGTTTATGTCTTAAAATGATCTTTTTTTGTAGTTTCTTATTCATGCTTTAGACCTCACTCACAAGTAACAGAGAATTTGACTCCAAGAGTAGTCCCAACTATCAAACCAGAAGAAAGAGATGAGCTCCTTGATTCCTCATGCAATCATTTCCTCACTGTAATTTTTCTGTAGGAGTTCAAAAAGGTGTGTTTTGTGAAGCAGCATAGCAAAAGTTGAATGACAGGCATCTATGGTTTCTTTATACTGAAAGTAGGCCACCTTCAGTATATTCTTCAGTTCGCATGCTATTCCTCTTGATGGCAGGTAAAAAAATAATAAATAATGCACAAAGGAAGTTAATCTATTTCCAGAGTATTTTAATAAATAAAATGTAAAAAACCATTCAGGTCTTGGGCTTCTTGCCAGAGACTGATGTGAAAGAAATACCAAAAGCACATGAGCCACCTCTGAAATCTGTTAAGCTGCTTGTTCCAATTTCAAATTTGTATTTATTTTTTTCTTTTATAGAGTATGATTTGTTTTCATGCAGGAATCACACTAATAATATAATGAATTTATAACAATGGATAAAGTGGAACATCTCTACCAAGGGAAATTATTGTTGCATCAATTTCTAATTATTCCTCCTATTAACCTTTTATTTTTTTGTCTCTAGTACTGGAGAGAAAAAAACCCATAAAATCAGCTATGCTTTTTGTCGAGTGCTCATATTGGAATGAGCTGTACATGGAGAGGAAACTGAAGCTGCACACATTTAGAGCTGAAAACTCATGTTCTACTGCTCAAGGAGTAGATACTGAGAAGGGATGCAAAATGTTTCCCTTCACTTGCATGGAGTTCCTTTGTGTCACTGCTTTCCCCAGACTTGTGTATTTCCTAGTGAACTGCTCTCCCATGCCACCCGGGGCCTCTGCAGCCACCTTTACTCATTTACAAGAGAAGGATAAATGCTCGTGTAAGGACTTGAAGAAATACAAGTCTATGAAGAGTCATACTCTGCTCCTCACTAGAAGAGGTATAATACTCCACCACCTGCAACGAAGAGAGATACTCTCTGTACAGATATACACAAATAAGAGCATGAATCGCATTGCTAGGGGATTGATTAATTAAAAAAAAATTCTGTGCATTTTTCTGCTGTTAATCAAATGCATTTCATAGAATCAAAACAAGCAGTAGCATTGTATGTAGACTACTAATCAGTGTAAACAGAAGTAAACACAAGTTAACATGCCACTGTTTTGAAACACAATATTTATTAGTATCATTGGTTCAGCTTCAGAAAATTCTTATTCCACTTTTCATTTCTGACAGGTAGTTTATCCATTATCCTGAATGATTTTTTAAAGGACTGTGGATAAATGAGTGCATCTGTCCCAGTTTTTCGATTTTGGTTCAGGTTATTGGAAACATAGTACTTACATTTATTTACATTTAGTGGCTTACTAGCCCAAAAATATCGGTTAGCTAATAAATGTTACCAATATAGGGTAAGATTTATCAATAATTGGGAAAAATCAATAATAGAAACTAATTCCAGTGATTTAAAAAAATATTAAAATATGTTTGGTAACCCACAGAAACTATATGATATCACACAATGTTTTAGAAATTGTTTAATTTCCCCCCCCAAAAAAGTGGTAATGCTTAATTATAGTCTCAGAATTATGACTAATTCCTAATGGGTGCTGGAGAAATTAGTAAGGTAAATATGCTTTTACAAAGGTGGAAGTAAAAAATATTGAAAGTACACACAGTAAAGGATATATTATATTCCCTAAACCTTTTATTTTTTACTTTAAGAGGCAGGGTGGGGATCATTGTGAAGCTGAGAGCTTTGCTCCTGCAAAGTATGAATTGTAGAAATATTGCAGTATATTAAATATGTCTAAAAGAATTGCATTCTTTATAAAAATGTTATAAAATTGACACAGTCAATTGCTGTCCAGTATCTTCAACGGTTGCTCCTGGATGTACATTAATATATTCACATTTTCTTAAAGTTTTTTGTCCCACCCTGTTGGATGCATGAATGTATGATCTCCCTGACTGTTTCCTACAAAAAAGGAGAAAAAAACCATTTGTGTCAGGTTTCTGGTTATTTAGTTATGTTTGTCATAGTCACTCTGTTTGGTGAATGTTTTTTCTCCTACTTGACATGTTTTAGGATTGTTCTGGCTACAGGTATAGGTTTATGGATATTGAGAGTTATGTACTGGTTTGGGATAGCACTGCTACTTCCATTGTGCACAGAAGTGGAGCAGTTTCTAGGGGGTTCTACATCAGAGAGCTCATGGCTGGGTCCTGAGGCTGAGCAGTGAAGGGCAGCATGAATTCATCGAGCACTTTTAGGCAACAGTAGCCTGTTTAAATCTTCTTAAAGTGCTTGCAAGTTTAAAAACTGACTACAACAAAAATTTCTCCCCAAACAATAAAATAATGTGAAATACATAAAAAGAAAGTTTATACTGGAAAATACAGAAAGCATCAGGGATGGCCTATGTAGCTGTAGTTCCAGCGAATGTTGTAAGGCTCTGAAATTATTCTCTGTTTCAGATCATGCCACAACTGTGGTTCTTGGGATTTTTAATTAAAATGTTGATTATATCTGTCTATATCTATATAATCTATATCTATATCTATATCTATATCTATATCTATATCTATATCTAATCTATATCATCTATATCTATATATCTATATCTATATCTATAATCATCTATATCTATATCTATCTATATATCTATCTATATATCTATCTATATCTATCTATATCTATCTATATCTTCATTTCTTCTCCTGTATCTCCTCCTCTCACTGTCTTTAACCTCCTTTTTTACTCTAATCTTTTTCTATACTGGTTTCCTACTAATATTTTTAACTAAATGACTCATAGATACTTATAGATATAGAACTTATAGATAATACCAAGTTCTCCTGGAGTCCTTCTGGGTTCAGTTGAACTGTTTGTATATATGCCAGATCAGTTTCTTCCACAGACCAGGAAATAAAAAAATACAATTTTTTTCCCCTAACATATCGTATAGGGTGTTAACTCGTGAATATGCCTACTTAATCAATTCTGACCACTCACTGCCTTCTGAAAAATAGTGTCAGCACTTGCAGTTATGTTGATATCATAATTCCAGCTGTTTCAACATTCCTTCAAGTTCAAACTTACATATTCTACAGGTCCCATGAGAAGGACCCTTCAGAAAATCATGTACTTAAGAATTTGTCCAAGAGTATTTATATCCATGAGATTAACTAGGTTTTGATGCATATACCAAGGTTTTAAAATGTTGGTATTAACAACAGTTGAGGTCAAATCTACACTATTTTCTGATTACTAAAAATGATTACATTTTTTTTTCACTAGTTCAGTCAGCTCTAATAACAGCCAAATTTTACTCATAAAGCTTGGAATATGACTGACATAGGAAAAATCAGCATTTAGAAGTAGAAAATTCAAACTCTGTAATGGAAGAAAATGCAGGACATTGTAAGCAATGGAGAGGAAACAAAACAAGACATGACATGGTATCTGACTGCAGTTTTAATGAGTTCCACTAAGGGATCTTTTAGGTTTTTTGATGAACACAAAGCTTTATAAAAATACATCTAATTGAAGGGCAGTTTTCCAACTGTCTTTGTTTTAGCAACTGTGACACATTAGGGATAAATGAGGAAATAGCTCTCTCTAGCAAATATTTTCAAAGATTAATCTCAAACAACTCAATTTTTATAATATAATTCTTTTTAAATTAAGAGTGATTTACAAATAGATCAAAATTTACTTTTAATATATTATCCCATTTTCACTATGCAATTTGAAAAATAATTTTTCAGCTGTGGACCCCATATAAATTTGGGATTTTTTACTCAGTAGAGGACAGCTAGTTACCCTCATCATATTGCATTATCTCTGCTTTCAATGATGAACATTCATAGTGCAGCAGAGCAAGTATCAGCTGTTGAACATCACTGATGAATAATTTATACAGACTTTTTGGAAACATTTTCACCTACATCTATCACCATTTAGCTAACAAAACCAAGCACTATGTTCCTGTGGATAATGCAAATTGAACTTAATCTTTTGTTTTACAAACAGCAAAATTCAACGGGCCTTCAGTAACGAAAAGAAACATACTTTAGCTCAAATACTCATAGAATTCCTTGTAACAATATTCTTCTAAAACTAGATTTGTCTTGAACCAAGGTTTCGAGGCTAAATGTCCTATTTTGACATTTCTAATACAAAAATATATACACTTTATTTGTGAATAGTTATGTTTGTATGCATATTTCTATGTATATTACATGGCCACTAAGATCCTGAATAGCTGTAGCTTTATTTTAGGATACAAGGTGGTGCTGTTTCTTTTTAAAACAGAAAATAATGTGTTGATGTGATCTTGCAGAAAGCAGTAGCACGGACAAAATATCTTGTCAAGTGTGGTTCTTTTAAGAAGCCAACTTCTTTATCTCCAGTTTATTTAATTGTATTCATTTAAATAAGACATATATGCATATGTGTATCCATATGCATATATATTCATACATTTCAATAAGCAGGTTTAAAGCAATAACAGACTTTAAGTTTGTACTTAATTCTGAATTTGAGTATTTTCATGCAGAGTCAGTGTCCTACATTAAAATTAACTTACATTTTGTCATGGAACTACAGTACTGGCAACTTAAAGAGTGATTCTTTTCTCTACACTGTACATGAGTGAAAGATATTGGAACATTCCAAACTCTAATTTGAAATATTTATTCAAATAAATATTAAATTTATCTGGCCTATTTACTTTTTTTTTCATCATGTCAATTAAGACCCCATAAAACAATGTCAGAGCTTATATTTTTAAAATTAAAGCCTTGAAATGTGATAAGTTACTTCTCTCAGGACTGTTACCAACATAAATTTTATACCATAAATTGCAAAACCCATTTTCTGAGCTGTATGATGATCGATGTTGCCATATTTTAAATCTTTTTTATTTTTACAAAGTTCACTAGGCTGCCAGATGTTGATAATATTTTTGAGAAGTAGAATGTATTTGGTACCTATCAGAGTCAGGCCCTCGTGCAAAGTTCATTTGGCCCTTTCATGGCCCTTCTGAAAACTCACATTTTGTGAAAGAATTTAAGCAACATTAGACCATGGGTTATTGAAATATTGAAATATACAGGCTAAAAGAGCAAAAAGACACTATTAAATTATATACCAATGTGATCATACTGCTTCCATTATCACAGATTTTTCAAAATGTCCATCACATTAATTTCCATGATCCTGAGAAGAACTTGTGTTATAGTTATGCTGTACATAGGTACAGTTCCACTGAAACTGATGCGATTACTTACATAAGACACATTCATGGCTAATTCTTTGCTGAACTGCAGACCTTAACTTCTATAGATAGTGTTAAAATACACTGCTCATCTTGACAACAGATTCTTCTTATGTAATCAGGCCAAAAATAAGTCTTTTCAGACACCTCCACAACATGCCCAAGTTCTTACATCCTGAGTATCCTAGACAGCATCTTCTGGGACTAAAATACTTTCTTTTAAGCAGACTGTTAAAATGCACTATTAACATCAATGGGTTTGTCTGTTTGTTTGTTTGTTTGTTTTCCACTTGTGGCTTCTGTTGAACTGTAGCCCAGGTAAAAGTTTTATTGGTCTGCCCCTGCAGTTACATAAAGTTATTTTGAACACAGCTGTATACAGCCAGTGAGTCCTGATACTTGATTGCAGTTTACCTCTTTTGTTATGTATGGTTAGATCTTTAGCATCTCTCTCCAGTACCTAATTTTAACCTGTAATATGTATATACTTGTGCACAAAATATTTAAATCCTTTTTTAAAATAGTCTTAGTGAATCCTAAGTCCTTAGTTACCTACGTAGGTAAAGAAATCACTTCCACAATTATGAATAAACAAAGAAATACTCAGATTTCAAGATCAGTAGCTGTTTATCATAAACTGTTAAATGAATTATTATTTAAATCATTAAACCTGATGAAGAAACCTGTGTGGTTATGCCTAAATAGAGTAAAAGTGATTCTCATATTAAAGAATAATAATGAGGGGAACAGATCTTTAAGACACACCCAGAATATGGTTTAATAAAAACTTGCAGTGAGATATGAATTCTTCTGACTTCTGATGCCATGAGTAATATTTGCCAATACTTATTTTTTATAAAAATCATTGGGCTTGAACAATTTTTTAACTTAGATTTCAATCAGGATTAAAAAAAAATTGAAAAGAAAACAGAATAGCAGCATACCTAAATAATTCTCTGTAAAAGATCTCTCTATCTGAAGCTAATGACAGCCTCTAAGTTGGGAACTGCTCCTTCAGGGTTCTGCTGTCCACTCCTGCACATTTGTCAATCAGTTCTGCTACAAATTAGCAAAAGCTTTTGTGACCCACTACTAATTTGAGAACATTTAAGCAAACATGACGGAATTTCCCTTTTGTGACATATCTCTCTTTTCTAATACCTTCTTTTAGGCTTTTTCTTTTCTTTTTATCAGTTCATCTAAATGGGAATATCCATTTAAAGAGCAGCGTAGAATGTCCAGAATTACCATAAAAGGTATAATTTTCTAGCAAGTAAAGGTCAATAAAGCTAAGTCATAAAGCTAGATGACTAAATTAAGGTTAATTTAACTGGGTCTAGTAAATCTCTACTCAATAAAAGGTGTAGAAATCTAAGAGGAAAAGAAGAAATAATTGAATGAGAAATGTGTACTACAATATCATATCTTACATAAAAATGTAGCAGTAGGAATAATCCTAGTTATGGGAAAAATTACCTTACTGGCATGGATAAAGTTGTCTCTAGATAATGATGAAGACTAGATAAAAACACGATTCTGACAGCTTCTGAGTCCTAAGGGAAGAGTTTGAGGTAATGGAAAAGGTTTTGTCTTTTTCAGGATGGAAGCACAATTGAAATCTCCACTGAGTATTGTACATACTTAGAGTGCAGAGAGGAAGGAATAGATCTGCAAACAGCAGAAGGTATTATTTAGAGCTTGGGTTTATATTTGAAGGTAAAATTCACAGATTTTAAATACATATGGAATCACATACTAGCACATTAGCTATGAAACATAGCTCCCTTCCCCATATGAACTAATGATTGATAGGCAAAGGGGAAATTTGAGCTTTTGGGCTATACACTAGAATGCATAATGCATTACATTTTCCAATTATGCTTATCACCTCGTGGAAGGTCACCAGCAAGCATAAAATTGAAATGCTCTGATTGAGCATGCTGTTCAGGATTTCCCATTTGTGGTTTGTTTTTTCCCTACCTGCAATTTCCCATTATGCATGGCAGTTTTCACACTGTATTCATAAGATACAGGTTTATTTTTCTTCTCTTACTGATTATTTATGATTACTCCTCATATCAGGAGGTCTGACCCAAATATCAATGAAAACAATGGACCTTGTTGAATTTTACGATTATTATGGTAATCATTTGAAAACCTTATACATTAAAAGTAACTTTCATTCAAGTATGAGAGTGATGTGAGCGATTTTTATAATTTTTTAGCAGTTAGGGAAAGGTTAGCAAATTTTGTTTTTCTTCATGATAATTTCCTTCATAAGTTAATTTGAAAAGCTGTAAGTTGTTCAATCACTAAGAATTAACTTGAAGTTTTTGGGATATATGCTGGCCACCCAGGAGAAAATTAATGACATGAAATCAATACATTCAGGGCATATTAAAGTATGTACAAAACTAACATCCAAATCTGACATAAATGACCACATGAAATAAAGTTTGTTAGACAGAAACTCCTTCTTGGTTTCCCTGAATTAGTCAAAAATATTAATATAGAGAGATGTCAGTTGTTTTTTTCACTAACTTCATAGAAAAGACAGTGGCCATTGTTAGTTTTGTGTGCAAGTATAATAAGCTTGGTAAGAGGAGGCTTGATATAATTCTATCACTGACAGCAGAGGTTCCAAATGTCCAGTTTTCATTCTCCAGGCAGATGCCTTAAACAGTATAGCAACCATCTGGCCCTGGCATTCCTGTTAGACTCCTAAGCCATGAAGAATGATCCTTATTACCAGAGCTGAAAGAGAAGAAAGTATAAATAAGCACACTCTATATTACCTACTGAATGCTGGCATTCCAGTTGGGTGTCTTGTTTATGTTTATGGTTTGTTTTTTGTTGGTTTTCTTCTTCTTTTTCCCTTTTTTTTTTTTTTTTTTGGTTTGGTTTTTGTGCTGGGGAGGGTTATGAAGTCAAAGAGAAATGCTGTGTCCTGAACTTTGATCACAACAATCTGAGACAGTGCTACAGACTGGAGGAAGAGTGGCTGGAAAGCAGCCTGGTAGAAAAGGATGCTGGAGTGCTGGTGAACAGCTGGCTGAACATGAGCCAGCTGTGCCCAAATGACCAAGACGTCCAATGGCATCCTGGTGTGTATCAGCAATAGTGTGGCCAGCAGATCCAAGACAGTGAAACAGTGATTGTTCCACTGTACTGGGCACTGGTGAGGCTGCATCTCAAATCCTGTGTCCAGTTTTGGGCCCCTCACTGAAAGAAGGACATTGAGGCACTGGAGAAAGTACAAAACTAGGACAACAAAGCTGATAAGGGTCTGGATCACAGGTCTTAAAAGGAGCAGCTGAAGGAGTTGGGGGTATTTATCCCAGAGAAAAAGACACTCAGACTTATCACTCTCTACAACAGAAAACAGGGTGTAGCCAGGTGAGGGCCAGTATCCTCCCCCAGGTAACAACTGATAGGACAAGAGGACATGTCCTCAAGAGAAGGTTTAGCTTGGATGTTAGGGAAAGTTTCTTCACTGAAAGTGTTATCAAACATTGCAGTACAATGCCCAGGGAAGCAGTGGAGTCACAATCCAAGGAGATATTTAAAAAATGTGTAGACATGGTACTGAAGGACATGGTTTAGCAGTGGTTGGGCTCAATGATTATACAGGTGTTGTGGTGTGCATTTTACATGCTTTGTAAATTTTGTTCTGTACTGTTTGAGATGGTTTTATATAATTTCACAAGGTTTTGTCTCAGGTTTTCCCCGCTGCAGTTTTCTGCCAATCACCCGTTTCCTTAGTTACTCCTGCCCTTTTGTATCTATTTGGTTGTCTGTCAGTTAAACCCCTCCTTGTTTTTCTCATTATGTTGGTTTTCCCCTCCCTTGTTGTCCTGGTAACCCATCTGCCCGTCATCCTCTGCCCACTCCCAAGGTCCAGAAACTTCGGCCAGGGGCAGGGGGTGATTGGTGCAGATGGGGAAACCACTGCCTAAGTTTTCCCTTATTGGTTGCGGTCTCATGCTCATCATCTTGTCCTGTTACATTATTGGTTGACTTGTCCGGGCACCTCCTTCTGTACAATGTTATATAAGTTATGCGCAATGCCACGCCCGGTGGCAGTTTGCTGCAGCCTCCCTCCACCTCTGTACCTTCCCTTAATAAACCTCACCCTCCGCTGCTACAAGCTGTCGCTTCCTGAGCTACTTTGTCCTGCGGCTCCTTCGGTCTTCGGACGGTTTCTCCCTTCAGGGCTGCCATCCTCACCATCGCCGTGGGGAGAGCCCTGGCAGCCGGTCGTCGCCTCAGTCGCTCCTTGCCGCGGAGCAGAGGCTGAAGTGGCCACACAACCGGCCCAACCCATGACGTGGCTGGCATTGTGGGAGCTTGCCGGGCCCTTCGAAGCCAACCGTTGACATACAGGCCTTTTCCAACCTGAATGATTCCATGATTCTATATAGGCAGTTTTTTGCTAGTATATATAATTTTACTGAATTTCAGAAAAAAGAAGACCATTCCTTGGCTGCAAGATTATTTGTCGTTGTTGAGTTTTATGGTTCAAACACAATTAAAGACTAAGCCATATACCTGCTCCTTACCTGCAGACCAGCTCAACCAGCCTTTTTGCATTGAATGGATTCTGATGGGCATCATGCTGTGGGGTTTTTTTTGGTAAGACATAAATGATTGTGAAAAGGAGAACTATTTACAACTTCACAATGAGTATTTAACCTCTTTTTTCAAATCTAATTTTGAGCATTCAAATACTCAAAATAGTTTGTTATACATTATTCAAACCTCTTTCTGCTTTTCCTTACGAGATTTTTTTGCAAGGTTTAGTCTTTTGCTTTCAAAAAAGATAGAAAAATTCATTCTAATGACAAATATATTTCATTTTGCGTGGAATAAGATGATTTTCTTCAGGTCATACAAAAATATTTTATTTGCGTTTACTTTGATGAGAGAAAAACCAAAGCTTTTCCATCTTTAACATAATAATTTTTCTCATCACAGCTTGCATTTATAATCAAGTCTAAATTCATGTGTGTTTTCCATGTTACAATTATAACACAATTTTTAATTCAAGGCAAAGGCAAACAGTTGTTTGTTTAGTTTGGATTTTTGCAGAATAAAAATTATAGGGATGATCTCCTCATGTAATGTGAAATGATTGTTTTGGGAACTGAGATCCCTGTTTGGCCTTAGTCTCTAAATAACTTGTCTCAGCTCACCTTTTAAATCTGATTAAGTTAGGGACTTAGCAAAGTTCCAGAAGTATTTTGCTAATACTGTAACCTTGCCTCTTACTGAAGCTTGTGAAGATCTTTTCAGGTAGCACTTTTGCACACTGCCATCATATCTTTGAACATTGAATATGGTGGAATCAGCAGGAGATTACATTTAACCTGTGGTGGAATCCAGCCTGAGGTTTCTCCTTTATTGAAAGAAGCTAATTCCTCTCTTTATTAGATGGAATCACTTTGTCTTTTCTGTAAACCTGATTATTATAAAATCAGTCAGTAGATATAAGTTAAGTGAATCTTGAAACATCCGTAGTATGGAAGTAGAAATATAATCATTTGATGTAGAGAAGATGCTTCAAGAAAGAAAACAGTAAACCGATGGCTTTTATTTGTAAACAGGTGACATAACTTATTGTTACACTTAAATATATCTGACATCTGTAATACTCAATTATGTTGGCACTCATTTAACCGAGTAAATACTCATTAAAATAAATATCTATGCTACAAATAGGAATTTAGCTTGCTATTGCAAAAATCTAAGACTGAAAAAATCTCAAGGAAAAGAAGCATCAAGAGCCACCTTATATAATAAGATCAATTTGAGAAAACATATGCTGCAAAGAGACAGAATATTTGCATGTGAAAGTTGTAAAGGACCTAAAAGAGAAGGACTACAGACTTTCGAAATGGAGATGCATTATTTTAGTCCAGCTAAAACATAATCAGTAAAAGGTGAAAGAAACAATTGTCAGCTGAATAAGTAAAAATAAGTCACAAATATGTCCTCTAATTGGCCTAATTCTAGAGCAAGTATCAGAGGTCTTGCATCTAATTAGGTACTTCAAAGATATCATCAACTTTTTCTATTTCACCTAACCTGGCTTGCAAGAAAGCTATATCAATATCAAATATCAAGCTTAAAGAATCCACTTTGAAACTTAATAACATATTATTTCCTAAAGTAAAAATTTTGGTCACAGTGGTGACAGAAGTGTCCATATAATTGTGCATTTTTTAAAGTAACCAGCATTCTCAAAGGCTAGCTACTATAATATATGATGGTAGAATAATAGCTTTAAAAAACACATATGTCAACAGTGGATGCAGATACAAATTTTTACATATACACAAAATTCTTTATATAAGACATCTTTCTTAGGTATATCATTGCATTCTATTTTATATTGAAGTTTATATGAAGTCACACTTTTTCGTAGTTGAAAATGGAATTTGAAGAAGCTACTACTTCTTTTCTTGCACTTGATCTCATGAAGAGTCAAACCCTTTATATTCATCCAGCAAAGCACTTAAACACATACTTCAGTTTAAGCGGCTAAACACAATCAGCCAGGAGTATGAACATACTTAGAATCACCCAAGTACAACTCTGGGCATTTAGTGCCCTGAAGCACCCAACCCTTATGCTCTACAAGTAGCAGACATGAATGCATTGTTTAGTGTTTATGTGAGGAAGAAAAAAAGATGCATTGGTCTGTTAGCGACTTTCAGTGTATATTGTAAACATATGCAGCTGCACTATTTTTAAAGCTTGGCTTATTTTTGCAGCTGAGTGAAAGGTACTGCTTGGTTTACAATGCATAGCAAATCCAATTAAGGGAATGGAGCTGCCGGAGTTCTTTTTACATTGAGATCAAAACTAGCTTTGCTAAACCATGTAATTTTTTCCAGTAAGCATAGAACAGAGAAATTTACATGCATTAAAAGGAGTTTCTCTGTGCAATAAATGTTAGACGTTAGTAATTATCTTCTTCTAGTGGTATATTTGTCATTCATATGAAAGATTTGAATAATTGTATAGTGAATGAATCTCAAGAAGAACATCAATTACAGGTACTGAGGGAAATATTTGAATTCTGAATAACATATTTTTTATTTATTGTCAGCATTCGTATTGTCTGTGAATGTGCCTCTAAATATTTCCACTTATCCATATTCTGTAATGACCACAGTTGTAATTGGTTCTTTCACAGTGAATTTGGTACTGATATTTCCTCTCTCTTCAGTGAAAGGAAAAAAGAAAGAAATGAGGGATATACCTAAAGGCACGGAAAAGGAAGCATAGTAACAAATTTCTTGCATACCTGAGAATTTTGACTTGGCATTTGGATGAGGTGACATGGAAAGGTAGGCAGAATGAGAGATAACATATCTAAACCAGTTTGTAAAACGTGAGATCCCCTGTTCATTCCAGCTGCCTCCAAGCAACAACAGCAAAATCTCTTGAGTTAATGTACCAAAAAATAAACCAAAGCGGAACATTTCCTTTTAAAAAAACCTTCACCTTTGAAAGAGAAAAGCAGAAGGCAAGAAAGGAAAGATAAAGAGATCTCCTTCTGCTAGTTTAATACATTTTGATTCTCTAAGGTATCACAGGGACAATCTTGATTTGGAAGTGTGGATGACAAGGAGCAGATGCTAAACAAGGTATGCTTTCCTCAGATGAACCAAGGTGAATTTTCTGCCATGGAATCCAGCATAAATGAAAGATATTAGATTAGTAATAATTCATGTTTCTTTAGGAATATTGCTGCTAGCAAAGAGGAGGGGAGACTGCTGTGTGTTTTTGATTAGTTTCAGTTTACTTTTGAAACTTCTGAAAACTCTTTGAAGTGGATTGGAGATTAGGAGAACGAAGATAGTTTTGAAATACTTAATTCTATCACTCTTTCCTAAAGTCTTCTTATCTACAAACAAACAAACAAACAAACAAACAAGTCAGTTTTATTGTATGGATACACAGCACTTTAGATCTGTACACACTGTTGTATTTATGGATTTAGCTATTCACTTAGACAAAATTTATCAAAGTACTTTAGGAAAATATTACCATTGTTACCTTTCATAAAAGCAGAGAGGACTGCTTTAAGAAATATTCACAAGTCCTTATTTCTCTAGTAGTTTTATTACAATCCTTACGTGATTTCAGTTAAATTAATAACTTAATATCATGTTGTACTAGTTAAGTGATAAGAAGCTCATTTGCACACATGAAGAAAGAACGGAGAAACAATGGCATGAGGACTAAATAACATGCTTCAGCTGATCCCAGACCATCTGCAACAAGAGACTCTCCATCTCAACAAGACCAGAGGAGCAAAGGGGCACAATGAAAATCAAGAACCCAAATCAAAGGGTTCTGGAGGAATGTCCACCTTGCCCAGGCCCCTCCTGGAACTGTCCCAGCGGAGTCATCGAATCTGCTGTTCTGGCATGAGACCCACCATAATGATGGGAAGCAGGTCTCTGGACCACCTTCAGACAAAGGGGAGGAGTCGCACTCTAGGAATGTGTAATACATTATTTGATGCATTGAAAAGGCATGTTTGGCATTGCACGGGGCTTATTTTAGCCTCCTTTAGTGCAGTGTCACAGTTTGACACTGGCTAGAAGCTAGGCACCCATGAAAAATTATCACTCCTTATCCACTCATTTTCCTATGCTATAGTTGAGCAGAGAAGGGGGACAGAAAAATTAAAAGGCTCATGGGGTGAGATAAGGCTTAGGAGAAAACACTCGAAGGGCAAAATACACTCAAAAGTTAAAAGGTATAAAGAAAAATTTATGAACAGAATTAAAAGAGAAATAAGAATTAAAATAAACCTTTAGAACACCTTTCCCACACCCTCTAGCCCTTCTTTCCTTGCCACTGACAGAGCAGGGAGACAAAATATGTGATTTTTTAGTCAGTTTATCACTTCTAAAAAATCTTCAGTTTGCTTAGGCAGAGGACCCTCTTCTGTTATATCATGGGGTTTTCCCCAGAGGAGACAGTTCTACAGTTCTCTGTGGACTTCTCCAACACGGCTCAATTTTTTGAGTAGCAGTCTCACCCGACCTGCTACAATGTGAGTCCCTCCCGTGGGCAAAGCAGTCTTCCCACAACTGTTTGCATTGGTCATTATAGTTCATGGGGTGAAGTCTTTTAAGGATGAACTGTTCTACTCTAGAAGCAAGTGTCTTCTTTCTCTGTCTCTGAAAGAAAAGGGTTTTTTTCCTTCTGTTCGAGTTTCTCACTAGATTACAACTTTGTAGCACCCACACGCTCCAGCATGAGTACTCTTTTTCATGGGCTGTGGGTGAACTCAGCATGCCCCCATGCACTTCATGAATTACAGGGAAACAGTTTGTTGTATTATAGGCTTCACCATAGCTTACAGAAGTATTTCAGCTCTGATGCCTGGAGCACCTCCTCCTCCCCCTTCCTCTTTTGCACTGACCTTAGTGTTGTCACATTGTTCTCCTTATGTGTCTTCACTTTTTTCTTTTTCCTGACTCAGGAAAGAATTCGTGTCAGTAGGTTTGTTTGTTCCCAAGTTCTATAACTTGAAAAGTTTTTATAGAATTCTGCAATGCTGAAAAGGTTGATCCCATCTGGGCTCCATATCAGGGAACTACACACCATGCCTCTCGCCACTGGCCACGGGGTCCCCGCTGGCACCATGTGGGCTGTGCCGGCTGCCCTTGCCTTTCATTCTGCAGCACAGTTGGTTAAAAGCAAGTAAGTAAAATTCATTGCTAAGCAAGCAAGTAAAATTTACTTGCTAGGCAAGTAAAATTCATTGTGAGCCATGCCGAGAAGAACAGCGGCCTTGCAGCCTTGGCCACGCTGCCCTGGCTGTGTGGCTGCTCCTGGAGCCAGGATGGGCCCTGGCTGGGGACACTGAGATGGGGCCCACCAGACAGGAGGGCCCTGGTGGCTGGAAACCTCCCAGTGGCTGCCTCTCCAACCCCTTGGAGGAAGAAGGAGAGCTTGCACACATTTTTTTGTTGTTAAATATGTCATCACAGAGTGTGACTAACTTCTCTATTTGGGGCGGCCAATATGTCTGTCACCAGAGCCTCCAGGGATTGTGTGGAAACCCAGAGCCCTGGGAATATTTCTCTGTCTGTTCTGCGGTGCCCTGACTCCCAGGGGAGCACTGACTTTGACCCTGATTCATGGAGAAAGTTTCCTAGACTTCAAGATAGACTAGAATCCACAAAAGTGTGAAATAGATTATAGAGAGTAGTGTAAGTGTATCACTTGGTGAGAAATTTAGGTTTTGGGATTTTTAGTATGTTGTGGATGGAAGCAAGATGGTGGGCACAGGGGGTCATCCTGGGTTTCTTCTTCATGATTCTTCTTCCTTCTTCTTCATGGGTTTGGGTGGCATTTTGTAATTGTGCAGAAAAGTCCACATTGCGGGCTCCTTGGGATCAGATATTGGGTTAAAAGGAGAAATAATCTAGGTGTCAGTTCTTAATTGGATAGTTTAGTCTTAAAAGACCTTGTAACAAGAGATTGTTGGCCATTTTGTGCCTTCTAATGAAAAGCTGCTGAATTCACAGTAATGAGACTGTTTTACTGATAAGAAATAATAAACACTTGAGTCCGAACATGAGCTACCATCTCAAGTGCCTTCAATTCAGACCCAGAGAAACCAACAGCTGGTACCCTGGCAGCTCTGCTGGAGGCAGTAAAAGTTCTGAGGAGCTTCTCTTTCAGAAGCAGCCTCTGTGGCTTCCTCCACCCCACAAAAAGCCAAGTTGTGTTAAACTAACACAGGGAGGAACCAGAGGAACAAAAAGGGTGGTATTTTGTTGTGTGTAGGAACAAGTGTGAGAAATAGGGGGATTGTCATGTGAATATTTCATTGGTAAACACATTTGTCTGTCCACAACGTGCCCTCTGCCTGATTGCCTCAGTGCTACAACTCTCCTTATTTTCTTCACCAACTATTTTTCCATAAGGGATTCTTTAGTCTGTGTATATAAGGGAGTCAGTGCAGATGTTTGAGTGAATGTGTGAACAATAGCAAAGATGAGGCTGGAGTAGCCAGTTAGTAGGTAAAGTGCCCTGAGAGCCAGGAGTCTGGGATGTGTGGGCCTCAAAGGGACACCTCTGGGTGGGGAAGTGTTTCTGTCTTCAGTGTCAAGAGCACAGGTAAGTTGGCTGTGGGATCAGAGCATGTGTATGTGTGAGTGAGGGGGTCTGTACCAGCCACTGAAGTGGGACTGAGGGCTTGAGGGCTTGTATAGCAGAAGCCAGCAGCTAGAGATACTGGGATCAAAAAACAGCTACTGGGCAGAATGAAAGTCTGAGCCCAGCTGCTGGATGCTCCTACCTTTTACATACATAAACATTTTTGCACTGCCAGAACTCCATCCTGCTCAGTCAAAGTGCGGAGGAGAAAGAGAGCACTGGTGCCCTCGGTGGTTCTGTAAGTGCTCTGTGTGTCAGCTGTGGGCTGTGGCCAGACTTCTGTATATGTATATGTACACATATATTGTGGATAGCATAAACTACTTGTCAGGAATTCACACTCAGATCCACTCCTGGAGAGACTGGGTAACTGAATCAGACTAGAAGGAAGCCAGACCCCAGAGACTGTCACAGGAGGTCTGGGAAATGCAGGAGGAATCCTCTAGTTTCCAAACTTGTCTGAGTGTGTAATCTCTACATCACTCAAGATAGAATACCACCTGCAATTCAGAGAATTGAATTATTTTTTTCTTTTTTTATCTTTTGATCTTCTGTTACCCAGGGTGTTTTTATTAATTTTAGATGCATGACTGCAAAGTCAATGTAAAGTTGGTTTGTCTCTTTATAAATGTGCAAAGGTATCCAGAAATGACTTTTTTGCCAGAGCTTAATAACATTAAAATTCTTTTTAGCTGGCTGAAAATGTTAAGATTTTATTGGTTTGTCAGTTTTTGCAAGAACAGGAAACACCAATAATGATGAAAGAGAAGCAGAAATATAGATTTTCGTGCTATTTTGGCAGCCTTTTTTCTTTAATTTTTTGTTTAAGGTATGTTTTCAAATCAAATCCCTTTTTTCATGCTACTTTTTAAAAATAAGTTCATTATGCCCAACACAAATTCTCAAGAAATAAGAAAACATAATCACCTTCATTTTACAAACAGTCAAATCAATAAGGGTGTTCCAAAGCCTAAAACTACGTGTCCTGCTTCACAAATAAGTTCTGCTTTATTTTCAATCATTTATGACCTTTGCAGTGGGATATTGTGTGCTTCTCAGTAGTAAAGTTCAGCATAAAGGAGGCAGCAGGTCTATGTCAGCTTACAAATTCTTCTGTCATATCTTTGAGGCTTCTCTATCTGTTTGTTTTACAGAGATGCTCATAACTGAACCTACCACACTCACCAAAGACCACTCAGGATTGTACTGTTGGAGCAGCAGACACCTCAGCAGGGACTCATGAGGGAGTGATCATAGGAAAATTGAAGTGTTTGGTGCTAAATTTGATCTCATCTAGCTCCTCCCTTAAGGCAGTAGGAACTGCTCCTACTCCGTTCTGGACAGACCTTTACCTTGTCTGCTCCTAAAGCCCACCTGTGGCAGGGATGGCCCTGCTTCATCTGTTGTCCGTGGGTCAGACTTTCTCTTCCAGAACACTCTTGTGTTTCACCAAGTTTCCATGAATATTTTGTGCTGCAGTTTTCCAGTTTTCATATTCACTATGGTAAAATGAGAAAGTTTCCTCACCTGCAACGGCTTCTTTTGTACTTGGAATTGTATTGTCTTTCTCATTTTTCTCAGACTAAACAACACATAACTTTTAAATAAATTATGTATAGTATTTTCCTCCTGTATTAGTCCATCATGCCTCTGCAGGATCTTATACTTTTTCAGGACCTTTTCCCCTATCTTGCTTACAATATTGTCATATTAATCAATGTGAAAATCCATCCAATAGTCAAGATGCATATATGGCCCTGCAACTTCTTTCCTAACTACAAGAGCTATTAAGTAGTTGTAGTAAGAAATGTACTTTGCTTAACATGGTTTAGACTGATATATATATATATATATATATATAATCTGTTTGTTATCTTCCCCATATTGACAAACTAGCTATTTGGTTATTGGTTTTGGAGTTCTTTTGAAGCTATAATCTATAATCTTTGAAATAGTCTTCTTTGATGTGCTGAAGATCAGCACAACATTTTTCCTATTTCTGGTGTTTTGATCCATTTGCTATTCTCCACAAATTCCCAAGTATCAGTGATGTAATTTCAGAGATTATTTAAGTTATCTGCATATTGACCAATGTAAAAATCATGAGACCCAATCTGAAAAAAACTAAATATGGTCTTTTTATTTTAGTTTTCTCTTTGAAGAACTCAGAATTTGTTATTTGTACTAATTGAGTTATTTTCACTTGGGAAAATGTTTCCTAAATTGTACTTAGCCCACTTGTTTTTTACCAAGTGTCCCCTCTTGTGGAGCAGTGACCAGTAAGTGCCTTGTTTGGTTTTTTTTCTCTTATTACTGTGGACTAGATTCTTGACATTTTGGATATATCTTTCTATCTGGGTCCCATTTCATATCTGTCAAATGAAATTCCAGCTGGTTCCAAGGAGATTGGTTGGTTTGACTTCTCATTCACTCTTTGCATGCTTTCCCCTTGCTTTTGAATCAGTGAAAAGTACCATATTTGTCCAAGTAGGTCTCTTACTGCATCTCTTAGCTGTCATAGTTCACATGAATACCCTAGAAGTAATTTGTTTTGGAAAATACCAAAAAATACCATTATGTATTTTTTTCTCTCTCTGACTTCCTTCAGGTGCAGTATCTCATTTGAATTGGATTCATTCATTGAGAACAATTTTCTTAAGATTTTCTTCAAGAATCATAACAGGTTATGAAGATCACTCCCTAAGAGTGAAGATCACTCCTCTGAGCTCTTAAGCAACCTATCCCTACTGGTGTGGAATAAATCTACAGAAATTGCCCCCCCATATCTGTTCTGTTTATTTCTATAGCTTCTCTGTCACTTTTGGTAGTATTGGATACTAGCCTTAATTGACCTAGAGTATACTTTAGAATTCTAAATCTACATATTTTAAAATAAGCAGTGCTTTGAAATGTTCAATTACACTGAAATGTGATTATTCATAATAATAAACTGCTAGAATGGATCATGTCAAATCTATTCTAAATTGTTACTGAAAAATCGGAGCATTCTAGGAGTCATTCCCATTAAGCAGTTTCATGCAGTCACCCTTTTCTGGAGAAAAAGAGAGTTACTCACAGAGACATGACAGTTTTGGGGCCAGCTGGTCTTAGTAAATGAATCCCTTTACTACTATCAAATGCATTCACTGAATCACCATTCTGAATGATACCTTCATTTGGAATTGTACTTGATTAGTTCTCTGAAATTCCTGTCTTGGTCATTCCTGCCATTCCTTTTATGAACACTGAAAATTCCTTCTTTTCATAATAGAGAAATGTTGCTGCAGCAGGCCCCTGGCCAGGTAAAAATTAGTATTGACTTTATGATTTATAGAAGGTTGATTAATTTCTTTATGATATATATAATTATTATTAAGAAATCCATTGGTTTTTATAGACAGTTATGATATACTTGGACTTAATTGGCCTTTAAATGTAAATATTATCCCTATTGGTTAATTAAGAAACTACCCTTTGGTAAATAAATTTCTATATTTTCACAATAACAGATGTAGTAAGTGAAGGTACGAATTGATTCTCATTCCTTTCTCTAATCTTCTTACAGCCTTCCCCAGAAAGGCCTGGGAAAGTTATGTGTTGCTCTCTGTGGCCAGAGAGCTGCTATCACATAGAAATATTAGATGCCTCAATGTCCAGGGACGGCTCAAATTGCAGCATGTGGCAAAACAACCCTGATCCCATTGTTGTATGGCACTTCATTCCTTTGCAGAGATTTTGCACAGGAGCTTACTGAGATTTGTGCTTATTGCACCAGATGAGCTTGTCATTTACCATCCAAATGTTTTATTTTTCTATAATCACAATATTTCACAATAAAATTTCTATTACAGAATATCTTTCTTTTACTGCTTTATTATCAAAAATTTGACATATTATTGTTCTCTAGACAATAACTTTGTCTTTATACCATGGTATATAATTAATCATACATCTGGAAACAGCATCAATGAGAAATTCTTCCTCACTTCCAGTAAGGAAATAAAATAACGAAACAATTTTAGGGCCAAATATTGATCTGTCTCAGGGTTCGTGAGTGGAGTTTGCTTTATAGACTCTATTTCCTGAGAGAAAAAAGTAAAACTTTGGTGTAACTTTGTAATATATACGGTATAATGCATTTCCACAGTATTAAACATGTTTTGGTATTTGTTCAAGCCACCTGTGCTGACTGGATGATTCAAGTACCGATTATTTTTTGTGTAGACCAGCAGAAGAATTAAAATACTCTCATAGACCTGCTAAGCCAAAAGACCTGATTCAGCAGAGCATGTAAGTAAAAAATAGTAACAGGACTTGTATGATTAAGAAACACTATGTTCTCTAGCTAACATGAGGAATAAAACGAGATAATTACTAATGTATCTAGTAGTTTTGGACCTCCAGACAAAATAGCTGAAACATATTTATAGCTCTTTCAGCTGGGGGAAGCTCTTATCATGGTACCTGAGGGAAATTCAGACTCAAATCTTCAGAAATATAGTGAGATACTAGAGTCTTTCCACTATTATTCTACAGAAACATTTGGTAACTCGAGTAATTAATGTTTACATTAAGCATTTTAAAAAATGCCTAAGTGATAAATGATCCAAGCAGTTCCAAATTATAATTATCAGCAGCACTTTTCCTCTCTGGCTATAAATTAGTCAAATGTGATTGAGAGTTTGAACCAGGGGAATTATTTCAACTATACTTGCTGGTACCTGGGGCAAGTTACACTACTGTAGCTGAATACTAGTGTTGCCTTTCAAACATGAGAGTTGTTTCAGGTTTCTGAAAAGTGTTATCAACTATTTCATGGAAAAAAAGAATCATCAAGGTTGGAAGACACCTTCAAGATCATCTAGTCCACTCATCAACCCAGCACGACCATAATCACCCCTAAATCATATCACCAAGTGCTACATGCAGATGCCTTTTGAACAGTTCCAGAGATGGTAACCCCACCATCACCCTGTAAAACATATTCCAATGTCTATCCACTCTTTCAGTGAAGAAAACTTCTCTAATATCTAGTTCTAGTCTAAACCTCTCCTGATGCAATTTAAGGCCATTCCTCTTGCCCTTTCACTAGAGAAATGGCAGAAGAGACCACTCCCTACTTGGCTAAACTCTCCTTCCAGGAGCAATAAGATCTCACCTGAGCTTCCTCTTTTCCAGGCTAAACAGCCCCAGCTCCCTTAGCCATTCCTCACATGACTTATTGTCCCAGACCCTTCACCAGCTCCAGTGTCTTCTCTGGACTCCCTGCAGCACCTCTGTCCTCATAGTGAAGACACAGGACTTGAGGGGAAGAATCACTTCCCTTTTCTTGATGCATGCCATTTACCTTCTATTACTATGAAACAATTATGTTTGCTGAAAAAAATGCAAGGTGTTGAATCAGGACAGTTTCTTAATTCTGATAGGATTTAGAAAAAGAGCACTGAGGCCTAAATGTCTCCTCAATAACATGCATTTGTTAAACTCAGAAAATATCTGAATCTTGAACACGGCGTTACTAGATGCCCTTGATAGAAGAAGGTGTAATGAGACAGTAAAATCTGGTGCTGATATAAAGGTGTTTCAACACAGGGGATGATCAAAATGTTATAGAGGAAACGTTGACTACTTTCAAGCCTTAACAAAGAGAAAATGGAAGTAATATAATAATAAAAGCAAGTTCAAGGTCACCTGCTCAGGAGTTAATAGGAAAATCCACAATAAACTTGTGCAGAGTAGATGAAAATGACAGAGGAAGAAAAAGATCTGTCCATTTTGATTAGTCAAAGAACATCTCTGAGATTCAATATGATGAAAACTGAAGTTTAATAATTACGCATGTCTTATGGCCACTGAGAAAGTAATGGTTATCCCTGAGCATAACGTTTCAGGTATTACTAAAAATAGAGAGAAACAGGGTGTTTACTCTACTCTCAACAGGTGCTTGCCATGAACTAGAAGAGAGAAGAAATTCTTATGTTATAAAGCAACCAGGATCATCCTTTTAAGTCACAGTGGTGGTAAAAAAAATTAAATGTGTTTCTAGATGGAATTAAAAGAGCTAATGGCAACAATAAGATGATGAACGAGGTAAATCTTTAGGACTAAATATGCACCCACAGTAATCATTGCTCTGAAAGCTAAATGAGTATTCTGAAATGCTTATGAAGACCTAAATTGTTTCTGGCTGAAAGAAATGTTAAACTATTAGCACTGAAACTGGAAAGCTGGGAGATGGGAAATGATGAAAAGGCTGAATAGTGATGTTTGGAAGCAAGTTGCAAGATGGGAGAAAAAGAGCAGGATTAGAAGTAAGAAATAAAATAATGAATAGTAAAGGCACCAAAAAGGTTTTCCTTCTGTGTATTGGTTTAATTTGAAGTATTTTAGAATTGTAAATTCTAGCCTGCTTCTGAAAGGGAAATGGGATAAAAAACCCAATTTTTTAGTTTTTACTTCTCCTTTAATCATCATTATTTTGTAAAAAGATAATTATTTCTAATCTACACCAGTTTTCCAGGTTTTTTCTTAAAATTATCAGGAATTTAGAAAGACTGCTTTGAGGCCTGATATAAAAGTTTGTTTTGTCTTATAAAAGTTCCGCTCATTTTGAAATTTGAATGAATAGGGGACATCTCTGCATATCCCAGAGAATGTGAAAGTACAAAGTGAAAGAGCAGAGAGGAAAGAAGAGGTCAAGGACACTTTCGAATTTTCATAAATCTAAGGACTATTCCTGTTTATAAAAATGTTGAGTTTCAGCGGAATCATTTATGTATACCCTCATTTAGCTTTCAGAGCAATGATTACTGTGGGTGCATATTTAGTCCTAAAGATTTACTGTTTCTGATCTTGTATGCAAAAAATCATAAATGATGACTGTAATAATTTATTTTTGAATATTAACATTTACAATTCCATGCACTTGCTGATTTTAAGCTTATTTTTACTATGCAGAGTGTTTGGCACATTTATACATTCCACAATGCTTTTTCCAGATGATTGAAGAATGTAGTTCCCTTTTTTATCATGCATCAAAGTCCTAAAGAAACATCTCTGGCTATTTCAAAATTGAGTTCTAGCACAGAAACATCCAGGTAGTGGAGCCTCTGGGAAAGCATCTTTAAGAAAGGGTAGTGAATAATGAGAAGGCAGAGGAGGAGGGGGAAAAAGTGAGAAACAGAACTATGAGCACCAAAGTGAGGGAAGCAAGGTAGAAGATATTCCAGGCACCAGAGCAGAGTTTTCCCTGCAGCCTATGGGAAAGATCACAGTGAAGCAGATAACCGTAATGCAGCCTGGGGAGGACCATGCTGGAGCTGGCCCATTCCCAGGAGGAAGTGCATCTGACAGAACGTACATGTGGGAGCAGGGGAAAGTGTAAGGGGAGGGAAGGCTGAGGAGTTGCTATGGGCTGAATCACTGCCATCCCTCTGCATTGCTCAGAGGTTGAGTGTGACCCAAGGCAAGAATGAAGGAATGAAGTTGGACTTGGGAGAGGGAAGAGAAAAATTCTGTTCCAATATTTGACTTTATTTCTCTCCACTCAAATCTATTTTACTTGTCAATAAATTAACTTTTCCCAAACTAAATCTATCTTGTCTATGATAGTAATTGATCTCCCTGTCATTATCCCAGCCATAAGCTCTCTCATGTTATTTTCTCCACTTTTTCCTATTGAGGAGCAGGAATGAGAATTACAGGGCAGGCTTCTGGCTATTCTGGCCATTACCAAAGCTTACCTACAACATTGATTTCTTCCTTTTTACTCAAGAAAGTGTGCTTTTCCTGATTTTGTAAGCTTCAAAATCATCTTTGATTGCTGCGTATTAAGAAAAGTCTGAGTAGACATTTTATATTCCCCCACATTTCTGGCCAGCTTTGTGTCCAGTTCAGCTTTGGCCACATAAATTTTCTCCTACAGTGGCTATTAGCATATCTGACTTGGCTTCCACCGGGCACACAACTTCCTTTTTTCCTCATTTCTGAGATAAGATTTGTGTTCAGTCAAGCTGGATTTCTGCCTTGCCTGTTTGACTTCTGATATTTGGGAATTGTCTGCTCCAGTGTCCTTAGGAGGTGATGTTTAAAAAGTGACCAGAATTGAAGGACCCCAGCACCTGCAACATTTTCCCTAGGAATTCCCTGAACAACATAAAGTTAGCTCTCCTCACGTCCAGAGTTGAAGGATAGAATGTAAGAGAGTAGTGCAGAAGGCAGTCTCACACCTGAGGAGCTGCAGCTGTACTAATCACCAAAGATTAGGAACAGGCCTGCCCTTAATAGGCCACAGCTGTGTCCAATAAGGAGATGAGTGCTACAAAAGAGTGGGTTAGCTGGGTGAGGAGAGGGCTGGAGTTTTTTTGTTTGTGCTGTGAAGAAGGAGTCAGTGCTGCGAGGAGCTGCCCATGAGAAATCACTGAGAAGGTCTGAGAGCTTCGCAATAAGATGGCAACACGTTTCCTCCTGTCAACAGGGATTTTAAACTTGATCACTTTGTGATCACTGTGGCCAAGAGGGCTGTCAGTCTCAACTTCTCTCACAAGATCTGCTCTCTTGACAAGCAGTAGATGAAGGATGGTGTTTTTCTGAGCTGGCTTCCTTAGGACCTGTTCCATAAAGTTGTTATCCAGGTTTTTTAGGAATCCACTGTCCTGGGTTTTACCAGCTGTGTGATACTCCCAGTTTATTTCTGGAAAGTTGCTGTCCCTCATGAGGAAAAGGGAAGTTGACTTGGAAGTGTCTCTTAGTTCCTCAAAGGATAATTCATGACCATCATCATCCTGGCCAGGAGGTCTGTGGTAGACTCCCCAAATGACATCCACATTATTTGTTTGCCCCTTAATTTTAACCCAGAGGTTCTCAACTGTGCTGCTGTCAACTGTGAGCTCCATATATTCTAAACCTTCTGTTACAGACAGTGCCACCCCTCTGCCTCCTCTGCCCTGCCTAACCTTCCTGAAGAGCCTGTAACTGTCCAACAGGGCACTCCAGTTAGTGGAGTCATCCCACTGGATTTCACTTACACCACAGAAAGGGACCTGGGGGTCCTGGTTGGTGGGAAGTTGGATATGAGCCAGAAGTGTCCTGACAGCCGAGAGGTTCAACCCTGTCCTGGGGGGCATCAGGCACAGCATCAGCAGCTGGGCAAGCGAGGGGATTGTCCCTCTCTGCTCTGCACTGGGGCAACCTCACCACCTCTCTGTGGTGACCAGTGATAGGACTTGAGGGAATGGCCTGAAATTGCGTTGGAGGAATCTAAAATTCTATATTAAAAAAAAATCTTCACCCACAGTATGGTTGGGCACTGAAACAGGCTCCCCAGGGACGTGGTCACAGCACCAGTCTGACAGAGTCCAAGAAGTGGTAGGACAATGCTCTTGGACACATGGTGTAACTCTCAGGGATGGTGCTGTGCAGAGCCAGGAGCTTGACTCGATTCTTGTGGGTCCCTTTCAACTCAGCATATTCTGTGGTATGGAAATATTTTGCTGAAAACTTACCTCTGACTGTTTAAAAGGCACTGTTGATGTAGTCCTGACAGTGCTCTGCTCTTTGATGGTCCATCAGTATTTCACTTAAGAATGTGTTTAAAAAACACAGAAATAAATATTAATTTTCCCAAATGCTTAGCTGAACTGGAATATAGTATTGCAGAAATATGTCATACAGTAAAAAAATAACATATTAAAATCTTTCTTTTATTCTTGTCAAATTGCCACTGCATTGAATAGAAGTTGCAGGTTTTTGCATGCTCCAGTGTTTATTCCAGAGTGAATTGAACCAATGTTCTGAATACATAGTTACACAGGCTACTGCAATGGATTTCTGTGTGACATTTTGCCACTGTATTTGATATACACAATCTAATTTTTATAGGTCTCTCTCAAGTTAACTCAATTTTACGACCATGAAAACTGCTACCTACATAACATTAAATTTGAAAAATAACTTGCATGAAATATAATCCTTATGCATGGTACTTACCACAGTAAATATAATCTTCTTTGTTACAGGCTGATTGTCACAGTTAAATGGAACTGGGGTGTTTATAGGTAAGGATGGTACAAATATGATACACAAACTATTCTTATGTTATTTTTATTTATTGAAAAGTGCAAAATTGAGACAATATAATTTCTTGGTTAGTGTGAATATTTCTTATACAATACCATGTTTTTTCTCTGTTCATATAAATTTTTGTAGTTAAGAGGGTGTTTTTTTCACACAGGAAATATTTAAAAAGAAATTAGTCTGTTTTGTCAGACCTGAGAGTGTGTGGTCCTGTGCCTGACTTGAACAATCACCAGTACCAGAGCCTTCAAAAAAAGGCAAAATTTGCTTGCATAAACAGATCTGTATGCCTTTGGTTCTTCTTTTAAGTCTTCCACTGTAAATTTTATAAATTACTGCATGACACCTCAGCTATTTACCAATAAATCTGCTTTTCCCCATAAGACTAAGAATAATCTTGTATCCCCTTTCTTATCAGTTGGGAAATTCAGTTTGAACCCCCTCAAGTGTTTGTTCAATTTCTTCAGTGGCCTGCCAATCAGTCCTGATGAGTCCTGATCTCTGGTGCTGTCTCTGTTATCTCTTGTACCTTGGAGGTTGTATTCCTGGGTGTTCAGTTTTTTCCTTCTCTCCTTTCTAGTGCTAGACTCTTCTGCTGAGGATGCAGTAACCAGATATTCCCATAAATCACATACCATTCCACTAAAATGATCTCCTATAGTAAGTGTCCAGTTTACATCTTGAGGCAAACTACTTAAGCAGCCATTCTCGATATCCTCACTAGTATTCTGAAGATGTTGGAAATGAAGCCCATGGTTTAATTACGCATTCTGCAAGGAAATACTTTCTCCTATTGTTTTTTTAAAACCCTGATTCTTTTTACTATCATTATGCTGTGTTTTTAATTGTGGTAAAAGACCAGAAAAACAGACGTGTATCCTCTGTAGGCCATTCATTATTAAATATGCTTACATCACAACTTTTTCTATAAATATTTTTTGTAAAAAAAAAACCCAGTCTTTTAAATCTCTTTTCAAATTATTGTCTTCCTTGATCTTGCCCATTCTCTCCAGGCCTCCCTTTTCCCTAAAGGGGTTTTTTTTTTTTTTTTAAGGTAAATAACCAAGAAAAAACAGGAAACAGGACATTTAGGTAACCTTCTTGGGACAGGAAACAGGAAATTTAGGTAACATTCACCTTCATCCCCAGCTGCCTTATTTTGGTGTTGGCAAACATCTTTCCCTGTTCCCTTCACCTGTGTGCAGAATCTTCCTTGATCTTTCAAAGTCTGGTGGAAGTTGGGAAAATAGATAAAAGCTGGGATCTTGTACTAATCTATCTCCTAGCATGATGCTGTAGTGTATATGTGTAGTGTTCCAGATGATGCCAAGATATTGATTTATACAAAACTTTGAAACTCTATGCTATTTATTATCTTACTTTTATGCAGCTTACTGTTTTGTTTGCTTTCTGACTGCAGTTGTAAATTAAGCAAATATCTCTCAATTACTGCAAAGACTAATGGTTCCTTTCTTGAGATAGAGGTGAGCGAGCAGTTTAAGAGTTTCTTCATGTATAAATTATTTTTCACTTATTTATTCTGAACATCATCTCTCAATTTTTACTTCTCTCTAACGTTTTACTTAATCCTCTAGTTTGGATTAAGTGAAATAATTTTGTAAACTTCAGATTTTGCTGTTACCTTGCTTGTCACTTACAAAAAGTAATAAGCACTATGGGATTTCAAATGAAAATGAATGACTTGATAGCAGCCAGCACATTAATACTCTGTTTAGCTGTGCATATCAAAATTTAGGGAACAAGTTTGCCTATTAGTGTAAATTTGTAACTGCATGAAATATGTGGAAAAGAATTGCAAAGCCCAATTATTATTATAGTAATGTAATTTGAAATCCTGAGTTTTCCAGTGTAGAGAGTACACAGTTTTTTAGGGTTTTGTTTTGACCAAATCTTTCACAATTTTGTAGACTTCACTCTCTTTAAAAATAAATCTGGTTTTGTAGACTAGTTTAGGTTATAATGTATTTTTCCAAATGTCATGACATGTCATCCAACTGTAAATTAATAATCCCTGATTCAGCATAGCATTCAATATGGCCTCATTTTCCTAACAATTCTCCTGTCCTTTTCCTCTACTAAAATTTTTCATAACTATGGACCTGACTTTGATAAAATAACCTTGGAAGGAGCTCCTGGTATGAGAAGTCCTGACTCTGAGCTTCTAGATTATTACAATCAGTCAAAGATATATAAATCAAATCAATACTTTAAGCTGACTTCATTAAGGATGAGACTTGGCTTGTTTTTTGGGAAATATTCAATGCTTTCTAATATTATTCTACAATTAAATTCCATTCTACAAGATATATTTTATGTATAATATTAATATATTATTACATTATAATAATATCATTATAATATAATGCGTCTGACACATGTTCATCATAATATTATAATATATGTGTGTTGGACACATATTCTGAATGGTTTTTTTCTTCCCCTTTAACCAGAGTGAGAGCCTTTTACTTGAACTAACTGTGATTGACCGTAGAGGTGAGATGAATCGTATTTTTTAACACCCATTTTATACAGGAAGAAGCCATAATTATATAATGATTAAATGCGGTATTAAAATGTCTGAATTAGAAAACAGTGCACAATATTTTTGCAGTAAAACACAAGCAAACATATTTTTGAAAAAGTAAGAACATTATTGAAATTAAAAGCATCTTAGCAATAAGTGACTAACAGTAGTTTTCTGTTTTTACTAAAGAGTAGTGACAGATGCTCTGACATTTATTCAATCTGTTTCAGTAGACCATCACAGGAAAAAAAATAATTTCTTTTTCAAATTAAAAAAAAGACAGAAAAATCCCTTTTCCTCAGACCTTTAATTATTTAAAGCCATATTTTCACTTAAAAACCTTACTTTTTCTTCTACTGCTGTGTTTTAATTCTGAACTGTTCTACAATACAGCAGAACGTAAACATATGTACTTGTTTTGGAAAATAGCATGTTTTAACCAGCACTAAAAGAAAGAACTCAAATACTGTTTCTTGATAAACAGCTTTCAAACATTGTGTAAAATAGATTTTTTGCTTCCATATCCTCTACTTGCATAGATACAAATGAAGTCTCTTAAAACAAACCCAAGGACACTATCCTTCACAGGACACTAACATTCAGAGACTACACAGCAGAGATGTCTGGTAAAATACAAACGGGGTAATGCACAACTGTCCCTAAACAGGTCATTACTGCCTTTTTCTTTTGTCATAATGGCAACAATCAGTACATTTTGCCAGCAAATCTCTCCAACCAGGTATCTCAGAGCAAAATAAGAGACTTGAAAATGTCTTCAATTCAGTTTGGCAGATCCTGAGCTAATTAAAAAAAAGAAAAAAGGAAAAAAGAAAAAGCTGATGTTTTCTTCTTCTAAAAAGCTTTCTCATCTTCCAGAGGGCAGTATGCTACCCAGAGAGGGAGGATAATGGTAGAGCACTTTCAGGCTGTTAAAAGGTGTAGTTCTGTTGAGGGACAGCTCTCTTGTACCTTCTCTTTCTGCTTGGTAACATAAAGAACAGAGTGATAAGTGTCCTTTCCTATTTCCCTCATCCCAAAGCTCTGTCTCTTTAGCCTGTGTCGTGGTTTGAGAGGAAGTGAGATTTTTGGGATGCTGTGGTCAAACCAATAGGTGCTTAGATTTGAATATTGGCATCTGGTGTGGCCACTGAGGACATGGATACACCTCTGAGAGCACAGGGGTTAAAAGGAGAGAACTCCCAGGAAAACTTTCTCTTGGGTTCTGGCAGGGAAACAGGTCAGGCCTCTCCCCTGCCCAGCGGCTGTGGCTGGGCGGGGTAGGGGAAGCCATGAGGCCTGGTGAGGTAGGCCAGGGCCTCGGACAGAGAGGGGAAGTTAAGAGACCCTTGAGGATGGAAGGGCAGAGGAACATTGGAGAGTCATCGGGCCACCCCCCTGCCCACCACAGGAGAGAGAGAGAGAGAGAGAGAGATGGTGTCTGTGCTTGTACCACCTTGAAATTTGATAGCATGGCCGGCTGAGAAGGAGAAGGGGGGGGGGGGTGTGGTGAGAAGGTGCCCGGCAGGGCAGTGGGGGAGTTCTGGAGAGGCAGAGACTGAGATTTTTAACCCTTTTCTTGGATGATAGAAACCTTACAAATGCTGATCCTCCTGGAGTTGAATGAGAAGAGAGATAGAGATAAGAGGAAATGGGCCACGAGAGAAGTGGAGAAGAATCTTAGGTAGGAGGAGGTGATGGAGTGGCCTTTGGCTGGACTTTTCTTGTATAGCCATGGACAGAACCCTTTTTCCTGTGACACAGAGACTGCATTTAAGGGGACGCAATGGCTCGGAGCAAGAGAGTGCAGTAATGTTGTGGGAGTGCATGAACAGAGACAACGGATGAAGAGGGTGGTTGGTGCCCTGGATCCTCAGTGGAGAAAAAGATCTCTGTTCTTGAGACCCCTCGGCCCCAGGGGGTGAAATTTGGGAGGGACAGTTGTCCCGAAAGTGAGAGACTGTGCTCTTTTTGGAACTGGACAAAGCACCCTTAAAAGGAAAACCCTGGAAGCAGCTCTGGTCCATGCACAGTGGTGAGAGCACTGGACATGGAAGGAAGATGTCACAATGGCAAAGGATCTCTGGACGGTGCCACGTGTGACAGGAAACACACGAGGTTTCAACTGTGTTTTCCAGGGGAAGCCTATGGCACAAGAGGGATTCCTCACCCCTTGATGAACTGAGAATTGATTATCTAGAAGGTGGTGATGGACTGAGAGTTGGTGATCTGAGGGATGGATGTATTGGAAATTTGGTGGGGGGGGAGGAGGAAATGTTTTTGGAAGGTTTTCATTCTTTCTGGGTGTTTCTTTTATATATTGTAAGTTAATAAAGCTTTTTTTTCCTTCTATTCCTAAACTGGAGCCTGCTTTGCTCTATTTTTGGTCCCATCTCACAGTTGATACCAGGGAGAAGGTATTTTCATGGGGGCACTGGCATTGTGCCAGCATCAAACCATGACAGCCTGGCTGCTGGGTTTTATGTTTGCAGCCCAGAGCAGATGTACCCTTCTCTGAAGCACTAGATGACACATCCAGAGAAATGGATACTAGATTTGGTGCACTACTAAATTTGATATTCTAAAGATTGTAAGCTTTAAATGCAAAAAATCTTAGGATAGGGCTACACATTTTATTGCGTCTGTCTCTTATATATACCAGTGTAAATGAGCTTCAAAATCATATTAATTTGCTATATTGAGTAAAGTGTGTATAGAAAAACCATGAACAGTTCTTTTTTAAGGGAAAAATAACTTTAATTTGAGAACATTGCTATTTCAATGTGAGAGAGAGTTTGTACATCTGGACAACTGATATGGAAATGTAAAAATATTAGTTCTACTATCATATAATTCCCTACATTTGTTTGAATTTTATAGAAAATAACTTTGTAAAAACAGTGAAAATGCCATTAAATAGAAAATATAATATGCTCTTCTGGAAGAAAACCTAAACAATCAGTATCTAAATGTATTTCTTTGAGCAAACAAAATGATTGTTATGGATTGAAGGATGTATAAGCACACACACTTTGATAGGTGTATCAAATGGTATTTATTGTACCCAGAATAAGATTTCAGTGTTTTTTGCCATCAAGGCAATAATGAAGATTTCAAGTTAAGTTGAATTCTGTAACGAGAATAATAAAAAAACCCAAAAATGATCTTTACTAAATTGCCTTCAGCTCACTAGTGTGATTCAATTTGCGATTGAAACACACGGTCTAAAGTGAATATAATGAATACGTTTAGAGAGTGAATTATTTCAAAGTTATTCTTTCATATAGATGTATTCAGTGAGATTCTCATTAATTACTGTATTGCCTTGGTTTAATTAGATAAGGTAAGGTAAACCAAGGAAAATAAACTAGAGGGAAGATCTCAAAGAAAAGGATAAACCCACAAAACATCTCTACAGAAGCTAGTAATTCCATATTTTTCTGTGGTCAGCACTTAAAACAATTTCTAATGTTTCCATGAGGTGCACTCCTTAGGAAAAAAAAAAAGAATAGCACAGTTTTGTATCTATTGTTTTTTTTTTTCTTTTATAGTTCATACATCTAGGGGAAAAAAAAAGATTAAACAGCAGAACACTTTTTCTTGGTGGTACTGTGTTTGTTCAGAGAAACAGCCACAGAAGAGTAGAGGGATTTCAGGTTTTACTGACTGAGTGGAGTTGTATGACTGATTAGACAAATTATGTTGACATAACAACAACAACAAAAAAAAAGGTCAGATTTCAACTGATACAAGTTGATAAAGGTTTGTTGAAGGAAAGGATATAGATCAGCATACCTTAGCTGAATATCTGGTCCACATCTGTAAAAGAAATGAGATCTTTAGTCAGCTGCTTTGGGTCATAGACTGAGCCTGTCTATGAGCCTGACACTATCATTGTCCTTTTCACTGCTGACAGTAGATTTCACAGGGGAGCCTATACCTTTCTTAATTAGGACCTTGTACTTTTAATAAGATTTTTTTAATAATTAATTTTAATAATGCTAGAGAGTTGCTGAATTTTGCTGGCTTGTGGGGTAGACCTGTTATCACACACTCAAGAGGCAGAAATAAAATCCACAATTTTCAGTGGAATTTTAGTTTGAGTAAACACCACATGATTGGAGCTCAGAGTATGGTTAGGATCAGTACTCCACTTTGCTACTGTAGAAGCAAAATGATAACAAAGTAAACTTATTTGCTTTTGGAGGTTTGATTTGCAGGTCTTGCTGAGGTCACATGAGCGATTCTTAATGACTTTAATATATTTGGATGAAACTTCACAGGTGAGAATAGAGTAGATACACAATACTGAGATTTCCATGATTTACTGGTGATCTGGCGACTTTAAATCTCAGAATTTGTAACTGGCAATATGGTGCAGCATTTTGTCAGCTGTGACAGGGTTTTCTAGGGCAGGGCTACCCCAAGTGTCTGCCGGTTCACAGTCTGGCAGGATGCAGCATACCAAGAGAGATGCCCTCAATATTGCAAAAGAGAAGTTTCTGTTAAATATTTGTGTTTGAAAATAAAATTACTTTTGGCTTAGACTGTGCCTTTTTTAACAGTGCCTTCAAACAGTCATATTTATGAAAGAAAGAAGACCAGCTACTTCCTGCTCCTTGTGAGGATTTTTGCACCCTGAAAACTTTTTCTACTGTTCAGCCATCTGAGCTGTGAGGTGGATAACAATGCAAAACCACCTGGGCATGCATGAGATGTGAGGTTGAAAGGTGTGCACCTGTGCTGTTGCCACATTACAAATGACTCAGGTGATCTGGCTCACAATTGGCCATTCTGATGTAGTGTCAGTAGTACATGAGGTTCACAAGATTTCAGACATTCACCAGCAATTTTGTCAGGAGTACAGGAGTAAGAATCATTGTAGGATAGAAGAAATCTCTCAAAACCTCTCGTAGGGAGAAATCATCTTCCCACTCAGGGCAAAGGTGATTTCAAACCTGAGGTGAATGACACAGATTGGACAAGAATTAACTGCAGTTTGCAGGAACTGCTGTGTTGATAATTACCTGAATTAAAATAAAAATAAAAATTATACTTTCAAAACAATGCTTTCACCCAAAAAAACCCCCAAAAACAAACCAAAACAAAAAAAATCCACAAAAAAACAAACAAAAAAACAGCTCCTCCTTCCCGTCCTCCCACCACAAACTCAGAAGAAAACAGGAAATTTTTGTTACTTTAATATGCATATTTGGTCTTAATGTTTATCTTTTCTATGGAGTTTACAGATCATGAGCAACAAGGACAAATATATGATTTTGAATTTGTATCAACAAGGGAAAACATATCCTGAAAATATTTTCATTTTCCTCTAACTAACATGATTATGTTAGCTAATATAAACACAATCTTTCCATCACTCTCTATTGCTCAGCATTAATGACAAAAGAAGTTTCAATAGCCAGCCTTTCTGACTGTCATTATTTGTTGGGTACTTAATGTCTTTTTGATTGCATCTATTTATAAAAATTTGCCTTCACATTTTTTCTCAGGGGCAAGATCCTGATTGAGGCTCTTCAGTACCTGATGGGAGACTACGAGAAAGATAGAGATTATTTACAAGGACATGAAGTGACAGAACAGGGGGAAATGACTTCAGACTGAGAGTAGGTTTAGATTAGACATTGTGAAGAAATTCTCTAATGTGAAGGCACAGGAACATGTTACCCATCCTTGGAAGTGTGCAAGGCCAGGTTGGATGGGACTTTGAGCAACATGGTCTAGTGAAAGTTGTTCCTGGTCCCCTTAAATGTTGGAACTACAGTCTGTGACACTGATTTTTAGTTGTTTTGGCAAATATTGTCCCTTTGGTTTCATTGTGGAGTTCTTTTAGAGCTGCAGTGTGGATTCACAACATTTGTCTTTCTAGAAGATTCTCAGATACTTAATCTTTTGAGCATTATTTTGTTTACAGATGAGGGGAAAATATTTTTAAAAATATATTATTTGCAATTTTTTTTTGTTTTGGATTAACTGACATAAATTTAAAATATTCAAAAAGCAGAAGTGGAGTTTAACAAGTTTTTCCAGGCTTCCTCAAAATGCAGTTGGAAAGATAGATGAACATCTGAATAATTCACCTCTATATAACAGTACAGGGAGATCAGCCCTCTGAGTAGCCTAATTTTCAATAATATCAGCAGAAACCTTGATAATAAAGGAGCCTATATTTTAGATAGCTAAATTAACTGAGGTGAATCTCACCATTAGGATGTCACATTCCTATTCTGTTGTTTGGTTTCTTGCTTTTTGAGGCCTAGGACTTGCATAGCCCTAGCGACATTATTCTTTATAGAAAAACAGTTTTTCATTCATTTCTTCTCCTGCTGCTTCCTGTAATAATCAGTGATTTTAAAATCTCCATAATTTTTCTTTTTTTACATGACCCAGTAAACAGATTGTCAGTCCTGAGGAAATGTGTGTACTTAGAGCTAATATTTTACTGCTGCTGTTTTTGATATGTTGTATATTAGGAAGCTAGTGTCGGGAAGCCCCAAAATGTTCAGTCATAGATTCCATTACAATAATCTGGGTAATGCCTTATAATGCAGGTGAGATTGTTTAAAGTCAATGTCTTAGGTGTTGCTACAATATTTTAAAGAAAAGTTTCAACCAGTAGTTTGCCTTTTTGTTTATCTTTTTGAATGTGCTTGTGACTATGACAACTATTGGAAGACAGACCCTTTCACTAGACCTATTAGTTTTTTTATATGTAATTATGAAGCTGTACTAAAATCAGAGGTTATGATATGGCCATATGTTTTTCAGAAAAGTTTTCAATCTTTTCTTAGAGACAGGAGGGGATTTTGATTTGTTTTTGTTTGGGTGGGGATTCTTTGTGTGTGTGCCCTAGGCCTATATGTTATATAGAACACTTCACCATAGCTGTGCAATAAAAATGTTGGATCCCACAATGCTGTTATCATTTTAAATGTTTCTGAAAACAATATTAAACTCTTTGGAATAAGAAAGAATAAAGGAACATGGATTCCACTGCAATATAAAAAAATTAACAAGAAAACTTAGCATTTTTGTCCCCCTAGTATTGGGATGGAGTAGGTAGGAGTTAATGAGATGGAAATCTTAGACTGAAATATATATGTTTCCAAGTACACATCTGATGGATCTTTAAATAAGCCTTACTTTGGGTTACTGGAAGTGTGATTTTCTTTATTTTCATGTGGTGTGTCTGTTATTGCAATAAAATAAAAAATTTCATGGATCATATTGTTTTCTTCTCTAAAGAAATGCTGTGCATTGTATCTCTGGCTGTCCCATAGAGCTGTAAATTGCTTCCATTAGTTTCCTTGCTTTTTATTTTTGTTGTCTTGGTAACAAAACATAATTTGTTCTTATACATGTATTATAGTCAAACTCTATAAGTTAAGTTTGCAAAATTTCTTCCAATAATAAACTTATACTTGCACCTGGACATAAGTTCTTGGAGAAGTCTGACATTAAACTAAAATTTTCTTGGCTCAAGATTATGAGAAATGCATTTTATCTTTGAAAGTTTATAGAAAATAATTTGCTTTACATGAATGATGTACAATGGCAAAAAAAATTCCTAAGGGAAAAAGTAATAAAGATGGGAGTCGTCTCCATAAATTTAGACATCTAAAAGTTAGCCATGTAGGTCTAATAACTTAAGGGTCATGCTCAGTGAGGAGAAACAGACACCTCCAGTCATGTATTGATTACATTCCAAAGCAGGATTTTAAAATAAGGGAAAGTGAGAAGCTGAATTGCTCTATGGAGGTGTCAATTTCTCTCCTTTAATGGGAAGTAAAATGTTGTGAATTACCTGAAATTTGTCTGGCTAAGTTTTTAAAGTCCAATCAGGGGCAGATGAATACAAATCAAGCATTCTGTTCTTAAGGGAAACTCAAATGTATGTGATCTAAGAAGCTTCTTATTTTGTGTATTGACAGTTCTAAAGAGGGCCTTTTTTATTCCGTGAACTTGATTTCAAACAGGTAAGAAACTGTTCATTAAGGGGGAGATTCTATAATGTCACAGACATCTTTTGTGAAAAATCCCTTTCTTTAGGATTTTTCCTTCTGAGAAGCTGAGGCCTCATAAACAGAATGTAAGCAATGGTTTTCTGCTGCTGTGGAATGCAACAGGTGGATCCGTGATTGGTCTCCTGTGGATGTGTGGATGTGGTGACGAGTCAAGGCAGATCTGGGTCTCGCTCTCTGTCTCAGCCAGCTGCCTTTGTTATTCATTCTTTTCTTTTCTATTCTTAGCTTAGCCTTCTGATGAAACCTTTCCTTCTATTTCTTTTTAGTATAGTTATAATGTTCTATATGTATCATAAAATAATAAATCAAGCCTTCTGAACATGGAGTCAACATTCTCATCTCTTGCCTCACCCAAGAACCGTTGTGACCACTGTCACACTATAAATGAAGAGGGGTCACACACTTCTGGCTATATACTTTTTTTTTTCGTATAGGGCTTCATATAGGTGTTTTACTCAAAGAAGATTGAATGTCAACCATTTCATTTCAGCCCTTCTACCTAAATTATCTAATGATTTTATATTGCTTGCTGAATGCTTTTCACGTTTTTTCATGACAAATATAGAAAATGTTCCAGGAGATGGAAAATGGTCTGTTGAATTTCAGGCCACGGAATAGTCAGGGATCTTTAAGCAATCATTGAGTCTATCCTTCTCTGTCAAATGTATCATCAGACTTGTGGTTGATGAAGGAATTGTACTGATTGCTTTTCAAATTGTTTGCTCTTTCTTCTTCAAATTAACATCCGTATATGTTTTCAATTATCTCTTGACTATTTCTGTACACCACTCTAAATATTCAGATTTTCTCCAGAAAACTTAATAAGAATTTCAACTTTTAACGACTTTTTAAAAGACATTATCTTTCTAAATTTCTACTCTTTGCACATTAATAACAGCATATTAGTTGGATTGTAGACTAATGATGCATAAACTCTAGTGGCAGACATCCTATATCATGCTCAAAGCAAGTCATATGTTTCCTGGCTAGACATGTTAGAAATTTTTTATTCTTTGATCAAAGGCCAGCCCTGGTCCTGGAGAAAAGTACTATTCTTTTGCTTGGATTTGTCTCTTTCTCATAGAAAAATCTGAGATCCTGAGCTTGTAAAGATAAGTATATATATATTGTTTTAGAAAAAGCTACATTTTCTTGTATGCAATATTTTTTTGGGCACTCTAATGTGAAACCTACCCTTCTCTGAAGCCTGTCCCTCTCTTGATGATCTATGTCTGCCCTTTCTCTAGGCCTCCTTTAAAAAGGGACTATCCCTTTTGAGATTTCCGTAGAGACTTCAAACCTCTCTAGAGGTTTCCACAGACACACAATGATATTCTCTATTTTCTTGCTTTATCCTTTTCCAATAATTTTCAAAATGTAATACATCTTCAGTGCAGTAAGCCACTGAGCACTGAGCTTGATATTTCTATTAGTCTATCCACAGTGACTCCAAGCTCTCCTCTCAGAGTGATAATAATCATGTGTTGTTTGCAAACAGAGGAGTACTTGTGGGTGATGTGATGGTTAAAGGCTGTCTGGGGCTTAGTAATCATGAAATTATCTTGTCTTCAATTCTTGAAGAACTCAGAAGGGGAACTTCCAGAATGTAGACTGGCCAGTGAGGGAGACTGGTTGAAGAAATCCCTTGAGAGGCAGTCCAAAATGGTAAAGGATTCCCAGAATGCTGAGCATTCTTTGAGAAAGAAATTTTTAAGGCTAGGATCAGGCTGTCCACATGTGCCAAAATATAAACCAGTGGTGAAGAAGACCAGCCTGGTTGAACAGAGTATGTATAAAAAAAGGGCAACAAGAGCTGGTGAAACTTCTGGAGCATAAGACTTAGAAGGAGTGGTTGAGGAAGCTGGGGTATTTAGCTTGGAGAAAAGGAGGCTCAGGGAGAAATGATTGCTCTCTACCACTTTCTGAAAAGGCTTGTAGCAGATAGAGGTTGCTCTCTTGTCCAATAAGCCAGTGATAGGACAAGTGAGGGAACAGCCTTAAATTGCACCAGAGAGCATTTTGATTGATTATTAAGGAAAGTGTTAGTCACTAAAAGGCTTGTCAAGCTTTAGAACAGGTTGCCTAGGGAAGTGGTTAAGCTCACATCCCTGGAGATATTTAAAAGATGTATAGATTGGGGACACAGTTTAATGGTGGCCTTGGTGCGCTGGGTTAACAGCTGGACTCAATGATCTTAAAGATCATTTCAAACATAAATGATTCCATGACTCTAAAACAGATGACTTAGAACACATGATTATGCATCAATACCTAATATTGCTTTACTCATGGACTTTTACATGATAATAGTTATTTTATGGTACTGTGAGATCTCCCTGCATCTCTCTGCAATCACATTCCATTTTTACCATGCTGCATAACTATGCATAATCAGCAAACTTTTTTCCTATCAATACTTTTTTATCAAAGACTTTTGGAAGTCTAGTGTGCTTAAGAAATGGATCATCACCCTGCAATTCTGCAGACTAATTCAAAGAACTCAAATAGGTTCTTGAAACAGTTTCCCTCTATATTGATTTTTTATCTTAGTTTATTTAACTGCATATTTACTTATTCTATTCTTATTATAATTTTAGACAATTAACCTATTTCTGACATGTAGTCTGTAATAGTTTGACTGGCCCCAAAACACTTCTCCAAAGTTGCTGTAATTTTAGCCATCCCTTCCTCTGATTCTACAGCTAATTTTTTAGTTTATATAACACAGTTACTACTCAAAGAAATTTTAATTCTATGTTCCTTCAATGCTTAAAATTAAATAGTGCCTAACTTTAGCAGAAGCTATTATTTATTTTATTTGTTTGTTCTTTCATTCAGCTGACAATGTAATTTGTGACAGTTGTTCCAAGATATTTCTATAAAGAAGAACTCACATGGGACACTTCCTAAGCTTTTCAGTGGTGGAGAGTGAAATCACTTAAGATTTTCTACCATGGTCTAGTTCATTTCCTGTATTAATTACTCTTCCTTTGCTATATTAAGTGTCTATTCATCCTGCAGACTTTGTGTCAAGTATTTTGCTTCTAACATGTTTGAAAACATCTAATTAACATCTTTATGCCTTTGGCAAATTGCTCTTTGAAGTAATTTTTTGGCTTATTAAAGTCACAAAATTAATTTGAGAGAGCTTATTTCTTTTCCATTCACCTTATCTGGACACAATACTCATTTTTCTGAAAGATAACCCTTTACTGTTATTCATTTTATTTTTGCTGTTTAACTATTGTTTAACTATCTCTACACTTTCTTTTCTTTAGCCAGACTGATTTTATATTTACTTTTCTCCTTCAGTATGGTGTCTCGAAGAAAACTCTATACTATCTTAAGAAGATTTGTTCTTTGGCTGATTCTTTTACATTACTTTAAGTGTTCTGGTTTTGCATAATTTCTCTTTTTGAAAGTGAACATCTCGGCAGTGCTTTGTTTTGTGTGTATGTTTCACTCCTGCCGTAGTTTCAAACTAGATTGCATCGCCCTCAGAAAAGCTCTTTCAGAGATATTTTCCAGAATATGTCCAACCTACATCTCACAAGAATTTCTGGTTGCCACCAAGGGTAGTCTTACTGAGTAACTGTTTCAAGAAGCTGAAGTCTAATAAAGTTCTATCATCTGTTTGATCTGGTGCCACATGTTCAGATACCTATCTAAATCTTCCTGGAAATAACTAAAACTTCCCATCATTACAGTGTTTGTTGCTCTTGCAGCTTTTTGGGTGTCTCTTACTCACATTTAGTGACTGAAAGCTAGAAATTAATATGTGAGCTTTAACCATCATTATAATTCTTTTAAAGTATTATTTTTAATAATTACTACTTTTTAAATCATAGCTTATTACTCTATTTGCTCTAAAAAAATCTTTGTCTGGCCTGCTTAAGTAATTTGCAGCCTGACATGACATGTTAGAAAGATTGGCTTTCTTTCCCGAGTTTCATAACTCTTCATAGGTTTTGTCCTCATTAAAAATCAGGCAAACAAATTCACCTATTTTATGCTTTACACTTCAAACATTTAAATAGGTGAATGTGTTCATTGGCTTTTGGGATGGTTGTTTCCTCACATATGACATCCTGAAAAAGAGATGGCTTGTTTTTAGAAAATAGACTTGACTTTTAAATTCCTTTTTGTTTTATAAGATCCTCATTCCTCTTTACTGAAAAAAATTTCTTCAGTGGGGTCTGTGATTTCTTCTGCAGCTCTGAGCTTTCTCACAGTGCTTAGTGTAAAAGTTCCCCATATACTTTAAAATTTCAGCATCATGATTCTGTTTTCGCTTAGATGTAGCGCATCTGAAATAACAGTTTCATAAAACAGACATCCACCTACTTGAGATTTTTTCCAGTTTCTATTGAATTTGATTACGTTTTCCTCACAGAACTGCCTACAGATAAAAAGAAACTCAACCTGTCCAGACTGCGTGATTTTGATTAGTCTTGGTCTTCTCAACTGTTCATTTAAATTTGTCCCCAGAATCTCTATTCTCCTGCCCCATGTCATGCTACAAATGTAAGCCATACAAGCCATATATGACCATTATTTCCACTGTTTAGACCATGATGTTCTTTGCTGTATTAAGTCAGCATACTCTCACTGTTGTCATCACAGACACATCTGTCTATCTACATGATCTATGTCCTATTATTGTTGTTCACTTCATCCCTTCACCAGATTGCTCTGGAAATTCAGGATATCCCTTTCTATCTAGTCAGATCTTGTTTGCTAAATATTTTCAGCTTTTTATAGAATCACAGTATCCTAGAATATTTGAGGTGGAAAGGGGCCTCTGGAGATCAGGAATCCACCCCATGGCTCCCAATAGAATCCACCAGGAGCAGACTAGTACCTAGTTTCCTAGTACCGTGTCCAGTAGGTTTTTAATATTTCCAAGGATCAAGACTCCAATGTCTCTGATCACCAAATGGAACTAGAGATGCTTGTGTCCTGCCTTGCTGTGGGGGCACACCACTGGCTCATGTTCAACTGGCTGTCAAACCAGATTCCCCCTTTTTTGCAAAGTTGCTTTTCAGCTGCTCAGCTCCTCAGCATTTACTGGTGCATGGGCTTAATTCTCCCCAGGGTCATAGCTTGGCATTTCCCCTTACAGAATTCAATATCCTCCTTCTAGGAAATGGTTTTCCTCAATGGCAGTATTTGCTAATAGCCTGGAAGTGGGCCTGCTTAGGACGTCTGTGTAATTTCTCTGTGGAAAATTATGCTGCATTTAATTTATGTCGCTTATAAAAATGAAAAATAAAAGGAAAAAAAAGGCAGTAGTGTGGTTTTGATCATGGTCAGTGGTCTGTGGCAGGTATATTCTGCATCACTATGCCAGTTACTTTGTTTCTAAATTTATATTCATGTACCAATGCTTCTTACATATGTTCTACTTTGTTATTATAGAATTAACAATTTCAGTAAGATAAATTCTCATTCAGGCTTACTTAACATTGCAAATCATCATAAATTAACCCATACTGTAAGTCAGCATATATGTTCAGCTGATATTGTTCAGTGTCTTCTAGTGACTTCTGCTTAAAGAAGTGAGTAATGCTGAATTCTTCCATAAAAATCTCCAACAATTTTTTCCCTGATAAGCGAAGTCTATATATTCCCTTAATTTTTTTTTTTCCACGTCCTGCTAGGGCTGTTCCTAAACACTGAGCAATAGTCTTGCCACCTCAGTACTGCTCAACAGAGCTTGAAATTAGCAAGAGGAGCTCAGGCTGTCTGACAGCTAGTCCTACCGCGGCCGCCAAGTCTGAACAAACAGCAGCAGCTATTTTGCCCACAGGGGAAATAAGGTTAGTGAAAATATTAAAGAAAAGTGAATGCCACTGCTGGCATGGCAACACTTTGCAGTAATTGGTTCCTTGTGATTCATGCTGGCCTGGTTCTGAGAGCTACAGATGGGAAGCTTGGAAGGTTTAGTTTGGAAGCTCTAGTATGGAGCTTATAAGCTCTTCTTAAGAAGTGGCAAACAGATCAAAAGTTCACTTAAGTTAGTGTAATTCTGTAAATTCCAAGAACATTTCTTGCTAATTTGCTTTTCTTTGAGAGAATTTTTGATTTGAACATGTAGAATAGTAACTATTGTAACCATTCAGCTGCAGGTGCTGCTTTTCATGAAAAACTGCAGTCTGATTTTTTCCTCCATTAAACTCTATCTCATTCATCAACAGCTGATCCCGACCATTCCTTCTTATTATAGAAATCAGATTTGTACAACTAGATAATATGATTAATTTTGAAAGAAATTGCTGACAGTTTGTTCTAAATATTATTAAAATTACTAATAAAGAAGAAAACTTGTGTTCAAAGGTTAAATACAAAACCAGAAATCATTAACTAACACAAACAAATGGTGAAAACAGCTTGCAAAAATTCAATCTTCTAGCTCAGATATGCAAATATGAACCATATCTGAGCAGCCCAATTTAGCAAACCAAACTGGAATTCTCAAATGAATTGACTAGACTTTCAATAATGTTGAGGAGATTATTTGCTTTTGGTACTCTGTTTCTTGGCTAGGGTGTGGCAGTTGATAGAGCTTATAACTCTCTTCCTGGTTCTGCCTTAAAATGTAAAATTAATGAGAAAGATTGAAAAAAAATAGAAAAAAGAGTGAATTTTTCAAACTTTTTCCAAGTCTTAAGTTTAAATACAACTTAAATTTAAATTGCAGACATGTTTGAGTGAATTTACTTCTGTTGTTTACAGAGGTCTAATTCTGGTTTCTTGACCTCATCAAACTTTTACTGATTAACAAACATGATAATACTACAGATTGAGGATGATGATTAATAGGTATTCCTGAGAAGTTGTAGAGTCTCCATCCTTGGAAGCACTCAAAACCCAATCAGACACATTGCTGAGCAACCTGCTCTAGATGACCCCGGTCTGTGCAGGGGAGATGGACTAGATGACGTCCAGGGATCCCCTCCAAAGTGAGACTTTCTGTGACAATCTAAGTATAATCCCCCCCAAGAAGCTCTTGATGAATTTAACAGCTGTGATGTTTTTCCTAGTATGCTTGTTTCCTGCCTCGTTACATCAGAGCCCTGATCTCTGAGTCAGCGTGGGCTCTTATGAGACGGATAGTTATTTATAATGAGCTTCTTCATTTGCTTCCACCTCACTTACATGCAAAAATATGTGATTAGTCTGAAGCTAGGTATACAACAATATGTCAAGAAAAAGAGTACTTTAAAGAATATTACTGTCTTCTCAAATCCACAAATGTTAATCTGGGAATGTAAATGTAATGTTGCGTTTTAAGAGAAGCACACAGTGTGAATCAATGCAGCATGGAGCAGCTGCCTTTATAACCCTGACAATTCAAAAGAAATAGGGAGGAAGAACAGAGTGAAGCCGTGTGTTTCAAGTCACTGTATCAGGTAGATGTAACACCACCCATGTGGCTGGCAGTTACTGAGCCAGAAAATCAAGCTTTACCAAGAGTGAAACCCGAGATCCCATGAGTCTGTTTTCCATTCTAAATGGTTAGTTGCTTTAGTGGTATTTCATTAGGACCACTCACATCATCCCATCTCAGTGATCCTGTTCCATATCTGCTCTACCATCAGTTTCCAGCAAAATTCTGCTATATTCTGTTTTGATTACCTGCAATAGGAAAACACATTCAAAGATGACTTTTTTGTGAATTATTGTATACTTGCTGAGGTCAGTCCTATTTTGACAGCTGAATTACAATATAGAAAATTTAGCTAGTCAAGGCTTCAAGCGTTTTGTTTTCAGCTTAGTAATAACAAGCAAAACTCCTTTAATCCTCCATAAGTAAGTTAAGCTTGGAATTAAATACACATGTAAATATAAGGGTCTCACACCTCAGTTTGTGTAGACTTTTAACTATCCACTGGATTCTAGATGACTTAGAAATTCAGGTTGCCAGCTCAGTTCCTTAAAGATTTGTCATGCCTACCCAGCAAAGCAGCACTACAGTTGTTTGATTAATGTCCTGATATTCTGCTAAAATTAGCTGTACCATTTCAAAGTATTTCATCTCCTGAAGGGAAATTGCAGCCTGATATTCAAGGGATTAAGCTGCAGATAAAACAATTATCTTTTAATGACATCTCTCCTCTTCATTTTCATGTTTTTTTCATTATAAGGCAGTAACATAATTTATAAACAGAAAAAGGCTTTGTAGCCTTACATATTTAGAGATGTTGCATATAAAGGTCTTCATTGTTTGTCTTAGCAATCAAACGAAAGAAAATGCGACAACTCAATCATTCTGCACTTCAGCAAAACCAATTTTTATTAGGACGGAAGAAATTCAGCACAAGTCTTCCTATAGACCCTTTGTCATCTGGCTATTTTGAAATAAAATGGTTTAAAACCAGACAGATTCATGACATATACTGGCTAATAAGAACTAAATATCTTGTCTAGATTAAACGGTCTCTCTGAGATCTCTTAAATAGACCAGTAAATAAACCAGCTTTTATTATGCTCTAAAGGGACAATAACAAATACATAGATAAATATAATAGGAGGGTAAAAAAAGTCCTGTAGAGTGTGCTTAAAAGAAGAACATTACTGGAAACTCAATACTGTGTTATAGTAAACAATAAACATTGGTACAAAACTACAACTAAATTTATTCAGGGTTTTACTGATCAGAATAAATAAATAAATAATTTTTTTATCTTCATTCAGTTAGTGTGAGACAACTGTCTATTAATCCACTGTTCATACTCTCATTTGACCCCTTTCTGTGCATCAGCCCAGAGGGATGGGTGTAGTTTTAATCTGAACAAGCAACTTTTCTGTCTCAGTGGCAATGATGATACTGTACAATGAAACCATTCCAGATACTGCAGTGAGTAGGGATCAGTGAGGCTGCTGAACTGTCAGGACTCACAATGTTCTGGACATGGTAACAGCACTTTAGATGTTGGTCTCCTGGTCCTTTCAGAAGAGAAGTGTGGGATGCCAGGATTTACCAGCAGTTATTTTCCCATCCTTTCTTTAGCCAGTTCTTGGAGGGGGTAGGGGGGAAGTTATCTGTATATTTTTCTCCACCTGTTAATCTTTTCTCATTATGTTTAATGAAAATGATAGGCACAGCTTCTGTAAAACACAGGCCAGCCTTAATACTGAATACGAGGCCTTTTCTGATCTTCTCTATTATTTCATCTCTGTTGCAATGAATAAAAGAGCGTCTTTGGAGGATATTCTACATTAAGTAATCCTTTTATTCCTTTCCTTCTCTTTGCTCAAACCTGAATCTGGTTTAGGACTGGCTTGTGAGTTGTGCTAGTTTCTGGCCAAGGAGGAATAAAGTGCTGTATCAAGAGTTGTATTGTGAAATATCACAATTCCTTAGTATGAAACAGACAGCTCTAAAATGCTTTCACAGACCACTTGACTTGAAATACATGTGCGTGCTATATGCTGGGTTTTCTTCTGTGCACTTTTTGCATTCTTCAAACACTATTTTTTAACTCACAAGACAGAATGTTAATTGCTTCAAACAGTGTACCAAGAACTTTGGCAGGGTTTTCACTTCCTGTTAATATATGTGCGCGTGAGGGAGAAATTCACCTCTGTCAATATTTGCAGTAAAAAGCCAAACTTAGGAGTACACTCTGAATAAAGAAAATGGTTCATGATAACTTCAATAAAGCATAAGATATACCTTTTAGGAAAATACAACTGCTCCTGGATATATTTTAGTTTTTCATCAGTAACAATTCAAGTGCCTGTTTCAGTACACATAAAAAAAGAAAGCTTGATTTTTTTTGCAAAGAACTATATAAATACCAGTGTCAGACATGCACCACAATCGCACACACACAGTGCTCACAATCACACATGGAAAGACAAGATATTAGAGAATGTATGACAAAATCAAATATTGTAGTGTAGAAATGTTGAGAAGTTTCCCTTCCTTTATTCTTTGTAGCACAGAATACCTATGAAACTTTTGTTAGATGTTTTTCTTCTCCCCTCAACCAGAGCAGTCTGACTTGACATGGATGGACTCTTAGCAGCAGTAAAGACACGTCTCAGTCACAAAGATCATCTCCATCAGTCAGCAATGCATATCTCGTCACCCTGAAATAAGAATTGCTAAACATTCCAAAGAAAAATCCTCCAGAGTATTTTTACTTCATGCGTTCTTAAAAATATCGGAATCATTTTGGCTAAAGTTTTTTTGTTTTTTTATTCAGTGACAGATGGATTAAAGATCTGACAGATAAACTAAACTTTCTACTAGAGAAGAAAATTCTTGTGTGTGTGCCTTTTGTGTATTCAATCTGTCTGCATGAAAAGTTAAAATACATATTTCCATGTCTTTACATATGTATTTCTCACTCATCTAAGCCACATTTGGATGTGGCTTTTGTTGTTTAATTATTCATTTATTTCTTTTCTCCCTTATTTTTATCCATAAGTCATTAGACAGTTCATTTCCTCAGGTTCTTAGACTGTACTTTTCACTCTTTTTTTTAAAGAATTGCTTCCTTTTAGGAAAGGAGATTCGAAGTGAGGAATTTTAAGGCAGACAACAATGCAAAGAATCTTTTTTTACATATGAAGAAAGGTATTTTTTAGAAATAGGGTAATTGTGCAAAAGAAAGAGAGAAAAATGAATAGAGGAATGAATTTTGTATTTTGCTGATCTAGTGGATCATTTCTAGTGGATATGGAGCATTTCAGTGGCACTCAGAAATACCATATTGAATCCTGCTCAAATCCCTATTTTATGTGTGACCTTGGTTTCTCTGCTGCTTGACTCCTGGGTGTAAATTTGGGACACTGTTTCTCCAGTATAACTAGGTCATTATAGAGAGTGGGGCACCTCTGGAGGCCATTTCACCCCATTCTAAAACAGGTGTTTAAAACAGGAAATAAATCAGCAGAGGAAATTGCTGCCTCTCTCCATTGTCTTAGAAGGAACTGGGAGAAGTAGCTTACATTGGCTACCAAATTTATGAATAGATAAAGGAAAATATACAATACACAATATTTAGGAACAAACTGCTTCTTCTGATTCAAGAAGTGTTTTTGAATTTTGATGCAAATACTTAGAAGTAAAAAAAATTGAGGAGCTTCTATGTTTTCAGGTAGTAAAGCAGATTGCTCTTCTTTCTGTGCTTCCCTTGCATACTCACCATATCACTCAGTATCATTAAATTGTGTTTTAGTATATTTTTATACATTCTATGTTCTGAGTTATAGTCAGTAGCCTTGAATCTTTGCAGCCCTTTAATCTGAGTATCTGGTAGCACCAGTGTGAAAGGCAAATCATTTATACACATGCTAAGTTAAATGTACACTGTCTTCTGTATATAATTAAAACAAGATCTTCATCAGACTTCTTGTCTTTTTCTGAGTGCTATTTTTTTTACTTTTTCTTTCTTGTTCTTCTTTTTAAACCTTTTTTTTTTTTTAATTTGTCTGGGAATGTAAGGAATGTCTCTTAAACTGAATAAAAAATTAGCATCTAACAAGAATTTTTTTTTTTAAATAGGCATTTTTCATATGCACACTTACATAAGAAGACAATTCCCAAATACACAGCATAAAGGGCCCCAAAGGTTCAGTTATTTCCTCTAGAAATTATAATTAAAGAGCATATGATCTCTCCAAAAGAACATTGTTCATTTTTGAGACTATCATGCTTACTTAGTCCCTAGAACAAATGTATAACATTCGTGTCTTTACAACACACCATTATAAAGGGAAAAGAGGGAAGAACTGCCTCGCTGAATGGAATTTTTCAAGGAAGACATCCCTTTTTCACTTTAATACATTTAGCAATCTCATAAAAGTATCTGTCCAAACAGCTATTAAAAGATGACTACAAGGATCTTGCTGCCTGAATACAAAATACAGAACATTTATGGTAAACATAGGAAAAGTCTTGTATCATATTTAAATAGTTCTCCTTCATAAACATAACAGACTTTTAAAAGTAGATTTTTAAAGCCAGAAGAGCTCTTAGACTCACTAATTTCCAGTTTTGCATATGGTGGGCTACAGAATATCATCAGAACTAGGCCAAATTACTTACAGTTGCCTAAAGCAGATGTCCTATACCTTCCTTTATCTCACCCTGAACATTTCAGGAAATAGAAAGTCTGAACAAAATGAGAACTGTCTATCTATCTTCACAGGATGAACTGACTTTTGACCAAATGAAAGCTTTTGTAAGAGTAGCACAAGCTATCTAGAGGGCTTGATCAGAAATTGTGGTACATCTGCATTATATCACTGATCCAGGGCAAGATCACAACAGATTAATTTCTTGATCTGCCACCTTTGTAAATACTTGTGAGTTTCTACATGCATTTCTGAAAGGTTAAAGAAATAAAGTTCAGAGAACAGCTGAAGGTTAGCTCTGCTAACAACAAACCTTAACAGATCTGTATCATAGATCTTTCTCCATAACAGGATTTGGGATGTGCAGCTATTAGAATTACCTTACTGAGTTTTCTGTCTTCCAACTGATGCATGATCTCAGTGTGCTTGCTCTTATTTTGTTTCTCCAATTAGAAATCTAACAGATTAGTTGAAACCACTAGTGAAATTAGTTTCAGCAAATAAATAACTTCATTGGAAAGGGCAAGTAAAGGTCATATAATCAATCTGAAAAGAGGTATCTTCCTCCGGATCAGTCTATGGCAGTAGAAAAGGTTACGTTGCTGAACTGCCTATGCATTCCTGAGAAGTTCTAGCCTTCACTGATGTGTCAGTTACACAACTTGTATGAATACTCTCTAATTTCCTGAAACAATTCAATAACTTTTTTTTTGTATAAAATAATTGAGCTGGTACTCATAGTGCTGCAATGGTGGTAGGTTTACAAGAGACTCGTGCTTTATGAAAGTGTTGAGGAGAAATATCAGACACTGAGCCAGCTGGACCAAAGAAAGACATTTGTCCAACAGCATCATTTGCATCTTAGAGCCAGTTTAAGAAGCAACTGACAACTTTCTCAAAGAAAATGAGGTACTGATGGTAACCTCTTGTTACTAATCATGACAAGGTATTAAACTTAGGCACATAGATGAGATGAGGATAGTGAAATATTTTAACAATTTTGCTAAGCATCAATTTAAGTATTTGTCCTTATTTATTGTTTTAAGAAAGAAAAATAATTTTTGCAATAATAGTTTTCTGCTTTGTTCTATTTCCCCACCCACCCCTGCTCCCCCTCCAGCAAAAAGGTATATTTGCTTGAAGAAACCTTGAGGCTCGATTCCTCTCATGGTATTGTGTTCCATGATGTGACGTGACTGACTCCAACTGAGTGTGGAGCATGTTCTTGTATACACATTTTTGAACAGTGAATTCAACTGAAGTTGGTTGATACAGATATTTTTAGGTTTGGGTCCACTACTGTCTGCTGCCAACTACTTGTCAGACTTTTCCTCATTTTAAAAAAATGATGATAAATCTGACATATATTTAAAACACTTGCCAGCTCTAATTTTTCATAGCAATTATGTAAAGGATTGTGATTTTTCCATTAAGAGAAAATGCTCTTACTAGAGCATAAATACAGTGTTCCATCCAGCACAGTTTAAATTGTATGTATTTTCAATTTTTCATGGAGTCACTAAGTGTTATAACTATTCATTTTGTTGGTCACCTCTTCTGCTTCAAAGATCAAAAGAGAAATGAACATTACTTCTAACATATTTCATTATCACTCTGGTGATGTGTAAAAGGTTTGCTAGAATTTTTTTCTGGAGAACTTCAACCCAAGGTTTTAAAAAATGACATCACCTCCCTTTTCCATCTGAATTTAACATGGTGTGGGATTAGAATGAAGTTAGTGCTTCAGCTGGCCACACTTGGTTTGATGGTAGTGATTATTAGACTTGTTTCGAGTTCATTGCTCATTGTTAATAAGAATCCTATGTCATACTGCAATTAAAAAGAAAAATTGCAGTTGCAGCCAATAGACTACTTCATTATTACAAAGGAACAACAAAGGAAGATTTATTACCACCCTTAAATTCAACTAGATTATAATTTTTCCCCACAATCTATACTTTTCTTACATTTCTGAGAAAATTCTGTAATTCCAACTGAGCATCCCGATATCTGTTATTTATGTATTTATTGATTGATTGATTGAAGAGTATCAGAATATATATAATAAATGGACATTAGGAAAAGAGGTTTTTGCCATTTCACTGGTTTTGGATACATATATATGAGATTTATAAGGTGGGACTGTAACACCTGATCTTGCTAAATCTAAAAAAGAGACAGCTAAATAGGGATCCTAGTGCTCATCTTTAAGACTTTAATGGCAGAGTATAGTGAAGATAGAGTCTGACTTTTCTTGGAGCTGTGCAGCAAAATACACTTTTTTCTCAAGTCAGTAAATCTGCTGAACAAACTCTCAGAGTGCTATTTACTAGGAAAAAAAGGGAAAAGAGAAGGAAAAAAATGCATCTCAAAGCGAGTCAAAGATGAAAGGTGCATGTGTGAAATGATCTTTCCAAAATTCATGGCCTTATACTATAAAATAAAGCTTTAAAATAAAATCATAAAATAAAGTATTAAATTATTATAAAATAATATTTATAAAATATTCTGCTGGACTGAAATGTAGAAGCTGAATTCTTAAAACTTTACATGTCCATAGTCCCAGTTAATATGCATAGAAGTGGCTGAGTAGAATAAAATTACTGGGTTTTCTTCATGACTTTTTAAAAGAGAATCTTAAGAGGATAAAGCTTTTTAAGGCCACTCTTAAACAGAAAAACATTCAGTTCTTGCTGAAGAATATAAATATTCATACCTGTTCAGAGACCATTTCAGAGAAAAAGGAATAGGATAACTTTAGAATTTCATGGTACTGGCTCTGTTAGAAACCCTGCTAGCAAAATGGGAAAAAAAAAGAAAAAGCTTTGACAGATACTGTTTTCAAACCAACTAGCAAGTATTCATGAAGTCCAACAAATTCTAATGATTTCTGTTTTAGTTCCTGCTTCATCCTGGCAGCATAAATGTATTTAGGTTCATCATCTTCTACCAAAAGTATATCCAGTCACTTACATAATTTATGGTGATCTCTCACAGCTCTGTAAGTTACCATAAAGTTCAAGAAGTGCAAATATGTTAATAAATTTTTGCATGGTATACTCTGTGGAATGAAAGACTTAATGTGATTCTGGGTCTCCAAAACAATTTTTTCATTCTCAGTGCTGACACTGCCTTTAGGTAATTTTTCTCTTCTTTCCAAGTCTGCCATATCTAAAAAGCCTTCTCCTTTTACTGTGTTAAAATATCTATTTCTAATGCTTTTAAACAATTCACAGTATTATGTAAGTACTGATTATTTTTTATACTGTGGGCATTATGATAATGAATCGGCTAAGTCAGATGAAATAAGGTGCAACATCACTTGGTAGACTTAGTGACTGGCAAATTAACCTGGTAATTTTCTTTAATAAACTTATTCTCTAAATCAAAGAAACAGAGGAGATGCCATGCTTCTAGACCTTTAGTAAAATATCATTTCCATACCAGAGACAAATAAAATCTTTAATTAAACCAGAAAAATGCATAAAAAAGAACTAGCTAAAATGAAAAAAAAATTAAATAGACAGTGATATTAGGAATTTTATATTATTATCAGAACTCCTTAAGGATAAAAATAGGATAAATATTAACATCAGTGACGCAATTCGTTATTCAAATTTGCTAATATTCTAAAATTCAGAGATACCACTACAATGAAAGCTTAAGAGAGTATCCAAAGAAATTGAAAAAGTAACTAATGCTTATGAATGAAATTTAATTGTAAGAATTCCAGAAGACTCTTAGGAACTAAAAATAACAATCTAAGTGTTACTCTGAAAATATCAGGAGTTGGAATTTACTATGGAAGAGAAAGAAATTTTCACATTAATTCATTGCAGGCTGACTATGAGCAATAAGTATCATATGGATGTGAAAATGGGAATGCCATCCTAGATAATTTCCAGTTAGTTTTGGAGAATTTTTACAAAATATAGAGCCTACAATTTAACAGATACTCTGAGCAGTTCTGTCATGCATGTCACACATGTTGAAGGGTAAATTTAACCTCAATGAAGGCAAACAACTGCTATGATGATCTAGAGTCCCTAAAAGTCAAGTGTATAAGCATGGAGTACAAAATGTAAATCTGGTTAGCAAAATCTAGAAAATATAGAAAAGGGAAGGAAGGAAGGAAGGAAGGAAGGAAGGAAGGAAGGAAGGAAGGAAGGAAGGAAGGAAGGAAGGAAGGAAGGAAGGAAGGAAGGAAGGAAGGACATAGTATGTCGGTGTGTATGTATAGGCATGTGGAAAATGAGGGATATTGAAGGAACCAGAAGCACAGCTGATTTCATTAGTGGACAGTGGTGGTACTAGATTAATTAAGTTATTCTGTACCTCAGATTTCCAAGGGGAAATCTGAGGTACAGGAAAAAGTAATTCATCAATGGTATTAGGTTCATTAACAAGTATCTTGTGGTGTAATAGCCTTTACAGGACTGGATTCAATAGTGCAGAACAATTCCTTCCTATAAAAAGTGTCCATTTCTATGAGAAGCACTCACGGAGTCAATTGCTGCAAAATGGTCTGCCTTAGGACCTTCTTTACCATTAACAGGACAGAGAAGGGGAGCTATAGAGTTGCAACTTTCCCTGCACATAAATGGGGAAGACGCCTCTGCTGGAGACAAACTAGCTTTAGAGTAGCACTTTAGTTTGGATCAAGAACATATATTTGCTCTCATTTGTGACACAAGAAGACCTTGGACACATAATTTAGACTTCTTTCTGCTGAAACTAAGATAGATAAGTCACTTTGGGAGCCACCTAATACACTTCATGCACAGTTGACTGCTCAGTGCTCAAATCAGCTCATCAGAAGTAAAATTTCCTGTAATGTGTTGTGCACACTGGATCCTCAGCACCAGCAGCTGCTCCTCTGTGTGGATCTGCTCCCTTTGGGTCGCTGTTTGTTAATGCAGATGTAACCTGTGCATCACTCAGGGTTATGCATGACAAAGAAACAGCAAGGCCCACCCACACTGACTCTGGAAATCTGCAAGTGGATGGCAAAGGACATGGCTACCATTCATGTGTACCAGTGACAACTGTCTTGTCACAAAGCTGTCAGTATCTTTATGAGTTGATGTGCCCACAGGAGGGAATCATGTTAATGTTTCATTTAGTCCTTGATAATGGGTTCCCAGTACAGTAACCATTTGCTCAAACTATAATGAATGAAATGAGCTAAATTCCATCCTGCTGTAAGCTGTCCCTGCAAGAGATTTGACTTGGGCTTGGATTTGTATGTTAGAGATGCACTGGAAATCTTAGAATGGGTAATTTCAGCGAGCACCTTTTTCTTTTTTGATGTGTGAATGGTTCTTTCTGGAATCTTTAAAAATAGTAACATTAAAATCATAATGTAAATCAGATTTGATTTCATTTACTGTGCTTTTCTCTTAATGGTACTCTGTGCGGTTTTTTTTGCTGGTTTTTTTGTTTTTTTTTTTTTAAGATGAAAACAGCTGCTGTCTCTGCTTAATTTGCTTTCTGCAGAGTAAAAGATTGTATGAAGAGTACACATGTGAGTTTATTATGCAATAAGGAAAAACTTATTGTGGTAGCAGCATGCTTTCCAGCTAAAGATGAGCTGTTAAACACTGTCTTACACATGGATTGCCTGTGATGAGTGATACCAGATGTAGAGAAGAGTGAAGTAGCTGATGTAGATAATTTACTTTTGTAACTGTAAATTATATAATGTGTTTGCATTCACTTTAGAGTCTATCAGAAGTAACAGAACATAATGATGACAGGTGGGAGAAAACATGTTGACTTTTTCCCTCATCTTCATACACTTGTGTCTAACTCAATAGTGTTTGCTGTGCGAGAATTCCTATTTGAAACACTGATTAAGTAATCTCCATTACTCTGCAGAGGGAGATAAACATCCAAACCAGGTGAGATCTTAGGCAAAAGACAGTCCCAGAAAAGGATTTATGCTGGAATCCTATTTTCACACAGTTTCATTTTAGTAAGCATCTCACTTTTGGTTTGATACTCCCTGAGGGAACCTGTTTTCAAATGAGGAAAGCTTCACTCGTTCCAGGGCCAAACCAACGTAGCTGTGTATGATTGCATGTACTTCAGTCTCTTCTGTGGAGTCACTGTGTATTGCAAATTTAATGAAATATTTACTGTCACAAAGAAGGATTGAAAGGATACCTGATCCATCTCTAAATTATCTCCTTTTTTCCCTCCCAGTAAATATTTTTTAATTCACAGAAATATGGTGGAGTTTCTATAGCAGTAAAAGAAAGAGACTTTTTAGCCCCAGGCTTGTTTCTTGGTGAAATATGTAGTAAATGCTGGGGTGTGATTTCCCCAGACAGCAAAAGATATTGGAACCTCATATTCTTAAAATTTTAATTGTCCAGCCAAAGTCTACTGGATAAAATAGGACTGGTGGAAACATACTGTCTTGGTGTTTGCTTTCTGATATGGTGTGTATCATTCTCAAACTAGTGAGGACAGAATGAGCTGCCTAAACATAGGCTGTTTTACATACTCTTGGTTATTCAAGACATCTGGTTGGAATTTACACATCCCACATCCTTCTGGGGTGGCAGCTGAAGTTATTTATTTAGACAACTCATTACTAGTGCTCCAACATTTTCTAATTCTCTGTTGGGTTATGTTCAGACACTGTGATTATGGAATCTACAAGAGTTGGGGTAATATCAGTACATGCTCACTGACAGAAGTAAAGGATCATGTGAAACTTATGAATATCATTTGTGGAAATATGGGCAACCATTATACTTCAAGATAATTCTAGGATTTGAATTCTGAAACTAGTGTGTGAAACTGCTGTTTCAACTGATTCTACATCTGAATATCACCTCAAGGGGCAGAGGAGCAAACTTCTTGGGCATCCATACAAAGGGCAGTGACTAAACTTCGCCAGGTTATCACATTATTTTCCTTAAGCTGGTGTTTCCTGATCTAGATAGGTCAGCTTAACAGAGTTAGACTAAAACAGCCTGAAAAATCATCAATTATTTTTCATGTGAAAAAGTAATTTTAAAAAATCCCCAAAATCAGAAGACATTAAGAAAAATAGGTTTATTCTTGTTCTTTTTCTAGCAAAACAAATCCCACCAAACCCCTAAGTTAATTTTTAATATTCCAACCTCCCTGCCAGCAGCCAAGCCCATGCAGTCATTGGCTCACTCCCTCACCAGCAGGAGCAGGGAGAGAATCAGAAGGGTAAAAAGTAGAGAACTCATGGGTTGAGATGAAGACAGGTTAATATGGAAAGAAAAGCCAAGCACACAAGCAAAGTAAAACACAGAATGAATTCACTGCTACCCACGGGCAGGCAGGGGTTCAGCCATCCCCAGGAGAGTGGGCCCCATCATATGGAGCAGTGACTTGGGAAGACAAACACATCACTCCAAACGTGCCCTTCTTCATCCTTCCCCCACTTTATGTACTGAGAATGATGTCACATGCTCTGGAATGTCCCTTTGGTCAGTTTGGGTCACCTGTCCCAGCTGTGTCCCCTCCCAACCTCCCAAGCACCCCCAGCCCCTCCCAGTGTGGCACTACGAGAAGCAGAAAAGTCTTGGCTCTGTGTAAGCCCTGCCCAGCAATAACAAAAACATCTCTGTATTATCAACCCCGTGCTCAGCACAAACTCTAAACAGAGCCCGCTATTAGCCACTGTGAAAAAAGCGACTCTACCCCAGGTGAAACCAGCATACCTCAATTTTTTTTTTCTCCACTTCCTTTCATTAGAATAACCTTCTTGGTTCTCCAACACAAACAATTATGATATTTGAATTATTTCTGGTTGAAAGGATTTATATAATAAGGTAAAATTTCAAAGAAAATGGATTTTAAGAAATTTAGACAAAAAATAATTTTCTTTAAGGCGTACATTCATGGAAAAATTTCATCTGCTCTATTTAAACCCTGTGATGTGATTGCCATAATTTCTACTATTTTTGTATTATTTAATGCTATGTTGTCTACATATATATATTTAATAAACTAATTCTATACTACTTATTTGAAAATGGAGGGAACACCTAAGAAATAGCTATTATTTTTCTATAGAACCTTCATAGAATTGTTAGGTAATGCTCAATGTTTTTTAGAATATATGCAAGAAAACTCCTACTCAGACTTCAAAGTTAAGGAAAGTTTAATTTAAATAGCAGTATGACTGAAGTACTTGTAAAGACAAACTTTATTTCTAACAGTCCTGTAAAATTATCATTCTGATACAAAATATAAATTTTTGCAGCTGATGTGAATATCTCCTGGTTTATTTTCTAATAAGTTATTGATGAACATTATACTTGTGGTATAATCCTTTGAAAGCAGTTTTAAGTGGACATGCCATGAATATCTTGTCTTTTTATTGCCTTAAAAGAGAGTACTCTCTTTCTTTAATGAAAACCAGAGTTATTTTTATTTCAGTAATTTTTTTCAATACTAAAGGCTTATAGTTCTCTTCTGACAATTTTTAAATCCAGAACACCACTTCAAAGGAAACAGCTATGCTCCCTCACAATTCTGACTTATAAAAAATCTGTAAGTTCTCTTGAGACCTAGAATGTAAAAACAATTGCTGATATTATAAGCATGAAAAATAAGAACCATTATTGTGAATTCAAAAATAAGTAAATAAATTTGAGTGGAACAACTCTGTGTACAGCTGAACGTGAAGACAGAGCAAGAACTTTAGGGTTCAATATTTCACTTGTGACTTCATAGTAATTATTTTCTCAACTGGCTAGGGAATACGGGAAAGGAGACATGGGAGACTGTTGAGAAAAGTGCTGCAAAACCCTTCAAGAAGGAAGGGTACTGTCATCCAACACTAAGAGGACAGGAACTCATTCATAAAGCTGTGTTCCAAACTCTTAGCATGTGATACACACAAAAGTGTGGCTCAAATGGGTCGTTGTGGGCTTTCAATATTTTCTCCATCACCTATCTTCCTCTCTTTAATATCCAAAAAGTTTTATGCACACAAGTAAAGGAATAATTTGGACATATAGATGTCTTACTGAAATCCTGGTGCTTAGCTTAGTTTTTTACGCTTGTATGGAATTGGAGCTAATGCAAATAGGATTTATTCATTATCTTCACAACTCACAGACAGTCAGATCATTATGCTATTTATGACATTGTTATAGTATTGTGAAACATGGAAAGCAGCTGCCTCACAGTTGCAGCAGTATAGCGCAGATTTATCAAATGAGCAATACAAAAATTCATGTTTAAATGGTTTTGGTAGCAAGTTTAATTAATTTATTAACAGATTATATAAGACTTAAATTTATCACATCCTTAGAGTCTTTAAATTTCCCTCCCTTTCGTAAGTTCATTTCTAAGTGTCTAATAAAAGCCAGTATTCACATTTAAACTAGGGTTGAGTTTTGCACACCCATAGTTGAAACTTCTTTGATTGGTGTAAACCTTGAGTAACAGGCCTTTGTCTTTTAGATTGTGGGGGAATCAATCAAAACCTTTATGTTGAACCTCACAACTTTACAAAATCTGAACCTCTCTTTGGCTGGGAAAAATATCTACAAGCCTTAAAGATGCCTGTTTTTTTCCCATACAAATGTTTTGTTCTATTTAGAATGTTTACCTAAGCCCACTGTTACCACTTTATTAAAAAGAAGAATTTAAGACGCAAAAAGGACCAGATTAACTCCTGATTTTTGTGAGGAAAGAACTTATTTTTCCTGCTGATCATCTCCTGTTTTATTATTTCCTACCTGGTAAATCTAGATCAGAAAAATTTTTTGACCCTCCCTTAGGTCTTATGACTAATGATTTGAATGTAGACAGTTTACACTGTAATACTGAGGGGACCTGGCACTGAATAGGTATCCTGACATCCAAATTCTATTTCTATTGATCCATTAAAGCCCTGTAATTTTGGTCATATCTCCTTCTACCTTTTTAGTTTCCTAACTACTGTGTCTTTTCTGTGTGTTGAAATCATTTAATTAATTGGGGCACAAGCAACTTGTAAAGTGGTTTGGACATTGGATCCCTTATTTCATTGAGGCACTCAAAATACTGGTGCATTCATAAAAACAGCTGAGAGGTGGGTGGGCAGAAAACATCACCCACAAAACTGGCAAGTGCAGACCCATTGGAAACACAGAAGTTTTATGGATCAGCATGTCGCTTCACTAAAGAAGCAGTAGGAGAATCAAGACCAGGTGGACGAAGGGAAGGCAAAAAGAACTCTCTAAAAATTGATTGTGAGTACAACAGCATGTCACCAATGGTGTGCTGTTCATGAAGAAGCTTTGGTTTTGAATGAGGCATGACTCTTTGGATTAGATAAGGTAAAGACGTACAAAACTATATCATAAGTTTATTTGATTTTTTTTTCCCTTTCATTTTTAGAAGAATAGAAAAGAGGACTTCACTCAGTGTGGGTCCCTTTTGCTTATTGAAATAATAGATATCTGCTGGCTTGCTATAATTAAATTTTCATTAAGACATTTGAAATGTCAGTGTGTGCTTTGAATCAGTTTGGAGGAAGGAAACTCCTATTGTACAACTATTTAACGCTGAAAGGATAGTTATTTTGAAAGCTGTAGTATAATGTGGAAAAAAAAGGTTCTGAAAATGTGTGAAGGCTATTGTTAAAGTTTTATTATTCTTCAACAATGTGCATGCTAAGAGAGGATCCAAACTACAAAGAGACTACAAAAATTTGCTTTATATTCTATTTATAGAGTCCCATCACCTCTCAGTGTAGCTGATTAGAATCACTTGTAGCTGTGAGAATGATTGTGTAATCAAAGACACATAAACATGGTGGATTTTTAATTATTCACACCTGCACACATTCTAAACAGCACATCCTGCTGTATCTTTCAGATGCTCTAAAAGCAAACATTCTGTTCTGATTCAGTGTGCTATTTTTAAACATCCACAATTTGTTAGTTAAAGCACAATTGTCACATGGTTTTTTTTTTTTTTTTTTAAATATAGCAAAAAGCTCTGTTTATTATGCAGAAATATGTAAATTTTTTGTTTCATTTCATTTGAATGCATTGTTTAATCAGAACTGAAAATGAAATCTTTGGTGTGGGACTCTTGTAAGAAATCTAAAGGTAAAAGAAAAATGGATTAATTGAATATATATTTCATCCAGCAATTTGGAAATTACAGAATTCCCCCAAGACATTAATTCAATTATTTGAAGAGAGTTCTTTAAAGAGAGCTGAAGTCACACCAATACCCATAATGTTACTTGTAATTCTGTCTTAAGGCTAAGGATTGTGGGTTGTTGAAGGAAAACAATTCTTGTCATATAAATAGTTAGACAGTTCTAGCACCTAATTGAAAAAATATTTTCTAGTGAATATATCAGATAACTCAAAGGAACATTCCAATGCATGAGTTCCTGACTCACAGAATATATAAACAATCCTTACAGAGGTTGTAGAGAAGCCACGCTAACAGGAAAAATAGCCATTATGGTGCTTGATAAGCAAGTGCTTAGCTTCATGCTGCTATCTAGACCAACTCTGATTCTGTAATTTGTCTTTGTCTGATTCAGGAAAGGCATCTGACTTGTGTCTTCCACTCTCTGCTTGTATATGTTAACTACACTGGGACACCAGCCCACTGTTGTCTCATAAGAGTAATATATCTGGAGAAGAGATGCTGATATTTTGTTTTGACTGTGATTTTAAATGAACTGTCCTTTGCTTCTGTTTTTTCTCTATGTCTTATATATTCAAGGAGCCCCTGGGAGTCTGCTTGGACTGTCCAGGCACAGCAAGGTTTAGTATTTGAACTTACTGAGCCCCAAGGAGGCTGTTGGACATACTCCAAGACAGTTGTCATAGCCACAGAATCCTGATGCTCTTTATTTGTGTATGTTCCCCTATGTGATTCCCCCCATGGTGATAATTCACATTAGACCTCCAGGATGTTGCAGTTTCTGTGCCTTAAACTCTGTCTACATCACCTATCATTATTTTCAGGTCAAGTTACAGCCAGATCTTTTTCTTTTATGGTTAGCTGGTGCTGCTGCTTTTCACATTACCTCATCTGGCTCTCTTTCTGTGAGAAAAAGCAGAGAAGAAACTCATAGCCTAATACTTTATTAGCTCTTAGCTTTCTCTTTTCCATCTTCCCTCTGGGTGGGCATCTTTTCTCAATGTTTTTTTCTTTTCCATTCCTATCCAAATAGAGATAAAAAAGAAAAACCTGCCCAACACCATAACTCTGCCCCTAGATTTCTGCCCACTCCTTTAATATTTATAACCAAATTTCTAACATTCCCTCCACTCAAACAAATGCATACTTTACTTTAAAATCAACCTATGCAGTACACTCTGTAGAGACAGTGGTGGCAGTTCAGCTCTGAGCAGGCAGCATCTCCAAACACAGCAGGACTGAGGTACCAGAGAGAAAAAATTCCCTTCTGTTGTGGAAAAGAAGGAAGAGGGAGGTGGGTAGTCTGAGTCACACAGAGGGGCTGTGGGCCCCAGGATGTGTGGTCACCCATTTTTTTCTACACCAGGTTACTCTCAGTTCAGTCAAAGCCCAAAGGCTACAAATGCCACCAGTTTGTGGCCTTGCCCACAGAGGCACATGGCACAAGGGCTGTCCACAAGTGCTCGTGTAAGACTTTGCTGATGTATCTGCCCCAAAGCTGGTGGATTTAGCCCAAGTAACCTTTCACAAACCTTCCACAAGCAGCAAGATCTGCCTAAATTTTTATTCCCTTGTATCTAATGCTGAAAGAACACAAAATAAAAAGAGTATTGATGAGGTCTGTACAACATTTCAACAATTTCATAATTAATTCTAGCAAAAAAAGGTTATGTGAATGCATTTCATCATAAAGCCCTCACTGGTGGAAAGTTGAATTCAGCTCAGATGTGAGGAGACCCACAGAAGGTTTCAGCTCTGACCTGCTCACGCTCCTCTTCTTCTCCCTCTTCTGAAATGCACAGGCTGCAATTTCACCCACAGAGCACTTTCTGCAGATCAAGCAGTGGATTGTGAGGGTGTCCAAGCTCACTGGTTGCTCTTGCTGTCCCTGTCCCCCCTTCCTGTGCCACAGCAGGACCTGTCTCCAGCTCCCCACAGCACTGTCCTGCCTGACCACAGGCCCCCTAAGGCAGGAACTCTCTCAGCCCATGTCCCAGCCTGACCTTTACCTGTCCCCATCCCCACTGAGGTGCTTGGTGCCCCCCGGCTGCCCTGCCCTGGGAGTGGCACTGCCTGGTGGCCCTCCAGGAACCCCTGGCTCTGACTGTGAACAGGAAATTGAAGGAAACTTCATGAGAAGGCAATTTACGAAAGCAGTGCATTTAAAATAATGAAATACTTCCTTTAAAGTTTCTTGTCTTGAATTTCATATAGCTTTACATAAAAGCCTGCAACACCCTGATTGAGCTACCATAATCCTGCTCTGGAGCAGGCATGGAAGTGTCCGCCCAACCCTTTCCCAGTTACTTTTTATCCTGACTCTACGTTTCTGTGGCTTTTCTTACACTGACAAATTCTTAATTTTTAATTTTTTTTTTTTTCAGGAGGTAAGGGCTGGAAGGCAAGCAAGACTGAGAGAAAATGCAGGACGTGGGTGGTCTATCTTTAGCTGCAGCAGCATGTTTTTAAAATTACTTAATGTTCTGAAGACATCCTAAGAAACTCTAGGTTCACCCTTTCTTCTACTAATGCTTAGTGATCGTGATTGTACAAATATAAACCTTCATGAGAAGACTCATAAGTGACTTCAATAGGGAGTTATATCACCTCATGGATGGAAACCACTACATGAAAACAGCTGAGAAGGGTTGTGTGAGTGAGCTGATGCATCATACTTATTTAACCCTGGAAATAAGTAGTGGGCTGTACTTATGGGCTGTAGTGGGACATGCAGAGCACTCAGCACAGAATCAGCACAGAATATGATTTCCTCTCTTAATGAATAATGAATTAGTTGTACAATAACTTATCAGTTTATGTTTTGGTTCCCCTCCCCCCCTTTTGTTTTAATCTACATAGTTATTTTGGACATATGACTTGTCAAGTACATGTGGATAAAGATAATTTATGGTGCATGGAGATCCCAAGTCCCAAGCAGCAATGTGGAAGTGAGATACCCTTATATTGACGGATTCTGTCTTAGCCTTAACGTAGTCTAAAACTGACATATTCCCTTCACCTATATTCCATGGTATCCCTAATATATATGTATGAAAAAAAAGATGGAAAACCTGAATGTTAAAATTAACTATGAAAATTAAGAAATGTTAAAAGCAGTGTGCAATTTAACATGAGACATACACACAAACCGCAGCCGAGGGTACTCCTAAAAACCTTAATTAGAGTTTTCAGAACATATCAGAGGATATTAGTGAGTTACTTTATTGGTAGCCATTAAAAAGAGCTAAAAATCACAAAGTTATATAAGAGCAATATTAAAAAATAGGGCAAGGATGATGGGGGCAAATGCAACAGTACTTGACATATTCAGGACAAAATACTCCTGATGGACTGTTGTTGTAGTGCCATTGCCAGGTCAGAAGTATCTGCTCCAGATACCAGTCAGGAAAAATGTTTAATTTCTATCAGTCTGTTAAAGTGCATATACCATACTTATGTCTTGCAGACTACCAGCCGAAACTTATTGACTTCTGAAGTGGTCTCGTATCTGTTCAAAGAGAATATCCAGGTTTCTCTGGTGGAGTGTTACTGCCCCTATTGAATATAAATCTGGTATGTATTAGTGTCCCAGTTATCCCCAGCATCACAGGTACAGCAGATTCTCTGCTGCAGAGATTCTCTGGTTTTGCTTGCAGAAGTTGAAGATTTACCACAGAGGATAAGAGAACAGGTTCTTTATTGATGAGAGAAAAAGTTTCAGTACTGAAAATATGTTATTTACACACAAGATTATATACATAGCTTTAATTTAATTTGAAAATGCCTACATTTCTTTGCTATTTAGTTTTCAGCTAGGAAGACCTAGATAGGTCATCAGAACTGAAGTAACACATCTGTCTTCTCTATTTCCTCCAGTCCTCTACTTTTAGAGTCCTTGGAGTCGCTGCAGCTCCTTCCTGGACATTTCATACCCTAACGAGTGTCCTATGGCCTCCTGCTCCCTGCTCTCCTGATAGGAGCCATCTGAGTCAAAGCCTGTCCTATCTCCCCTGGCATCTTTTTAGAGGTACAAGGGAGATGGGATTATCCTTCCCTCAGGTTACTGCCACTCTGCTAGTCAGTGAGTGCAGCAAAGGGAACCTAACTGGTCATATTTGCAAGAGCTGTTACTCATGTTATCCCTGGTAACTCAGCCCCTTGCCTTTCTTCTTTATATTGCATGTGTTTTTACCTCAATATGCTGTTTAGGTATGCAGAACAGCCATAAAAGCAAGTTAACACACTTATAGAAGAAAAAAATCCTCTCTAATTTGCTGTGGTGATGCACTTGGCCTTTGTTTTAGCCCCTTTTGTTGTGGCAAGATTTCCAGCAGTGGTTTTCTTTAGGTAGGAAATCAAACTCTTCTTTTTGCTGTCAGAAAGAAGAGGGCCTGCAGCTGACTGTGATATTGTTTTAGTGATGTAGGAATCTGGAAGAACAGGGAAAGACCTGTGCACACAAAACTGCTGTACCACTGATTTTTCAAACAAGTATGGAGAATTACATGAATTACATGTATTTTTTAAAACATGTGTTTCTTTCTGTTTTGGGCTTGGTTTTTTTTCATATGACAGGTACAGAATTTTCAATCTTAAGTGCTTTTTAGTGATTTTAAGAATTATACTACTTCCTTCTTAGCAACTGATAATAAGATAAAACATTCAGTAAGTGAAATTTAATAACCTCTAAATTATGTATCTCTGCCCCAAATCCCCAAGTCCTCATTAAATGTTATTCAGCATTAGCCCTCACACAAGCAAAGTCTCCTGATCTCTGTTCTCATGATCCTATACATTATATTGAATTCTACTTTTCAAGTATTTGCCATTGCCTAAAACAATGGTTGTTAGGTCAATAAGTGATTAGCATGGTCAAATGTTTTATATTATGTATTGTATTTTAAGCCAAAGCTCCCTTTCCTTAAAGACTGAATGGCAAGAGAATTCAATTTCTTGAAATGCACTGAATATGTTCTTGAAAAACACTGATATATGGCTGAAAGAGCAAAGTGAAATGGAGAACTTCTAATCCATTACCTACTGTGGGATCTTTTAATCAATCTAGAGACACCTTATTGTTAGTAAAATTAGATTTGTTTTTCTTGGGAAAGTTTCATTTCCCCTTAATAAGAAAGGGTACTCAGCATTTCTTGATGGAATAATTTCATGGCCTCTAACAAATGCTCTGCAGTTTGTCAGGGAGGAAACATGAAAAAGCCTCAATATTTTGTAGCCTGAATTTAATGTTTATGGACACCATATTAAAAAGGACTCTTGATGTTTTTTTTTTTTGCTGTGTGAGAATATATCAACACATTATATATGAGATTTAGTAATTTTTAAATAAATTCCTAAGTAGTTTTTGAGGATGCTTTTCTTAATACATTTAAATTATTTTGATTGACTTTACAATCAAAGTCTCAACAAATTTCAAACACACATTATCTGTGTTAGAACTGTGTATGACATCTACTAATGATCAGTAGGTTAAACCTCAAGTGCTACATGATTTGCAATTATAAAGGTCAGAGATTGCATCTTGAGTATAATTAGGCATTTGGGAATGCCTGTTCCTTAAACCAAACACAGGAAAAAGTATTTAGTGAAAATTTTACTTAGGTCTTTTATGATGGCCTTCCATTGATGAACAGTTCCCATTATCTCCTAAGGATATGCATCCTGTAAGCTGAACAGTGATATAGAATTTTTATAGCTGAAAAATCCTTAGGAACTATTTTTAGACTTGGTCTTTTTGTTTCTTTTTTTTTTTTTTTAATAGTGACATAAAAATAACAAAGCCTATTCATATTTATATCAAAGATGTATTTCAGGTGCAAGCTGAAACTTTGTCAGAATGGATGGGCAGAATTCCTGAGAAGAACCCTGGCATACTTGGCAAGGATGAACTTTTTAAAGCCATGAAAATATAAAGCAAATCTGTATCTTGTTGTATGACGGCTGCCAGCTGCTCTTGCAGCTAAATGTATATATCGAAATCAGAATAATAATATAGTATTATAACATTACAATAATAATGATAATATAATAATATTAAAATGTATATAAAACAGTTTTCTAGTAAATTTGAAGGAAATGGTGAAATGATGAAAAATTATAAATAAAAAAAATACAAAATGTTAAAATCTTCACATCTTTGCTGATATTTTAAATTTATTTCCTGTATCAGAAATGAAGACTGATACATTGGAACTGGGAATGAATTTGCACCTGCTATTTCAAGCTTTTAGGCACTTAAGCAGATATTAGCATCTAAATATACATTTTTAAATGCTTTGAAAACCTTCATATTGCCACCATTAAATCTGCAAGCCTATATGTTGGTATTATTCTCACAATATCCATAGTCAGCTGTGCAAGTCGGTTTAGATCTCATGACACTTTGAGTTATAAAGTCTGTAAGTCAGACCAGCTAACTGAGGCTATCATTCAGTTTTCCATCTGAGGTGTTACACATATCCCTGTACCTGCCCCTCCAGGAAGAAATGCAATTAGACAGAGGCTGATGCAGAGAAAGCTGCACAGAATGCTGAATTCTGGGACTCTTTTTTTAGCGTCTGAGAATAAAAACATCAAAGGCAGAGGTGCATCTGAAGTGCCTTCTGCGGGATCTTGCGTAGCAGCTTCTGTGCAGCTGGGATTTGGGGTTTTCAGCTTCCATTTCAGTTCATGTGAACAGGTCGTGCCTTTCCCTTAAAATACAAGCAGGTAAAAATTCTGCCTTTCAGGAAAATAGTTCAATGGCAGGAGCACACTGCAGGCATCACAGTTCTTGGTACAGTTCTCCTTAACCTGGGAAGATCTGACCTTCCATCCCCTCTCTCTGTTCTAAACTAATAAATAGGATGCACTAGGACCCCCAGGGTAAGTGGTGGGATATAACTGGTGTCCTTGTGGTGATACTCTCTCAGGGGTCCCATTCATGCTGTTTAACTGTAACAAACCCTGACCTGGCTCTGCCTGGGATCGTGCCAGTATGATATGGGCTGATCTGGGCCAAAAACCATGCTGAAAGCAGGCTGATGATAGAAAAATACAAGAAATTACCAATACTGGATATCATGTCCTGCCTGTGCTTGATTTAGTGGACTAAACACAGTCATTAATACCAATATAATGAGTTTCCAGGGTGTTCCATGTCCTTGTCACTCTTCTGTTTGAAGCTGTGCTGCTCTGCATCCAGGAATGCTTGATTCAGAAATCCAGAAAGAGAACAAGCGACCTTGTCAATTGAGTTTAAAACACTCAGTGAACAAAGAGAAAACTAAATCTGAATCTTACTTGCTCGACAAGTGTTCTCAAGGCAGTGTAGAACCAGCAAACATCACCTCCATTTCTCTCCTTATTATTTCAAAGAGAATAAGACTGTTCAGTTCCTTGAAAGCGTGTTTTACCCTGTGTATTCAAAGTGGTTGAACTCACCTTCAGCTTGAGGAGATAAAACAGGAATTCAAAGATTTCCACATCTCCACAGTTTCCTGATTGTGATTCTACAATGCAGATTGCACTCGCTTTAATATGCAAGACTCTTTTTAAACCCTGGCTAATTTGTACTGCAGACTTTTCATTTCATTCACCAGACCAAAGGAAAGGTAATCACTGAGATGAGGTAGATTCTGCTATTCTGGTCTGAATTTTGATGAAAGAAAGACGCAAGGAATTCTTGAAGGGTATTATTTATAGATTTTTTTTTGTCTTTCTCCTTTAATCATACAGATTGTTAAAAATAGGTATAAGTAGAAGTGAGATACTTTCGGGAGAAAGCCCGTGGGAGGCTTTGAGTTTCACAAAGCTGAAATGCTCTCGCTGCCACCAAAGCCCACTTCAGCTCACAGCTATCAGCAGAACTCGTGTGTCTGTTACTTAATCCCCGCAGGTGCTGTCAGGTGCGTCTATTATTTGCGCATAAGGGCAACAATTTCTGCGGCAGTTTTGTCTCTGGGTTTGGGCAGAGCCCTCTCCCGGCGGGTCATTACCCGCGCTGCCCGCTAGGTGGCGGTAGACAACCTCCTACAGGCGGCCGGTCCCCGCAGGAGGAAAATGTTACAGAAACCACAATAAACGCGGATAGATACTTTGAGAGGTGTTTTAAATCTGTTTTTGTTTCACTGGGGGAGGAGCTGTGTTTTTTCCTTTCCCTCACCCTCCTCTCGTGGTTGTGCTTGTTTTTTTTGATTTTGTTTGTTTTGCTGCGATAAACCAAGAATTTCTATTTTTGAACTACTGGACTTTAAAGGTGATAATAAACTGAGAGCACAGGCAATTAAGTTCGGGTCGGGTTGATGCAGAGCTACGGTTTTGAACTTGCATTATTATAAGTCAGGTCATTCCTACAGCAGTACAAACCCAGTATTTTACTGGAAAATAAAGTAAGTAGGTCCATTACTGAAATATCCCACATGGGTATAATATGCATGCAGACTAATGTGGATTAATTATTTTTAACTGCTTATTGAACATCAGACAGTTGATTACAACTGGTAGTCCATAATAAGTAGATCCAGTAATTTTAAAGTTAGGCATAGGAACAACACAAAATGATCTACCTTGTCAGAACACAGTGGGGCACCATAAGTCAACAAAAGTATAATTTAATTAGCAAGTTCATAAGACACAGATTGTGTATGCACCAGACACAGTCCACATGTCTTCTGTTTCTGAGTGAAAATTTAAAGGAAAGGCAAAATGTGGTCAGAGTTAAATTTCTAAGGTGCAACACAGCTGAATCATGCAAATAAGACCACATACCTTTATTGCAATGAATGAATGAATGACTGCTTTTTCTGTAGGTCAGCAATAAAAAATATATTAAAAGAGTATACTTAAAATATTATGAAAGCCTAGTTGGCAGGAAAGGTCAGTTGTTGCAAATTCTGGAGGCCTTTCATAAAGCAGGTTAGTGGGCAATAGGAGGAGAGTGTGGGATTAATGTGCTTTTTTATGACATCATCTAGCATTTAAAAGGTGTGGAACATGATATCAAAGGTTAGTAGTTTAATCTACTGTTGTTTTCCTTTTAAGTAGCATATTTACTGCTGCACGTGTTTTTTAATTGTTGTAACACATAGTAGGAGCTGAGACAAGAAATTCGTGAGTTTATGAGCACATTTAGTTTTGCTTAATTAGACAGAGCCAATATGTTATTTGAGAACAGACAATTAAAGTTTGCTTTCCAGCACTTTCAGATTATCACTACCAAAAAAAAAAAAAAAAAAAAAAAAAATGAAATCGTGTCATGAATTTCTAATAACTCAAATTATTTGTGTGCTGTAGATGGTCCCATTTTTAGTTTAGAATTTTTTAAAATGAATTTTATCACTTTCCTTCCTCAAAGTACAAACGCATTCCATCTTTTGTTTCAGTCTTTGTCACCCCTTCTTTTGCTTAAGCTGTAACAGTCCACTTCCAGAGGGTGTGTTTTGTTTTGATTTTTTGTTTCCCTTATTTGTGCTGATAAATGATATTATATAAAAATTAAACTTGCTTCTCCATGCTAGTATTTTCCCATAATTGAATGTTACATACAGAGGCATTTTTTCAATCTGTGAAGAGACACATCAACTCAAATGTGGAACTAGCTTGCTTGCAGTTGTAAAAAACCCATTTGCAGCAGCTCTAAGTCCTACCAGTGATAAAATGCTTCTTTCGCTAGAGCACTCAATAATACAAGAAATGATGGACAAAGCCAGTAGATATGCTTTGAAATATGAAATAATACTTCAGAATTATCATAGAATATATATCTGTCTGATTTCTGTAATATTCTGTATAATAATATTGAACTACAACACATTATAAGTACTTTAAGAAATTAATATTATAAACTTCAAATGTAACATAATCAGATATTTTCAGTGATGCAAATGATATATGAAAGTGTACTGAAGTACTTTAAACTATGAGCTCAATCATATTAAATAATACCTTCTACTCAGATTGGTTTAACACAGGTTTAAAGGGCTTTTAAAGAGTTTTGAAATTAAATTTGTTATGAGAACTAATTTCAAATGTGCCAAAGTATCAAGTGCTGAATATGTTTGCGTTGCTATCAAACCACCCTTAATGTTCTACCTTTTCTAAGACACATTTCATGATAAGATACTTAATAAGGCTTAAGCAGCATTTTCATATACTGAAGTAATTCCATGCAGTGTTGTGATTCATACTCATATTATATTCATGATGAATATTAACCATTCTTTAGAACATCAGCTGGGTTGTCATAAAATGTGCAATATTCTTAACTGATTGTATGCAGGTTGGAAGACTATCTTCTATTTCTTGCTGTGTTTTAGTCAGCCTATTCAAGAATCCCTTAAGTAAAGATATATGCCAATGACCATAATTGTTTCTCACCTTCTTTTGCCACAGTGAGCTACTCTGCAGAAACTCTGAATGATGGAATGCTCCCCTTTCTCTCCACATACTTTTTTCCTACAGTACACCTGTCTCCACCACTTGTCCAGTGGCATAGCCTGAACACATTTCTCATCTAAGTGTTTCATAATCTCTTTCACTTTTCCACAGTCAACATAATCCCACACCTACTGCAGTTAAGGCAGTTTGCACACTTGAGCATGATTACACAGGAACAGCTGCAGTAACAGGAAGAGAGAAATCCAGGTCTCAGTGAAGTCAATGACACTTTTTGCACCATGAGCTGGATGTCATTACCAAACTTTTAAATTATGATCTAAATATTCAGGTCAATTTGAAAATACCAAGTGTCCTTATTTTTTTAACCTGTCCCCAAAATCCCAAGGAGAAATATAAATTAACATACTGTGAACTGTGCAATGCTAGATTGTTGTACTTACCATTTTCTCCATGTACCCTGTGAACACTAAATACATACATGTGCAGCCAGTTCAGCACTCTACAAATATGGCAGGTGTGTTAAACACTTACTGATACACTCTGTGAACAATCAGTGCATTCCTGATGATTTCAGCTCTATGTAATTGCAGAGAGGTTTAATTGCTTTTTGTTTTAATTTATTTTAATTGCTCTTGCTCTGATGGAGCAACTGTACTCCTGGGAATCCAATACAAATGATGGAATTTCTTCTTTTCCACCAAGTTAAATTTCTTTTCCTCTTGGCAGGAAAAAAAAAAAAAAAGAAAAGAAAAGAAAAGAAAAGGCATGTTCTGAGAACCCAGGACACAGCTACATCAGAAGCAGTAAATTAAACTCTGTCAAGTCCCGTACTCTCTCTCTGAGTCCAACTAACACAAATAATCCATAGCCATTACTAAACTTTCTTACCCTTTAGAAGATGGCATCTGCATTCAAATTAGGAACTGGAAATTCTCTTTGCTCTAATACAAACTTCAAGCCACATCTGGGAGAATACTGGTCAAAATCATGCCAAAGCACTACTCTAACTACTTAACAGGATAAGGGAGGATTTGTCAAGGTTTAATATGTTAGAATAGAGTGGTCACAAAGCCTTCAAGAGTGATGTTGGTTCTGTGAAAAGATTGACCTGAAAAGACTTCTGCAGTATTAAGTCTCTGCATTTGCTAGTGTTTTAGCAATTAAAATTGCTAAATATTTTAGTTTGTGTTAGGAAATTTTGGCTTTCTTAACTCTACAGCAAATTGTGATAAAAAGGTTTTTTTTTCCTTTTGGTTTGGAAAGAACTTTTTCTACTACTTGAAACTACCCACAAATTCTGCTGAAAAACAATAAATGAAATGCTTAAGAAGTCAGAGGAGGCAGCAGTAAACATAGGTGACATATTCTGATTTTGCTCTGCAAGCAGATGTGTTGCTGTTGGGATTCAGGGGTAATTCCAGAAATTCAGGCCAGAATTAGACAGGTGTAGGGAAGTTTATTTGAAGGGACAGGCTACTGAAGAGTTCTGTTTCTTCCTAGCTCAGAACACAAACTTCAACAGAAATTTTCCTTCTCACAGCAAAATGCCTTAGTCAGCAAGTCATAGGGCAGCCTGGAGTGTGAAGCTGTTTCAATTTGTATTAATTGAATACTTATTAATTCAGAACATGGTAGCCACCTACCTGCTCTTCTCAGATGAGTGCCTGAATCACAAGGTTTTTGATAACAGGCATGACAAAATGAATGGTGAATGGTATAGTAATACTTTCAAAATTTGTTTTTTAAAAAGTGTGAACTTGAGACAGTATCCCTCTCTTGATTTTGACCATTTTTTCTATTTTCAAAAAAGGTGAAAAAAAGCCCTAATCCCTAAACTGAATCCAGCATATTGGATTGAATTTATTTCTTTTAGAGCTGTCAGAACAGCAAGTACTCAATTACCCATTGGATTTGAAATAGAAAAAAAAGATCACCCAAAACGGGCTTATGCATTCTATTTTTACTTGAGTCTTTGAGATAAAAAAAGCTGTTGCTTCATGGTACTCACTATTGTTTTTCTCCCAGTCCTCAACTGAAGTTTTGAAATGATTTGATCTTACTTTATTTCCCATGTTTTAGTCAGAGAGTCAGCAAGGACACGAGCATCCTGCATATCCTGGAGTGTATGCAAAATAATAGGCTCAAAGCACACTAATGACTGCCAGTTCACGCTGTCTGCGGAGGATTACTAAGGATTACATGTAATTATCTGAAATTGCACACTGGTTTTTGGCAATTTTTTTTAATAGTGGAATTGATAGGGCTTCTAGTTTCCTGCTAAGATTTCACTTTTATATTTTGCATTTAATATTTTCTCTTTTATGAAAAGAAAACACTGTAATAAATGAAAGAGTCCCTGAAAGTCACTTAGGGATTAAATATATATAAATCTCAAAGCTGAATACAGAACTCAGTGACAATACCACTAATTTATTTGAAATTTTACAGAATCTTGTACAAAATACACTTTTAAAATGTTACTGATGAGACCATGGACCAGATTTTGATTATCATTTCTGGTTTCTGGAAGTCTGTGTAGGAAGCAGTGTAACAAAATTAATTGTAAGAATTTATGGAAGAATAAGGTGACATTTATTTTGAAAAGTTTCTAAGTGATTTTACATACTCATTGTCACACTCCCATCTTTTCAAGTGGATGATTCAATCTAGCAGTTGAGCCAGTAAAATTTGTACACCCAGCTACTGAGTCTGCATCACGTCTCTTGTGATATGTTTGTGATCAGAAACTAGTTTTTCTTTTAGTCTCTTTGTATTTTTTAGATGCCAGCAGCTACTTAAGTTCTTTTGCATTAGAACTTATCTTATCTAAGACTCCATAAATATTAGTCAAGTTTGCCAGTCACTGTCTCTTTTTCTCTGTTTGGAACACAAAAGTCTTTATGGTTCCAGCCTCTCTTCATTTTGGTCAAACAGAAGAAATAATTGTGTGTGTGATGTGCTGTAGCTTTGTTTTCAGCCTCCTGTTGTCACAGTACAAACAGATTCTTCTGCCAACAAGTTCCCTGTGCTCTGGCCTTATAGACTTGCAGGCTTTCCAGCTTTGGAAGAAACAACACATTTTTCAAATTTATTGCTAGAACGGTGGGTTTTGTTAACACTACATGCCACTGTCTTAACCCTTGTTTTGCTTTTTCTACCAATATTTACATATATACATTTCCCTTTACAACTCACATCAATATTTGTTTATCAATGTTTAAAAAATAGGGGGAGATGATTACAGCCATTTCTAGGAGACATATTCTGCTTTTGCTCTGCAAGCAGACATGTTGGGATCCAGATGGAATTCCACAAATTCAGGCCAGAATTAAACAGGTGTAGGGAAGTTTATTTGAAGGGACAGGCCCTTGATATTCCTGTTAAAGTTCTCCTCCTCTGTTTGCCCTAAGGATATTGGTGTTTATGTGTAGGGCTTTGAGATTCTCAGTAAAAATATTCAGCTTTAAATGTTAGTGGTGGCCAGATCCTGTCTCGGCCACTGTTATCAGACATACTCCACCACAAATAAAAAATTCTGTTGTTAAAACGGGATAATGGAAAAAAAAAAACAGAAAAAGAAAAAAATAAGCCAAGAAGAAAATGCTATACAGGAGACAGGGCAAACCCAGGATGCTTTTAGTCTGTTGCAAACACTTTAAGCCCACCGGTCCATCTGTTACTAATGCAGTGGCAAAATGGAATGGAGCTTCACCAGGTCTAGGTGTAGGTCCAAATAGCAGAGGCTGTACAGCCAACAGGTGACTGTTGCTTAGCCTAAAAAGGCTGTGTTTGGATAAGAGACGGATTCTGTTATTTAAAAATCCTTGGACCATATTTATTCCCAGGGTTTTAGTTGCTGTGTGGAATGGCCACTCAACCTTACTGCAGCGCATGGTGCATGTGGCATTTCAGGTTACTGTATGAATAAAAGTTATTTGCCTGTGTTCAGTTTTCTTATGGTCCATCAAGAAATGGACCTTGTATTTTTCCAGACAAGGCCTTTCGCAGTTTCTTTTAGTCATTGGGTTTATTTCTCTACATTTTACAAAATTTGCTGTGTCTGAATTAAAAGGCTTCCGTAATTACAATGTCCAATTTCTCAGCGTATATGGAAAGCTTTATTTAAATTTTTTGTCACTACTAATGAGTGATCTGAGATGATGACTGGTACATTCTAATTAAATTTCCCAGTCTAGGGAATCACCATAATTAGACTTTGCAATATAATTCTTGTCACTTTACCATGAATCCAAAATTCTTAGTAGAATGTTATTATCACAGGTCCCAAAAATTCATCAAAAATCCCATCTCTGCACCCATATTACACCTTCATTAGCAAATCTAATTAGCAGGACAGTTACGGGAAAGGAAGAGGAAAGAAAGCTTTAGTTCAGTATTAGTCAACTAAGTATTTGACAGACTTAATGAAAATCTGTATAAGAGGATTCACAAAGCAAGAACACTGAGTGAAAATGGACACAATATTCAGAGGAGGATCTGAAACCATTGAGCATACTGTACAGGCAAGTAAGAAATGTTTCTGCTATGTCTGATGTGCTAAGCAATGCTTCTGATAGTGTAATGATTTGAGACCTGCTTGGAGCTCACCTGGTGAAACCAAAGTTTTCAAAAGAATCAAAAACATGTCTTGGTTTCTTATCTAAAAGTGTCATGACTTCTTATCTTCACTATTTGGTAAAGTCATAGAGCCTGCTTGGTCTTCTCCTTTATGTAGCTTTCATTTGAAGACCATGCAAATACTATTGGTCAAGGTAAAAGCTTAGAAATATTATTTCTTTCTAAAACTTTGTTCTAAAATAAAAATTTCAAATACTAAAGAGGAAGTTAAATAGCAAAGTCCCTTTGATTTCCTTTGGGAACTGACTGTGCCCTTGAAAAAATTCCACTGAAAATCAGTCAAAATTGGAGAACATCCCAGAGTATCATCTCACTAAAATCCCTTGGCTGCCCTATATCAGAGGATGAGGCCATTAAGGTGTAAATATATTATGTGTAAAGAAAAGGACAGAATTAGTTTTTTAGTTCATCCAAAACTGTAAAGGCTGGTGCTGACTGAAGGGGAAAAAAATGTATCAATTTCATTATTTATTAGGACTGTATTGAACTAAAAATTATGTATGAGTTTGGTAAGAGTGCATGTTGAATGGATTCATCCAAAAAAGCAGCATATGAGGCAGACAAAATTTAACATTTCAAAATGTCCATATTGTTCCAGCTTTGTCAGCTGGTCTAAATTCATAATGTTCCACTGAAATCTAAGGGGTTACTCCTGTTCATCCCTGCTGAACACTTGGGTAATTAAGTATCTGAAATCTGGGCAGTCATGTCAGATGTCAAGGAAGATGCCAGTTTGAATGGACACATAGAGTTAGAAATCCTCCACATCCTCCACATGCAGTTAAAGAGTGGGCTGCCAAAAGGTTAAATCAATGCACTTGATTAAAAAAAAAAAAAAAAAGCACTTCATAGTTCAACACTCAAGGAGTTAAAAGTGAATCAAGAGCTCATGAAAGGTCTAAATGCTAAGGTTGGGGAAGTGCCAGAGAGAGGTACTTGGGAAGTTGCTCCTGTTGCAGGACTACCAAGGGGCTGATTAAGCTTCCCACAGTCTCCACTTCCTCAGATGGTTTGTAACCTCTATTAAATCTAAAACCTTAAAATGGATCAAAGGTCAAAACGGTTCAGGACAGATGCCTTCAGGATTTAAGAGTGACAGTTTATAAAGGGAATATAGTGCTAAAGTCAGGTCTGAACCACAGTACACTAAGCACTTCAATCTGCTTGGATTACAAAGAATTTTTGGGATTTGGTTGGATAGGAAATTTATACCTATGGAAGATGATGACTGTCCTATCAGTAGTGTTGAGAACATTCATCACGCTTTTTAGAGGGCACTTTAGATAGCAGTGTCTCATGAACCTCTTCAAGCCAGGTAAAAATCCACCACCACAAAAAAAAAAAAAGCCCAAAAAACCTGTGGGAGAGCTGCCTTCAAATGGAGAAGTTAAGAATGAGAATGGTTTAAAATCCAGATTAGAGAGGATCAGCAGCTGCTGTCAGGATGCCGCAGCAGATGAACACAGACCCGTAAACAAGAAGTGAATTGTTAACACGTCTAAGAGCAGCAAGTGACAGAAGTAATTCCACTCCAACGTGTGCTTGTGAGGATTCTGCTGCACCCTGTTGCTTTACAGGAGGTAGATGTGTGAGAACCAAGGGCTAATTAAGGAAAACAGATTAGCCTTTTAAGCTGGCCACCCGGTATCCACCCAGTTCCTGCACAGCTATGAACCCATGCTGCTCATTGTAAGAAATGCGTAGAATTTTTTTTGTTTTGTTTTATTTTACCTCCTATTATTTTTTTTTTCCAAAAATACCACTTAAAACTAAGCTTCACTAGGACTGTCAGATTAAAATAATGTCAAAATCTAATTAATCAAGGCAGACTCAATATAAAATTAAAATTAAAACATAAGATTAATCATAAAGTATGATTAATCTTTATAAATTTTAAGATGTTTGCTATCTTCTTGGATATAAATTCTAATTAGATAATTTGGTCAAGTCAATCAATACAATAATTTGAATGTTTAATGCTGAATCCAAATTAATATCTAATTCTTAAGTCAAAATTTCAAGATAAATACAAAGTTTCTTACTTAAAATTCTACTCTTGTATGAAAGCTAACTGTTTCCTGCCTAAGAAAAGATACTGACTAAAAGTTCAATAATCACTACTGGTAAGAAATTGTGGAGGGAAACTTTAATCTTGGTAGGGCTTTAAATGAAGAAAATAGAGCATAGTTTTATGGTTCATTTTGAGAGACAAATTCTAAGTGAGATTAAATCTAAAACTGTTGGGTTTCGTGCTTTCTCCAATATAAAAATTAAAGAGGTCTATGAATGTGCCTTCAGAAACAATGATTGGAATCTCAAGCCAGCTACTTAGCATTTATTAACATCCTGCAAAATGGAAAATAAGCTCAAATTTATGATTAGTAGACTGACTTTAAACTGTTCTGAAACAGCATTTTATGTTGATCTTTCCCTTTTGGAGCTGTCAAACACTTTATCTCTGGGAACAGGACTATTGAACATAGTAACAACTGCAATTTTTCACTGTGTGTTGCTCAATGTCTGACAGAAAATATGCCTAATAATGTAATGCAATACTTGCAAAAATTTGGGTTATGGAAATTAATTTACTAATAAACATGTCATTTAAAAATGAAAAATAAATACTTTTTATTAATAAGCTATTTCAATGTTCCAATATTTATATTTTCAATTTTTATGTCATGTTAGATCTCAGTTTGACCAAAATTTGTAAATTTACTTTTCTCATACCCTGCAAAATATTTTATTTTGCATTCTTGGGAGTGAGGCTACAAAATTCCTGTTTATCAAAAACTCTGTCTCAGTTTTAATTTGACATTTGGAACTACTTGAATTATTTCAGGAGGAAAAAAGAAGTATTTTGGTGTTTGTTGTTGTTGTTTTTGGTATGTTTTGTTTTGTTGTTTTGGTTATTTCAGGGTTAAAGTTATGAAGAGCATCTACTTTGTATTTGAAACCTAGAAACAAATTTTCTGGTACTTTGAAAATACAAGGCAGGTTCTGTAGTCATTTGTATATTCGAGACCCTGTGTGTATGTGTGGGTTTTCACATAGACATGAGCATATATAAATATATATATATATATATTTGCTTATGACACAAAAGACTTTGAAAGTAGGGGAACTCTTCATACTTTCATATCCCAATTTGAAAATTTAGTATTTTCTAATAGATCTCTTAGGCACTACTCTAAAAATCTTATAAGCTGTTTTAAGTATATCCATGGTGTTGTTCCAGTTGCTTCCTTATTCTACTGAAGTATTGAAAGAAAAAGGAATAAAATTCTTTCAGTCAGGATAAAGGGAATATTACCAATGATAAATAAGATGTCTTGTATGTAACCAACAGACATTCCTTCCTACCCCTTTCATCATAAGCCAGAGAAGTAAAAGCCAGCTCCCTAATAAACTCTGAGAAAGGTTAACGAGTCTGCCTTCAGTGAGTCATGGGAGGGAGTAGAGAGTGGCTTTCTCTGTGAAGGATCACTCAGAGAAAATGCCTTGCTGCTCCTACTAACTTCTTTTAAAATGAGCAGGCAGAAGTTCAAACCCTTGCACTAAATACAGTAGTGGTGCTACCACATGCAGCAAGAGAAAATCTGTCAGCCAGCCCTAACATGAAGCCTAAAATATTCTACCTCTAATCTAACTTCAGAATTTAACACCATCACTCGAGGAATAATCACTTACAATTAGTAACTAAATTGAATGGTGTTTTCTACAACTTTTGATTCATATTGTGATGTGTAGGTAATTTTATTTGGATCAGTCTTTCTAACTTGATTTAAAACTTTAATTATGGAAATATTACTTGCCCTCCATTTCCCCATTAAAAATGTACTGTGTTCCCTTGTTCCCTGGAAGCTTTATTTTCTTGGTAATAGAATTTAATCTGAGGTTAATGACACATAAATTCTACCTGACTACTTAATTCCATGTTTAATTCACTTTTTTTAAAATTTGGTTTAACTTTTTTAAAATAGGCTATGAATCTATAGTAGAACTGAACTTAGCCCAAAATATTAAAAAATATTTATTCTTCAATGTCGTTCTGAAAGCAAGTGTCTTTAATCATAGTAATTCCAAGTTCATAGTTAAAGTGCATTGCTTCTTGAGGAGCTCACTACAGATGTTTAGCAGGATTGTGTTTGTCTTTATCCTTTGCTCGCATGAGGAGGTCACCACAGAAAAGTTATAGTAGGGGAAATAGAATTCTTAAGATTGTTTGTTTGGGAATGCACAGTTCTAGCTCATTTTTGTGTTCATGTGAAACTGCTGATATAAAGCAGATCCAAGTGTGTTTTGTCTAGTGTGGAGAGTTACAGTGAAGACAAGCTCCTTTTCCCAAGGCAACACCAACTCATATTTGTCAGAGACAAATGCAGCCATGCCCCCTTACACCAGGGCAGAAGACAGAGCTAGGATGGACAGAGCCATATTCTGGTAGGAACACCAACACACTTTCTACTTAATAAATGAGTGGAGAAAGAAAACATGGATTAAATAAATAGATGAAGCCATGCTTAGGTTTCTGGTAGGCAGAGAGCCTCATTGCTCTCTAAGGGTCTGCTGTATGTCTGCATCAACTTCTTGTCCCAAGCTTCCTATATTTTTATAAAATCCCTGGTGGATTTTTTGCTGCCTAAATGTGTTCAATGTCTGTAACAAAAAGGTCCCTTGATCTTCACTGTGCTCCTGATTGTTCACATATGACAAAAAATAACATTAGTAATAATAATGATAATGATGATAATAATAATAATAATAATAAGGAGATACAGGTGTAATACAGGTGGATGAACTGCTGCCTCAGGCAGCAGGATGATTGGATCACAGCAAAATCAAGTCTTTGACAGAGGTATAGAAGGAGTGATCCATTTCAAGCAGGATTGTGCAGGAATTTCAAGGGATAGAATTGATCCTCCAGAGTTGATGCTTCCTGGAATGGTGCAGGGTCCCACAATTACTCTATGCCTAGCTCTTCTCTAAACCCCATTCTGACTGCTGCTGCTGGACGTGGAGGGGATACACACTGGGTTATTTAAAGAGAAGGATAAACTGTCAATTGGCCATACTTTGTCTCAATCTTTTCTTGGGTGAGCTGGCTATAGCGTTTCTTTTTAAGAGGAGACAGGCAAGTTTTTGAGTGGAACTAGAGAGTGGGCACAGCCCTCAAATAGCCCCCAGTCAGTTGGGCAATATAGCTGCTTGCTGAGGACAGTGCCTGTTCTGCTTTGCTGAGAAGCCTGAAACCAGCCCTGCACAAAGAAAGGAAAAACCCTAAATTCAGTCAAGGTCAGTGCCTGGCAGAAGGAGTCAGGTATTGCTAAAGCTGCTCAGGAAGTCTCTGAAGTGATGGTGACTTCATCAGCTTTACTCTGTCCTCCAGAAACACCAGCATCCTACACAGAGAAAGGAAAATATATTTCCAACTGAAAATCTTGAGGGGTATGATAAAGAGGTGTGTGTACGGGTTAAATCAAACCCAAACTATTTGCAAAGGGGATAACTGATCAGAAACAAGGAGAGAATGCCCAAAATGAAATGGCAGTCAGATCAGAAAACATTCATGGAATCGCTAAAACAAGTCACTGTGTCAGGAAAAAAAAAAGTCAGGTTAAAAGAATTAAAATAGCACTTTTTGCAGTGCTAGCCAAAATAGATTATTTCAAGAAATTTCTAGAAGATAAGTCATGAAAAAGCCCAGCTCACAGACCCAGAATATATTATCAAGATTTGGAGAAACATGTAGGAGAATCCAGCTGAACTGCACAGCTTCAAAAGAATTCAGGTGGAGATTCTATAACAGGAAAATGCAAACACAAATAACGAAAAATTACTAAGGCAACCTTTGAAACACAGAACTGGAAAGCGCAAAGACCAGATGTCATCCATGGTTTGGGATTAATTGTTTTTCTCTGCTACAGTCACTGTTTCTACATGTTTCATAAGAAGAAAAATCATTCAAAGGATGACACACACAGCAGAAGAGCACCAGTACTGAAAAACAAAAGCAATCAAGTGTTTTATAACTACAGATAAGTCATATGTCTCCCTTCCTTTGCCTTCCTCAGAAACTGCTAAAGCTGGTTTTATAATGTCAGATTTTGAACTGTGATTGACATTTAACATAGGATCAAAATATAGACAAATAAAAAGCAAAAGACATGAAAGCTCTACGTCTGATTGACTTCTGATTTCAAAGATTGTTCTGTCCAAGTCAAGAAATTATAGCTGCAGAATTTTCTAGCAAAATATTTGATTCGGCAGCCTCCGGGACTGTTGTGACTGTTCCAGCTTTCACCTGGGTGCCTATAATTTACCAGGGAGCAACAACAGGTACAAGATGTTTTTTCTTACAAGATTAGGCAATGTCTTTTTGGGAAATATTGCCTTGTAAGATGTCATTTTGTCCTTAAACTGACCCCTGGAGCAAAACAGGAAACATAAATCTCGATATTCCTAGATTCATCTCAGCTTGTGGACTTCCAAGACTCTGTCAGGGTGTCTCATTGCATGTACATCCATTTTTTCTGCAGAAAGAAAGTGTCTCATGTTTCTCAGCCTCCTCAACTTCAGTCTTAAAAAAAAGAAGAAATTTAAAGTCAAAAGCAGGGAAGTTTGATCTAGAGATGCAAACGTTGAAACTCTTGATTAGAGAGCCAAAAATAATGTTAGTAAAAAAGGAAATTAAAACTGTAAAATGTGTTCCTTATTACCTTGTTCACACCAAAGACATGTGTTATTAAGTTACCTGACATATATATCTGGTCTGAAAAAAAAAAGGCACAATTCAGGTGAGCATTCATCCACCTTCTAGATGCCAGCATTCAGAATAGGAACTAAAATTATTTCAGCAACAAGTACATTTATGTCCTTTCTCAGTTTCTGCTTTTTTTTTTTTTTCTGAACTCACTGTCTTCAAGATTTTTCTTTCTCACTTTAGTTTTTATATGGATCAAACTGTAGCTGCACCGAGCTGCACTTCAGTACCTTATCAACCTTCATAGGCACTGCCATAGTTTCATTTTTTAACTTGTGAATACTTTCCAATTTACATGTCTATGAGCAACACTTTTATGATTCTATAAGAAATATATCATAAAATGTATTTCCTGAATAGATGTCTCATAAACTCGGGTCAGCTGTTTTGTTCTCTGCCCCGAGATGTGTGGGATGGTTCTGCAGCAGCCCGCGCTCTGAAGAATGAGTCTGGACCCTTTGCTGTTCGGTCTTCAGGCTGTTTATTATTTCTTATCTACAAAGTTTTTCTCTCTGCCCAGCCGAGGTCTGCTCAGCACGGCAGCCACAAGCACTCTCCACTGCCCCTGAGGCGGTGTCGTATTTTTATACTACAAACTACGTACATCATATTTACTTTTAATTCCCAATACCTATCACCTATATTAGACAGTGCACTTCTATTCTAAACCAATCCCCAAGTGCCAGCATCACAGCAGAAAATGGAGAACAAGAAGAAGAAAGAAGAAGGACTAGACATGCCCTGATTCCTCCATCTTGTCCCCATAACCCCTATACCAAAAATCCTAAAATCTACATTTTCACCCTGTGAATACCCTGTTATTACACCATTCAAACCTGTGTGGCTTTCTCATCCCCATACCAAGCTAGCAATTCGTTAGAAGGATCAAAGTCAAGTCACCAGGTATTCCAGGCAGCATGCCAGGGTCTCTGAGCCCCCCGACGGGGTCCTCGGCAACTCTGGACATCCAGAGGGATGTGCTGAGTTCCCAAAATAAGCTTTAAAGTCTCTAAGTTTGCCTTGAACTTTTTATAGAATCATGACATTATATTAATTGAACAACAACCGGATCCTCAGAAATGTTTTTTTCAATCATCTCTTCCAAAAACTTTGGAATGCAGGAAAATAGTATAAACAATCAGACACAAAATTTTAGGGTGTTTGTCTATTGGCACCACTGATATGAAAACCATTTCAGAACTTAAGAAAAGGCTACATCAGCCACCTCATGACATTGAAGTGTATACTAAATTATTTGGCAGAATCAGGCCTTTTCAGCTGCATCATAAAACTGGGCTTAGGAAAAACTGACAGCACTAAAGAGAATGACAGGCAATCAGGACATGTAGTCTTCCTTCATATAATATACCAGCTAAAGATCAGCTTTAGAGATGACAGACAAAACCCTCTTAGATGGGCAAAAGTGTTAGGAAGCTGATGAGTGTTCTGCTAAATGATCCAGAAAAGACTGCTTAAAACTGTTCATTTGTTTTGGACTCACAAAGCCCAGCTCTTCACACAGATTTGCTAGCGCATCATGTTTTGAAGCAGCACACAGATGATAAAGATCAAATATATTGCAAGATTATGTTTCTGAGTTGGACTGGCAGATTTAGGACAAAATATTGGGGTGGTAAAAACAAGCCTTCCCTGGGACCTACATGGCTAATGCTACCTCCCTGCAAAAGTGAGGTGCTGGGAATGCTGGCATGAAAGCGGGAAACACTGCAAGAAAGTTTCACCAAGTGACCAGCTAGATTATTAAACTACACACTCCATGAATAAGAAGCCAAAAGATGGCACGTGTAAGACATTGTGTAAGAGATTTTCCTGCCTGTACATAGTGGTCCTGTGTGCTTTTAGACAACCCAAGATATTTTACCACACTTGCGGTGGTGTTCAGAGGGATCCCGGAAGAGGGAAGAGACGAGAATGTTGACTCCATGCTTCAGAAGGCTGGTTTATTATTTTATGATATATATTATATTAAAACTATACTAAAAGAACAGAAGAAAGGATTTCATCAGAAGGTTAGCAAGCAAAGGAAGAAGAATGGATTGATAACAAAATCCTGTGACTGACTGAGACAGTCTGGACAGCTAGACTGTGATTGGCCATTAATTAGAAACAACCACATGAGACCAATCACAGATCCACCTGTTGCATTCCGCAGCAGCAGATAATTATTGTTTACATTTTGTTCCTGAAGCCTCTCAACTTCTCAGGAGAAAAATCCTAGCAAAGGGATTTTTCAGAAAATATAATGGCTACACTCACCGATAGATGAAACTCCCGAGCTGCATTAGATGCTAGTGTTTAGACACCTTAATCTCCCTCACACCCCAACATGCAAACTTACCCCTGGTATGAACACCTGTCAGATAAGAAAAAATAAATAAATTATTGAAATAAATTAATAAAATAAATAAAATTTTTGTGTAAAGTCTTCTTCTGAGCATTGATCTTTAAAAATGGGGAAATAATCAAACTTTAAAGAAAGCAAAGAGTTAGGATCATCTTCAGCTCATCTCAAAGTAACCATGCCATGGCTATTTCCATCAGAAATGAGCTTAAAAAGTGGTGTTATTAAGAAGAGATTTTCCATACTGGTAGATCTCACTGGCCTCCTAAAGATCCAGCTATTTTGACATCTAGATAAAAAATTGCACATGACAATGCTGGTGCATGAAGTTGTGATTTGGCATAATGGAGATTGTGGTGTAATAAAACTGCTCTGATTGCACCTGAAACATTTATTTGAAAGCTAAGGATATATGTCAGTTTATAACAAAGTGTCATAACTCCAATATTTAGAATGTGCTGACTACATTTAAATCTTAAATGTCTTTTCTTAGTGCTACTCATTCAAGCAAAACTGATTGATTTCAAAAGATGTTTTGGCTGAGTTAGAAGCTATGGACTCTGTAAATATGTAGCCCAGCCAAGGTGAGGAGAGAGATTGCTATAGCAAACATAATTAAAATTTCAAAACAAAGATTAATTCAGCTAGTGAATTTTAACTTAGCCATAGCAGGAAAAATGAAACAAACCCTCTTTCTTGTATATGAGTTTACTCTCAACCCAGTTAAATAACAGAGGTCATTCAACCAAGTGTCCCTGCTGCCAGTTACTGGAAAAGAAGAGGAGAAATCCTGTGAAATGAATTCTCTGAGGATAAAGTTTTTCATGAAAACAAAAATAAATTGAATTCAACCGTTTTCTAACTGCAACCTGCTAACCTTATAAAAATATATCAATGATGTTAAAAATAAAAAATGCAGCCAAGGGAAACAGCCAGATTCCTGAGGGAACAGACTGAAGTCTCACTGGTAGTGGTTAGCCACTCACCTTTCTCATCCTGATAAGCAATTAAGATGCTATTGTGTTAAAGCCCAATGCCAGTTACTCTTAGTTTGTCACAGCTTAGATGGACAAATGAGCATGGACCATTCTTTCAGTTGCCTGCCTTTTTTTATTAACTGCCTATGCACAGCAGGTTGGCAGATCTTGTGCAAGAGGTGTTAATTAAGGCTGTTTATTTCTCTTTTTTTTCCCCTACAGTAGAATTAGAATTCTCTACACTCTTTAGCAGCCAAGCACTACAAAGAAGTACATATGCAGTACACACACTAAAGGAATTGGAAGTTTTGAGTATCAGTATGCTGCAGACACATATGTTCTTAAATGTGGCTGACTGGGATAGCTTGCATGCCTCTGGGATGTTTTTCCCACCATGATTTCATTCTGAGATAAAGCACATTTTGTTTGTAAATTTTTTAATACCTATTGTTAGGGCCTAAATTGTGACTACCATCTGACTGTAAAAGCATCAATAATGAAGATAATTGTCCATTTCTCCCTACTATTGAATGTTTATTTACACAAAATGAATAGGCCCAAAATGAGCAATACCCACATCACAGTGGCTTGGGGGTTAAACAGTCACCTGTCACTGAGAGGAAAAACAAAGCCAAAACCTGAACTACTTTCACTTACTTTTCAATAGAATATCACAATAACACCCTAATATTTCTCTCTGTATGTTGTCCACGACTCACACCCACTAACCAACTGCCTTAGGAAAAAGCTTTCTCTTCAAAAATTTTGACAGAAGTGGTGTGTTTGTGTGCAAAAATTTTAGTTATGATGAATATTCATCTCTAAGAAGGAAAAAACCCCAAACCAAACAAACAGCACAGCTGAGAAAGAGACAGATGACAATTCTTAGGGGTTATCCTAATGCTAGCTTTTCTGGTTTAGTACTGAGCACAGATACATTTTATACCTCACTCATACCTTGACAGTAGAATAATTTCTGACTTTTATGAGCCCACCACTAGCTATAAGCAGGCTGCAGTTTTTTGTCATTCATAAGCAGAAATAAATGGTTTGGAACTTTCATCAGAGCTGAGAGCCAGACTCACCTAGCCAAGGACAGTGTGAGGGTTGTGTCAACACAGACGACTCAGAAATTGTCACAACCATAACAAAAGCTTTGATGGCACCATTTCCAACTGACAGCAGAGAACAGAATGAATTTTCAAGCCTCTGTTGCTCTCAGAAAAAAGGCTCTATTGAATCTTGCAGAGACAGCTGACAGGATTATTTTCCTGCAAATGTTTGTCCTGCCCACCTTCTGTTTCACATTTCTTTCTAACGTAATAGAGCAAACAGCTGATGAGGGCAGGTTGGTGGTGGGAGAATGTCATGTGAATGGAATGGATGAGAATCAGGGGGATTTGCCATTCTTTGCAGGCTACTAAGAGCCTGTTTATATTGCTTTTGCACCAGATGGAGTAAAGGTATGAAGAGAAGAAGGATGGTCTAAAGCGTTCTAGAAAGGAAACTGTCAAAGTTACATATCTGGCACTCTGCATGTCAGCAGTTCCTAACACACTGATGAATTTGGTTGTGAGGAGCTAAATGGTGTCAGAATTTGGGTAGAAGCCTGACAGAAATTGAGGTGTTAGCTGCAAAGAGGAAATTGAGAGAGTCTATAAAGTGTTTTGTTGATAAATCAGGTTGTGTGGCCAGAGCATCTTGAACACAGGATTTGTGCTCTGAGAAATGAAAGAAAATTAAAAAACCCAGATTTTTTAAAGGGATCGAAGACAAAAAAAAATCCTCTATAATTACTTTTATAGTAAAAAAAAGCATTCTGAAAACTGTAATAAACCTACAAATTAAATAACCTATATAATAAATATTCTGCTCACAATGAGAAAAGATTAATGACTTTCCTTCAATTAGAGAATAATTGGGTTTTTTTTAATCAATAAGAAATATATATCTACAAGTTTCTTTAATTGTTTTCATTTAAGAATATTATGTTACTTAATATTTAAACCTGTTTTTTCTTTAATTCAGTGTAAATTCTTGTAATTTGCAATTAAATACTGTGATAACAGCTATACGGACACTTGATAGTTTTTATTTGAGTATCGACCAAATTAAGGTAAGCCTTGTAGCATTTTTTCTTTTTTATTTTTTTTTCTTTGAATAATATAGAGACATGTAAAGTATTAGTGATCTAAACGTGCTTGAGTTTGTTATTAGTAATGTCCACATTTTTTCCTAAGATCATTAATTAGGTATCAAATGTTCTTTATTTCTCCAAGAATTCCTATGTGTTGCAGACATCTTTTATGAAAAATCCTTTCCTTAGGATTTTTCTCCTGAGAAGCTGAGAGCCCTCAGGAATAAAATGTAAACAATGATTATCTGCTGCTGTGGAATGCAACAGGTGGATCTTTGATTGGCCCATGTTGGATGCTTGTAATTAATGGCCAATCACAGCTCAGCTGGTTCGGACTCTCTGTCCGAGACCAAAGCTTTTGTTATCATTCTTTCTTTTTCTGTTCTTAGCTAGCCTTCCGATGAAATCCTTTCTTCTTTTCTTTTAGTACAGTTTAATATAATATATATCAAAAAATAATAAATCAGGCCTTCTGAAAAATGGAGCCAGATCCTTGTCTCTTCCCTCATCCTCAGACCCCTGTGAACACGGTCACACCTATGTACTTTTTAGATTGAGGCTATGACAAATTTTTGACTGTGAATGCAAACATTGGTGGCTCTGAAGACTCCTTTATCCTTTCATGTAACATGTTACAATTTTAAGTTTCAGAACTGCTTTACTGTTTATTGTTAATATTTTAAACAACAGAGAACATGCACATCACTTATACACTTGTCATAAAGGCAAATTGATTTGTATACTTACTGCAAGAAGTACAAATTCTGCTTCTTTCTGGGGGAAAAAAAAATTAAAAATTTGACCTCATCTCCATAAATATAGCCTCCTTTACGTTCCATAGGCATGTAAAGGTATTTTGTTGATGCCAGATTCCAGTCTTGTAGTATTAGCAGAAAGGAAACAATAGATTATTTTAGCAAAACAATTTAATAATTAATAATTTAGTATAATTTTCACATTTTCCATTAAGCTTTTGCACTATAATGTTACTAGAGAAAACTCATAAAAAATTATACTTTCAGAAATGAAAAAAATAATGAGACAAATAAGGAATAAATAATGAAAAAAAATTGAGAATCAGTTACATTGTTTGTGACTTATTGACATCAAAACACTTGCAATTATTTTACTAATTAGATGCTGTTTCCACCAGGCATGAACTCATGCTCCATTTCAGAAAAAAATATTTGTTTTCCAAAATTAATAACTTTCTTTCTTTTTTTTTCAAAAGAGGATTGCACAGTCAAGAGGTGCACTTGAGCTAGACAAGCAGTGCTTATCCTAGGCTGTGCTGTGAAGCAGTGGGCAGAGCTGGGAAGCTGGGAATAATTGAGAAGATCAGAAGTGACCTGTCTGAACTTTGTTGAGGGAATAGTGGATGTTGTTAAATAAAGCTGATTTCCTTTGGCTAATGTATTGTTAGAGGCTGCATGAATTCCTGCATGGATGAGACAGTGACACAAGGGTTTGAAACTATAAAATCTAAATAATGGAAAATAACATTCATTTGATATTATAGTGATGCATTTAATGGAATAATGAATACTGGTTTATTTTCATAATTTTCTACAAAATTATGCATTTAATGGAGTAATGAATGCTGGCTTATTTTCATAATTTTATACAAAAAATGTGTGTGAGTGGGATCAAATTAAATACTCGCATCATTCCTTTATCTCATTACAAGAAAACTAAGAGTAGTTAGTAATTTAAGATATCTGTATAATTTATTGGACAGACTTGTTTCTTTGAAACCATAAGAACCCTTACCTATTGAAATCTTTTAGACCAGGACATTGTATTTTAAGATCTGTTTTAGATGTATGGCTCTCATAACTTTCCATTTCAGTTTCCTGACCTTATAATGATTTCCAGGTCTATAAAAAATTCAGGGTCTGTTAAGATTTTGAGTATGGGATTCGAAAGGAAGCTATTAGGATTTATTTTCTTGATATGCAAACAAAAGTTCTAATTGCAGTACATGGAGATCTACATGTGAAGCTTCTTCTCACCTCACTTTGACTCCATAAAACTTTACTGTCTGCTTTACACTTAAAACTGGCCTGGCTCTGTGGTCAGTGGGTGAATTCTTCCCACCCTAATGTGGTAATTGTTTTTTTTTATTATGGGATTATGGGAGTAATTTCAATGGTTAGCTGAGATGCTGAAAATTGGGTAACATGAAGCCATGGAATTATTATTTCATTTGTTCATAGCAGTTAAATAATTACTTTCATGAGTATTCCATCAGAATACAGTATTTATATGGACTAATGTAAAAAGAATATCCAAAATTATGCAAAGAAGGGAGTGGATTTCAAATTATCTGCAGCAAATATAATCCTAGGATTTCTGGTTCATGAATCTTGGCATGTAATAGAACTTGTTGCACTTCGTCCTTCCGACCTTTTTTCTGTGAAAGAAAAAAGGAAGAAATCATCATGCTGCTGCCTTCACAGCCATCCAATGTCCATCAGATCCAAAGCTCTCCAACACTGTAACAGTTTCTCATCTGGTTTAATCAGCCTGCCCCACAGGAAGCTTCTACTGGCAAAGATAAGCTGCCAGTTCCTACCTTTGGGCGACAAAAAATGTCTATCTTGTCTTAATCCTCTACCTCAGAGCATTATCTGGAGTTTAAAGAGATCTCATGATATCTGACACAGTAAGAGGAGAAAAGCAGTGAAGTCAGGGGCTGAAAGGCATTGCAAGAGCTTGTAAGGGTAAATGGGAGTTTGGAGAATGAGTGAATGAGGGAGAGCAATGGCACTCAGCCATGCGCTCTTTTTGCTGCAGCTGCCTCCTTGGGATCAACTCCTCCCTGCCAAGGGCACAGTGCTCTGCTCTTTGCTGCTGGATCAGACCTGTAGGATCCCAGAAAAGATGCTTGAAATACACACACATTTTATTCTGAAAAAAAAATTGAGATGAAACCCACATGGTTAAAATAGGTTTAAATGGTTACTTTTGCTTCTTTGGTGAAATCTAAACTCAGTTTCAGAGGTGCTTTCCTAGCTCTACAGATAACCCTTTGAGAAAAAAAAAAAACCCAACCAAACTGGCAAGGAAGATTTAAAAGGTGCTCAAAAATCAGCCTCAAAGAGTTGTTTTAATGGAGAGTGCAATGTACTCTGCAAGCACAAGTGTCCCTGCAGATTATGCACTGTATTATGTGCTCTTGTCATGTGCTCCTCCCCAGTTGTTCAAACGGGTACAGACAACACAATCATTTTTGTGATGTTTTCTGTGGGTGTCTTTCCAGGTTTTCTGTTCTGTGCATTATTTTGTGAGCATTCATCATGCAATCTTCTAATCTGGAATTAACCCCCCTTCTCATCCTGTATCTGAAAAAAAGAAATTAAAAACAAAAACCCAAAAACTAAATTAGAAAAACAATCAAAACCAAAACAAAATGTCCCACAAAGCACAGAAAACCAGGGTGTGTTTCAGAAGATGGAAAAAAGAAAGGAAAAAAACACCAAAACAAAACAAAGGTCTTTGGATTTCAAGAAGTGAAACTAAACCTCACAAGAATTCTAAGTCAATTTAGCAGCAATTTATCTGCTTAGATATAGCTCATCAAAACCATAGCATGCTGAAGTTAGCTGCTTCTCAATCTTCCTCCTTCAGGAGAAAAGAAAGGAATGTAGTCATCTAATACTCCTTCACAGAGAGCAGGAGGATGTGGAAGAGGAAAGGATTAATGAGCACCATTCAACACAGATATCCTCAAGGAAGCCCCACAACAACAAATTACGAAACATAAAAGCATAGCACCTGCTGCAGCCAAGCTAATGGTGAAAATATTTTAAAAACAAGAACTATCCTTAGGTATAATCCATTAATATAGCCTGCATCTAGAATTTTTATTATAATTCTTCAGAAGTCACAGATTGGGCAGCAAATGCATTCATTACATTAAAATGCTTTTACCTGTATAAGGGATAGGCCTTGCTGTGATTCTGTAATGCTGCCAGTCCTCTGTTTATCTTTGTTCTGGCTGTGTGGCTCTAAATCAAGATAAAAACCAACTCAACATGAAGGAAAATAAAAGGAAGGTCATTTAATCACCACGTTAGCTTAAAATGATTATTGATTCCTGGAGGTGATGTCTAACTCTGCCAGAAAATCCATTTCAGTAATGATTACTGCCCTCTGCCTTATCTATTATACTGGAGGTTATTAAAAGTGGGAATCTCTAGGGAAGTTTATAGCTTTAGACCACTAATATCATATTTAATATGTTTTTAACAGAACAGAGTTTCAGACTGTGCCCTTTAACCTACAAGCGAATCAAGGAGAGTGTAGGTCTAATTATTATATATACTCCACTGGGAACTAGTCACACACTAGACAGATAGATAAATATCAGCTGGGACAAAGATGTATTGAACTCTTCATCACTCTAAATTACCAGGTGCACACAGCTCTAGAAAAAACATACTCAGAAAACTTACAGCACCCTTTTGAAATAGTTACTCAACTTGCTGTTGCACTTTACCAGATAATGTTCTCATCCTATGACACTTGTATCATGTTTCCCTCCTGGCTGGTCTCTCAAAAATCACAATGACATGAACTACTGTGGGAATAAAGAATTTTCTACATACTGGAACATCTGTCCTGCCATTATGTACACACAGGGACTCTGGTGTGTCCTAATTCAACTAGATTGCATAACTAAATGCATAATGAGGGTAACCTGATAAAAATCAAAGCTTAAACATTCAGAAAATTAGTCTACACCAACTAATCTAGTTGTATTTTACGATCCTAATTTCTTTCTTTATGTGAATCCCTAATTTAAGGGGAAAAAAACCAGGCAAGATGACATATGAAATAGCACAATAGAATTATGTTGTTTTGATGATGCATGGACCAATTTTGGTTAATCCTTGAACCATTTTACCACCTGCTTTAATCCCTGAACTTTTTTGAACCAAAGGATCTGTATTAACACTTCAAAAATTTCATAGATCATATTTTTTTCTTATTATTTTAAAATTAGAAAAATATATTATTTCAAGGATCAGTTGCAGATCTTTTTCCATAGAATTTTGGACCACCATTAATGAGAATGTGAGACTCTCTATCACATGGCCAATTCAAAATAATTTTATTTATTTTAGTCCCAGAGAAGCTTTTCAAAAAGTTATTTTAAATAAAAGTGTTCAAAAGAATAAATTACAGAACCCAATTTTTAAAATTAATTCATCTGACAGTATTTACAATATGAAAAATATCTTGATAACAATAAATAAAAACCATATAGCAAAACTCATGACTGCCTCTTTATTTATAACAGTATTTTATTTTCTGCCATGAACAAGAGATACTGTAGATCATATCAGTGGTATTATATTTGATAAGAAGAGATGTCCAGAATAAATGACTGAAAAAAAGTAGCAGCAAATTGCAGTTCCAAACTACTGCACATATTTTAGGCATTACAGAGCATGAGGTGCAACTACTTTTAATTCTCTGGTATGCACTCCCTATAGCCTTGTGTGATATATATATATATATATATATATATATATATTATATATATATATATATCTTTGTTTTGATTCTCATTCCACTTCACAAAGGGAAAAGATATTTGAAGTAGTCAATTTTCTTATCAAGGCATCCCAACTACTGTAAATATGTGCAAATAAACTGCATTCTAAGACCCTGGTCAGATGAAGTGCCATTCACACAAGGAACAAGCCCTCCAAAATCATGCAAACACACACACCATGCTTTTTAAATGGTTTGTATACAGAGTTGTGCTATGCTACTACATCTGGGAACTCAGCACAAAGCAATTTTGAAAAATATTTGTCAGAAGATTTTTTTTTCATCTTACTGTTCTTTGCAGGATAATTTTCTCTTGATACTCCTGATATTATGGCTTTTGTACTTTTCTTAACTGACACAGACTGAGAAAAGTTGCTAGAAAGCTTTTCAGTGGATTTAAAGAAATTTTGTATCCATCCAGCAATTAATTTGGCCCTAACAGAGTCAGAGGAGGCCTGATGATTACATTTTGAGATGCAGCGTTCAGATTATTGGCCAGACAGAGGACATACTACTAATTATTCAAAATGTCATAGAAATTTGGTTCAAAATTTCCACATCAGTAGTTTTCCACATTACACAGAGTTGATAGATGTGATCCAAACTTTATAAACACAGTGCATGAAATACTGTCAAGTGTTTATGTTAACGGGTGTTCTATGATTAACTTTAGTGGGGACTATACACACTGTACTGTAAAATTAAGAAAGGCATATATGCTCTTTAACACCCCACAACTTACAGTTTAATGGTTAATTATTTCATTCTTGAATTGCTGTTCACTTTGAAGGGTATGTGGCCCAATAAATTGTTTATTTCAATTGTGCCTGTTGATGCTTTGATATTTTGATATTTTTATTATAATGTATATATTTCAATTATTTTTATGTGGTGTCAGTAATTCATTATAGTGCAGAGAGATATGTCAGCTATGTCACTTGTAGGATAGCACTGCATTTCCTGGCTGTATTGAGTGATAAATAATTCATTTATTTTGTGCCATTATAAGTGGACTTGTACTGCTCACCACTAGGACAGTTAGCAGGAAACCTGCTGTTGCTTATCACAGGAACCTCTGGAAGAAAAAAACCCACAAAACCAACTCTAGATTAATGTCCTCAATGTGTCACTGTCAGAGAAGTCGGCCAAACCACAAAGTACTTTTTAATGGAAGAAATATCAGTTATTTTCTCTTTGAAATACAGGCATAAATATGATAATAAAAATGAGGGGAAAAAAATTCTGATTCATTGACCAAAGCTGAGGTCAGATTCTCAGCTGCCATGAATTTGCATGCTCCATTACTGTTAATTGGATTTATGCTCCCTGAAGGCCAGATGTTCTGTTTCTTGGTGTTGAGTGGTTTCAGAATCATAGTAGGTTTTCTTTAGTATTCTAGTGGGTTTTTTTAATGGACTGGGTACAATTGTATTTGTTCTGGTCAGTTTTTTGCCATATTTAAACTCTGACATGGTTCAGACAGTTAATTACCAGAGTGCAGACTTAGGTTTTATTAAATATTTAGGATCCACACCATTTTTAGTTAAGCAATTCTTATGTTTGTCAGGTTAAATTTCTTATTTATATAATTTTCAGCTGTGAGTGCAAATAAGATTTTAACCCTCCCTAATAGTTTTAACGCTCACAGTTTCTCCTTCCTCACACCTCTGCTAGCACCTTCATTCTCCTTGTTCCCTATCAGAAACAAATATATTCCAGCCATACACTTACAGTAACTTTTTCATAAAGTCCTAAAATCTTATATAGTACTTGATGAGACCAAGAGCTTGGTGGTTCTTGCTGTTGTGATTTTTTAAAGATTTTTTTATTTTTTTATTTTGCTGAAGATAAAATGAAGATTGGATTGAAACAAATAAGCAAATCCCCTACTACATATTACTTAACATTGTCCACCAATGGGATTGCTTTTTTGATCATGTCATACTGAACATTTTGTTCAAGATTTTATTAATAGGAAGTTCTGTGGTTTAGTTAAAAAACTTGCAACTAATGATCTTCATTCCTGTAAGCCTCATGAATTAGACACTATTAAAATTTTTGTCCATCCTTGTCCTTTTCTGTGGAAGGAAAACAATGAATTATTTCACAGTACATGCTCTGTTTGTAACTGACGAAGTTTAATAAATTATAATAATTTTTAAATAGCAAATTGGTTGTATTTTCTGTCTGAGATACTGGGACTTCTGGTGATTTAAAGACAAAAAGGATGTCATTTGAGCAATGCCAGTAGGTCAAGGGAGGTGATCCTCCCCCTCTACTCAGCCCTGGTGGACCCATATCTGGAGTGCTGTGTTCTGGGTTCCTCAGTACAAGAGAGACCTGGAACTCCTGGAGCAGCTCCAGCAGAGGTTCAAAAATTTGGGTAAGGGCCTGGAGCATCTCTCTTCTGAGGAAAGGTTGAGTTTGTTCACACCCAAGAAGAGATGACTGAGAGGGGACCACATCAATATCTGTAAGTCTCCAAAGGAGGGTGCTAAGGGAATGGAGTCAGGCTCTTCCTGGTGGTGCTAAGCCATAGGACAAGATACAATGAACCAAAACTGATGCACAGAAGTTCCACCTGAGCATGAGGAGGAGCTCCTGTACTATGCAGGTGACTGAGCAATGGGACAGATTGCCCAGAGAGGTTGTGGAGTCTCCCTCACTGGAGATATTTGAGAACTGTCTGCACATAATCCTGTGCTCTAGGGTGACTGTGCTTGAACAGCGAGGCTGGACCAGATGACTCAATGTGGTCCCTCCCAGCCTGACCCATTCTTTGATTCTGTGTTTCATTTTCACTTGGAAATCTTATAAAAGTTGTTGTAAAAATAAAGTTGACATCTTGTACCTGGCTCTTGAAGAAAACACCACATATGTCCATATTTGAGGGAAGAAATGCATCAATGATTTCATTAACTGACAAGAAATTTCATTTATTAGTATTATTACTCTTATTCTATGTAAGCATGTACTTTCTTGTCTTATACAAAATCAGAATGATTGTAGCAGCAGATCAATTATTAATAGCTTTTTTTATCATTGTTCCTAAATTTCTCTAGTATTATTCAACTCATTTTCCTTCTTTACCCTGTATTGTAATAACATAAAAGACATGGTGCGAGTTATTGATAGGTCCCTTCTTATATCCATTTTACCTCTAAGTCCACCCATTGCCAGTGGAAAATATAAAACAAATTCATTTTTCCGTAGCTCCTCACTATCAACAAATGACCCATTTGAGATCAAATGTTCATTGACTGCTTTCTTTGGGGGAGAAAGATGTGTCAAAACAAGCTTCTTTTTCTTCTTGTCACTTCCAGACAGCACAATGAAGACTAGAAAAACTCGTATATGATGGGAAACCTGGTGCCTGTTGAGCTGTGAAAAGAGCTGCCATTAGGAGCCCAAAATATTTCTGCCAGTTCAGCAAAGTATGAGAAAATTCCCCATTAAGCAGTTCATAACTATACACCTCTTTTTTCTTCCTTTCCCTCTCTCCTCCCCCTCCAAGCCTTTGATAGCCAGCAATTCACTTTGCTGGCACACACTGTGGCCTTTCTCAGAGTATAAGTCACTATGTTTATAACTGTCATTTCAGTCTCTGTACTTTGAATTTTTTCCATCTCATAGCCTTTCTCTTTTTCAGGTTCTTGTCACCCTGGAAAAACACTAGTGTTTGTAACCTCCCTGGCTGCAATGACTGGCTGTGTCACAAGAGGCTTTTGTAGCATCCTTAATGACCTGTTAGGAAAAATCTTGTAAACATTCTGTCATAGTAAGTGTTAGGCTAAAAATCTGTTACCTTAACTTGAATCCTCAAAATATTGGCATATTAAGTGCTTGGCAATTGGCCGATGTGATGGGCTCAATACAGTAAATTCTTCAGATACTCTTTTTTTTCTTAGTAGTATTACTTTTTGCCAGAAAATGGCCATTCTAATCAAAGAATGGGTGTTTTATTAGGCTGTGAATTCTTGGGACCTTCTGTGCTAAATATTTTTAATGAAAAACATTCTTCAAAAATGACAATATACATCTAGAATAAAAAACAAAATGCTTTTTGTGAAGTTTTGAGCAATATCCTAAATGAGAAATATAGGAAATTCCAAGTATTATGGTTCTATATGCATTGCCATGGGAGAATGTAGAAAACTCCCAACTCTGCTCTGTTATTTCAACAATAAGAAGTGTCTGAGGCATCCAGAATGCTTAGCAGAAAATTGTATTTTCTAGCACTAGTAGATTCTGTGTAATCAGTGGTGCTAGTCTTGCAATAGTTAAACTTCCCAAATCCTTTGGTATAGTCATGTGAATTTTCAGAGTAATAACTTATAGGTGAGAACTAGGTATTGTTTACTCAAAAAAGGCACCAAAAATTAAGATGGTATATTTACAGTTTGTTTCGATTTCTGTTTCTGTCTCAGTTTTTAACTGCTGTCTTAGAAATCTGTGAGAACATTCAAATTGAAGTGTGATATTGGAAAAACATGAACCTTTAGCTATAGTGTCTCCAAGGTGCCACAATCTAGATATTAAAATCTATCTTAGATAATATCCATATGTATGTAAATAGATATATTCATAGAAATGAAGACACCATAAATATATGGTGAGGCTTACACCTTATGAAACAATGCTGATTTTGACTTATGTCATAAAAATTTAGACTTATATTGGGAAAGTAGATTAAAATTAACCTCTTGTCCCAAGGAGGTATTTAGGATGCCTGCCTGCAACGGCTTCAATGAACATAAAGTTGTGAAGAGTAAGAAAACCTTAGACATTATTTTGGCAGAAAATTGTGAGACAAATCAATGAAATAATTCTCTTCACTATACAGATTTATATCTCCCATGGATTTGGAAGTCAGGAAGACGAGTATGTGTTCTGGCAAATGTTTCTTTTTTCCTTGGAATGAGGCAAAGGACTTGCTGCAAACTGATCACCAATTCACTGCTGCCAGGAGTGCATACTGGGTGAAATGGAGAAGTCCTTTGAGAAAAGGCTGGGATTTGTTTGAGTGAAATTGTAAGTGCATGAGTATTAGTGACACTGGAAAACTTTGTCATCTGGAAATCAGGAAATGAGTATCACCACTTTATTCAATCCTTTTCTCCACATTTAGAGATATACAGGCATACTGCTCCATTTTGCAGGGATCAAACAATGCTTATGAATGATAGCATCTCAGTCATGGTGTTCATGTCAAACAAGCACATACTGAAATACTTGAATACCAGGAAAAGCAGAAAAACACAGTGAATATTGGAATCCATCCTAGACAGTGTTAAATAATACCAGCCAAAACCTCCTAGATTTATTCCAGGAACCACTTCATGCTTATCAGCAAAAATGCAGAAAGCCTATCACAGTGGTCAGATGAATGAAGTACTAATGGGACAAAGCTATCTGAAATAATTAAATTTTTCAGATAATGCACAAAACATAGTTGAATGGATAATACTGTCACAGTATCCCTTGGTCCCCTTCAGTTCTGTATTCATACACATAAAGAAAACAACATCACCTTCCCCACACTTTCGAAGATGACTGAAGTCCAGAAATTGCCTCGACCATGTTTATTCCTCTCTTTCATCTCACTGGAGCTGATTGAGGTTTTCATTTCCTTCATGAAGGGTGTGCACAAAATTATTTTTTATTAAACAACGTGTTTTCTTTTAAAAATTGCTAAAAATAAACCCCTAAAAAACAAGAGCTTAGATTCTAATTGTTAAAACGAAAATACTTATTCAGAATTTTAGACTGTATTTGATGGGTGGGGAAAAGTTGCCATGCCTGTGTTTACAGAAAAGTACAAAGATTGGTTTTGAAGGGAAAAAAAAAAACAACAAAACAAACCAATGCAAAAACAACCCTAAAAGAGAAGGATATATTTTAGTCCCATTGCTTTGATTTTCAGATATTTTTATTCAGTTATATTATGGGCATAAATATGAAATAGATAGACAAAATACCTAACCTGATCATTTGTATGTGGTTGCTTTTTGTGCTGTCAGAGATAGAATCAATCTTCTAGCTGGAAGAGAAGGTCATATATACCTCAGCATCAGTAGGAGGATCAGCTGATAGTAGAACTGGTAATGATATTTTTGAATTTGAGATATGAAACCAGATAGATATTTTGAAATAAAAATGGTATAAACATGAATCAATCAAAAAAGAGAGTATTTTTGTGCTGACTCAGTTTGGGAAAGCTCTGGAATTAAGACTCTTTTAGTAGTAAAAGTTCAGTAATACACTCAAGCTGGTGAAAGGACTGACAAAAATGATTTTAGGGGAAGTGGGATTCAGGTGCTTTCACTTTAGCTGTAAATTATAATTTTGTTCTCCAGATTAGTCATCTAAATTATTCCAAAATCAATGAAATTTCTTGCATTGGTAAGCTGTAGATGAGTAGTTCAGATTAGTAGTGTAAGATTTCTAATATCTTAATATCTGAGATATGAGACTGACCTAAAGTTTACTTATCCTCTCTCTCTCGTTTGTTTGTTTGTTTGTTTGTTTGTTTTTTTAATCCCCAAATTATTGAATAATTTAGGTTGAAAGAATTCTCTGGAGGTGACATGGCCCTTCTGCCAAAGCAGGGCTGCATTACTGACTGCTCATCACCATCCTCACTTCTTCACTTGAAGCAGTGAGATTGATATCCATGGTGGGTGTCTCAAGAGAGGTAATTTGGTGCATCTCCTTTAAATTTGTTTCCAGATTAAGTTTTAAAGTTCAACACCTCCCTCATTCAGTAAAAGCAGCTTCCAGGTACAAAAAAAACCAATGCAAACCAAGCTTCACCTCTACCAGCTTAATGCAATACCTTTTTCACCAGAACTCTTCCTAATTTGTGTTAAAGTTATCACTGGACATGAGAACTGAAAGTAAGACATAAGACACTCAGTTTTCTTCCTAAACGGAATTTTTTGACTGGCTACCAGAAAATGAATGTATGCATACAAAATTTCAAAACACGCATGCACACATATTTCTAATGCATTTATTTGAATATAAAAATTTATGGGTTACTTAAAAACTAATAGAATTTTCAAAGTATGACTGAAACAACAGTCTGACTTTTTTAACATGCAGTATCATTGTCGGGCAAGTCAAAGTGAAAGGAAAGAAAATGTATATAATATGAGATTATGTTTCTCATTTATATTTATTCTACGTGAGAGCGATAGAGGAACACACAGCAAGTATTTTAAATCCATCAGATATCTCAGTCATTCTGATGCTCTGGAATGCTTTTTATGACATTCCTTCAAATCATCAGGCAGATAAAGGAGAAGATATTCTTTCATTGCTTAATAAAGGTTTTAAAGATGAAGAAAGATTGGTTTGGTTTTAAAGGGGATAAAGAAAGACTGGTGAAATAAAATTAAAGGAAAAAGAATACAGTTCATTAGTGTCAGTATAAACCTCTTCCACCAAGTTCAAAGAAGGGCTTTAACACCTTCTGTTGAATGAGGATTTAGCTCTATTTTCCCTTAGTGGTCGAAAATAAGTAACTTGAGAGAACAATGAATGTTGCTTGCTTCTTTTGTTGTTATTCTATCCCTGTTAAACTATTCCTAATAGCATTTTAAAACAACTAAGAGCTGCAACAGTGTATACAGAGTTTTAGTCTGGAAATATGTGATGATACAACACCCAAGAAGATGTGTAATATGAAGTATTTATATTCCATTTTTATATCTGATTATTCATTACCACTGACACCCTTTAAACACATTCAGTGAACACAGCAAAAGGTAATTAACACGGGTCTCTAAGTGAGTTCTGCTAATTTCAGCAAGAGAGTACATGTTGTTGGGAAGACTGACATTAAAGACCTTATTCATAAAAACTCAGCTTCTTAAGGATGTCCCTTTGTACTGCACTCACCCATGTTCATTCCAACTTCTTTTCCCCTCCAAGATTCTTTGACTTTTTTCTAATCATCTCCCAATCAATCTTTCTCCTCTTGCTGCACATTGAAGCCTTAGTCCCTAGAAGCCATGATCTCCTTTAACTCTGGCTCTGGTAAGCTATTGAATCCTCCTCCTTTCTGAAGGGCTTCCTTCCCTTCTGAATTGCTGCTGAATGTCCCTTCCTCTTCTCCTAGCATTTTCTTTTTCTAATAGTCTGTGCACCATGGTCCCTCTACAAATTGAAATTCAATTCTCTGTGTCCCTTGCCTTCCTCCATGAACAGAAGCCCTTTGCTTCTGTTTACTAAAAGTTTTGACATTTGTCTCTTTCTGGGGGTGATGCCCTCCCTCAGTTTTCTTGTCTCAATCTCTTCTGATTAATCCTGTTATAAAGCCTATTAATATAGATCTAGATCTAATTCTATATTTATATATAAATTTATACATATATATGAAATTATATGTATACCTATAAAACAAAAACACATGGGAAACGAATTTTCTTGTCTTTATTCTATTTACAGGCTAGATAATGAAGAAAATAAAGGATTAAGGTCATTTAATCTGAAATTAAATATTATTAAACAAATAAAAAGAAGACATAAGTCTGAATTTTGCAATCATAAAGTACATGAATTACCATCTAAAACAAATTTAGGTTATAACTGCTGACTCATAAAATGGGCAGAATGCTGAAGGTCTTAGGACTGCTTCTTCTGGAATGTGGTGTCCCACTGAATGGACAGTCCCACTCATTATTCTAAAGTTAGGACAGGAGGATAAAAGACAGAGGGAAGGGCAGGCAGATTACATAAAGTTAGAGAAATATGAAAAGGTTAACCTTAACCAAGTCTCTCATGAGACCAAAAAGTAGTTGTAAAAGATGATGTCTTCTAGAAATCTGAAGAAATTAACAGGTTAAGTATGGTGAGATAGTTTACCTTAAACTTTGATTACATGAACAAGTAGCACAAATATAAAATTAAAAAAAAAACAACACAAAACTCTAAAGGATTTCTTTATCCAAGGAAATACTAAGACACATACAGAATAAGTATGGTTGTACAGAGATTTTCCTATCAGAAAATAAACCTTTTTAAATGACTCCAGATCTCTTTTCCATTTGGGAGTGTCTACCATTATTCTTTCTTCTCTTAAAAGTAAACACATTTTTTTATTCATTGGCAAATACATTTTTTTAACATAATTTTTGACATTATCTGAATTATTCTGGGAGAAATGAACAATTATTCCAAATGGTGTGAGAAATACTTTGTATTTCTCCAAATATATTACTCAAACTAATATGAACAAGTAATTTTATAGAATGAAAAATAAAGGCAAAGATATCAGTGTGATATATCTTTAAATTCCTAGGCTGTAAGTCAAAATTATGGCTGTTCATCATGATATGTACTGATGCATAAAACATAATTCTTATTTAATGGTCATACTGTCATTTGTTCTGAATTTCAGTATCCTTTTCATCCTTGTCAGAACTCTAACGCGAGGAACTCAAGACAGAGAAAACATATAATGCATATATAGAACAAGTTTATGAACAGGTTTTGGGATAAAGTACTATACATAATGCTTGTCTGGTGCTTCTATTAGGAGTATCCAGCACTGTCTTCACTGTCTTACTCTTTTTTTTTCCCAATGAACATAACATTTCTGGTTAGCCTATGGATGAACTTGTTCTCAAATGTGCCCGCCCAGCATGCAAAAATAGAGTAACTTTGGACAGGTTAAAAAAAGGAGATCCAAATGTAGCAGATAAACCAAGAAAACTAAATCCCATCTATCAATTTTTATAACGTTTTTAGATGCATATCCACCTATTAATCTATATTTCCATTTAAATTTGGATCTATATTATTTCTGCTCCAAATATCTTCTGTCTTTCTGAAAAAAAGTTGTATATAAACCCATCTTTGCATATCAAGTATGGCTTACCCAATGCATCAAAACAAAGAAAAGTAGATTTGCATGGCTTGTAAAACATATGAAAATTAATCCCTCCACCTGCAAAGAGATTACACAGAGAAGTCATATTCTGACTTGAGGAGATAAGTGTAGTTAATCAACGCACACACAAGAGACACTGAGCTTGTTGTTGCGTGAACGCTTCAGTCAGGTGTATAGGAAATTTCTGTGCTTATAAAGAAATTTGCACTGATAATTTGTGTAACTTGAAGCTGAAAATGAAACAATTGTTTGAATTTACATACACTGACTTTGAAAATTACATGTTCACCTTAAAATAGATTTCTGAGTAATAATGCAGTGGTACCACTAAGTGTCCTTAAACTCTTGAAAGCATTGTTCTGATTCCAGAGGCCACACACTGCTAAATGACTGACTTCACCAGCAATGGAGAGTACTCTAAATTCAGGATTTATATTAAAGTAAGAAGAAATTACTTTTTGTATTCCTACTGAGAAAAGTATATACTTTTTGGTCTGTGTATATGCAGAAAGACAGAAACCTTTTTATTTTCTTATTTCTTTATGTAAAAAACACCTTTTTTAGTTCCACTTACACAATGTCTTTCAAAAGGGTTTTTTTTTTATGACTGGTCCATTAGCATATTATTTTTAGTACATGTAAACAACTGCATTAATTTCCATTTCTTCTTACAGGAAGAATGAATTGAGAAGTCAGATTTAAAGAATTTGTACTTCCATTCATGGGAAGAGCTTATTAGCTTTACAAATTAATTTCCAAGACTAACATTATTAGCTGAGACCCCAAGAAACAGGCTGAACTCCATTCACTTAGCACTACAAAACAGAAGAGTCCCTCACATCACTCTTAGGACTGGATTTCTCTGCTTTCATCTTGCCCAGAACCTCGATTACTTAGAGCACAGGGCTTTTAGGGGTACACATTTTTTCCAGAATACTCATTTTGATGGCATTGGTAATCTATGCCCAAGATCAACCTACTTGGAAGCACCCCAAACTCTCAATACATATCTTACGAGACTGTTTATGCTGTCTTACTCACACTACAGTCTCGCATAACTTTCCTTTAAAATTTTTTGTGGCAAAAAGTGCATGTATAATGATCTGACTTTTTTTTCTTGCATTAATTGAAATGATTTATTGAGGTGAGCAGGTAAACATATAATTTTAAAACTGTTATGAAGGATTTTGGTTACTGAAACACAAAATTCAGACTTTAAAAGGTTCCTAGCGGTATAAAAAAAAGTATGTATTAACTGGATTATGACGGCTGCCTGAACTTTGTTACCAAAAAACAGTGGGGTGCCCCCAAGCAAGAGGGATATCATGGAGTCCCTGGATTTCTAAGACACTGATGTGACTGTCGAGAAAATAAAATACTTGCAGTTTAAAAATGAAAAAAAAAAAAAAAGCAGTCAAGGGAAATGCAAATGGGTTTTTTTTTGCAAAATGTACCTACATTCAGAATGCTTTCAAAGATCTGCCCACAGAAGTCAACTTTTGAAAAACTGATTCAAGATTACCAGTTGTTCAAATGAAATGTCAAAAAAGGCTTGCGCATTTGTCAGTGGTATAAATTAAAGACTAAGGCTGAGAATTTGAGTCCACATTTGCACAGCACTGATGATGCTGATATTGAGGTGCTGAATGTAGCTCTGTTACCTAAACTGGGGGAGTGGTACAAAAAAGAAAGAACTACATATTTAGCACAATTGCTAGAAAAAATACTTTATAAAGAGCACAATAAGAAAAACAGAATGGGTAATCTTGGAAGGGACCACAGTGAGTCTTCTGATCCAAGCTCCCTGTTCAAGTAGGAACCAGCTTGTGCACAGGGCACCAGATTGTGTCCAGATGGTTCTTCAATATTTCCAGTGAGGGAGACTCCACAATCTCTCTGGGAAACATTTTCCAGTGCTCAGTCACCTGCACTGTACAGAAGTTCTTCCTCATGTTCAGGTGGAACTTCCTATGCATCAGTTTCTGCCCATTGCCTCTTGTCCTATTGCTTGGCACCACCGAGAAGAGCCTGGATCCATTCTCTTGGCCATGTCCTTCAGATACTGATAGATATTGATGAGGTCCCCTCTCAGTCATCTCTTCTTTAGGCTGAGCAGGCCCAGTTCCCTCAGCTTTTAAGAGAGAGATGCTTGAGTCTCTTCATCACCTTTGTAGCCCTCCACTGGTCTTGCTCTAGGGGCTCCAGGTCTCTCTTGTACTGAGGGGCCCAGAGCTGGACACAGCTGCCCAGATGTGGCCTCACCAGGGCATAGTGGACGGGCAGGATCACCTCCTTGACCTGGCGGAGAAGCTCTTCCTAATGACACCCCAGGACACCATTGGCCTTCTTGGCCACAAGGACACACTGCTGGCTCATGGACAGTTTGTTGTCCACCAGGACTCCCAGGTCCTTCTCCACAGAACTGATTTCCAGCAGGTTGGCTCCCAGCCTCTGCTGGGGACTGGGGTTATTCCTCCCAAGGTGCAGGACCCTGCATTTGCCTTTGTTGAACTTTAGGCTGATCTTCTCTGTCCATCTCTTTAATCTACATTTGGCTTTTCTGGAGAGAGCTGAATAAATAATGTGCAACGGCTTTTATGGTGGTTGTGCATACAGGATGTGAAATAATCTTTAACTTAATGCAGAAAGGCATCACAGAAACAATTGCTAGGAAGCTGAAGAAAAGCAACAATAGTTTGTTTGTGCCTTTTGAAGTATTTTTTATTATTGTTGTTTTAGAGGTGTATAGGAATCCTAGCCATAACACCGAACAAGAAGAGTTTGGTTTTGTTTTTCTTTTTTGCTAAAAGATATTCTAGTAATAGCATTAGGCAAATGATGACAACTAAATGTAGGCAACTTTGTAAAGCATAATAGCTGGCAAATTGTGAAAAGCTGTCTTAGATTACATGTGGAAAAAGTCACATGGATGTCAAGTTTAAAATGATAATTTTATGGTGGTGCAAGGCCCAGAATTTAGTTCCCACTATGAAAAAAAAAAAAAAAAAAAAAAGTGTAAATGATAGTACTTTGAGAAAGGAAAGCAGAGTTCCTTGGGTTTGCCTCAAAAAATCAAAGAATTTCTCCCAGCATGTGCTTTAATGAAGAGCAGTTACACTTTTGCTTTGCAGGATTTTTTATAGAACATCTAAATCCAGTGATAATCCATCTTCTTCCCTTGTCCTCTTATTTTCCTCCCAAATCCCAGTTTAAAGATTCAGCTCTCCCTGAATGGTTGAGGTGAGCAGTTTATAGGCTTCTCCTAGCAGTTGTGAGGTGGTAAGAAAAGGCAAATATCACTAAGTTCAGTCATCTCCACATCTGAGCTCTGACTATGAGTGTATGCTAAATGTATAAATGAACAGGGGAAATAAGTGTTCTAGCTTTGCATGCTTGCTTTCCTTCTTTATGAGCCAGCATTGCTCAGATACTTTTCATAAGTGATATTTTTACTGAAGAAAATTGCAAAGTCTGCAGACTTCAAAATAGAAATGATTTTTGCAAACTCACACACAAGCACATATGTATTTATAAATGTATATTAAAAAACCATCAGGAACAATTTAGTCATGGAAGATGAGAGGAAAATTCTGAGCAGTCAGAAATGCGACAATATCAGGAAGTTTTATGAGAACAATTTGCAGAACTGTAGCTAGCATTGGGTCAGGAACTAAAACATGAAAATACACGTTCTAAAAGGTGAGGGGATCACACCATTGTAATAGTAGCCTGAATAACTACAGAAGTGGATTTAAACTGACTGCTAAATAAAATTATCTCCAAAACCAGCATAAGGAACCTGTGAACCCAAAACTGAGATGAAAATTGCATTTTAGCAAGTAGATTACAGGTACTGTATAGAAAGATCAGTCCCTTCAGAAAATCTACAGCCTAAGGTTTCAGCAATATCTATAAACTGACAATGAATGTGTCATGTGATAGTATATGATCAGAAAGCCTGGGTCAGGGTCAGGTTTGGTTGATTCTTATTAATGGTTTGAATAGACTTCATGGTCATGCCTGATTTCTGGAGTAACCAAGGATAATGGTAACAAATGAATGAAACTTAATTTTATTAATAAAATATTTCTGTGTTGGTCACTGCTCTTAGTGACTCTATGGTACTATTTTATGGTAACAATTGTGCTGATATCTCAGACTTTTTGTCTGAGGTATCGCAGATGTAATTGAATTAGTTTTCCTTCAATGCATATAGTTGAGATGGATCCAAGTTAAAAGAAATAACCTACGATAATTTAAAATTCAATAATACCATAAGATGAGCTTCTGTTTTCAATTATTTGACCAAATATCCACTCATTTTCTATATCTTATTGTAATAGTCAGTCAGTCTGAATTAGAGTTATTATATGTTTGAATTTTTCCTTTGTCATGCTTTACAATGGACATTCTTATATTTTATTATCTCCATCACTTAGGTATTTTTCAAAATAAAGCAATTCAACTTTATGTGACAGAAATGAAAAACACTTTTCAAATGGACTATAATGGAACATCAGACCTAATATGAAGCGTGACCTCAGCTGAGGATTCTGATTGGTGTTTTAAAATATCTGACATATTTTAGAGATGCCACTGTCTTCAACCTCTGTATTCCCACGTAATAAGAATTATTAAGTACTGTTTTGATTGTGATGCTCTCTGTTTTAAAGTTAGCTTAATCATAAATGTTTAGACTAGTAAAACATTTCTGTAGAGAAACTCAGACCAAATCTTGGGTCTAGGACAGTGGGAGATGGTCTCTGAATGCTAAATTAAGCGGTCATTCTTATTTCTGTCTGATTTCTAACCCATCTGTGCATAAAGCTAGAGTAAAAATGATCCAATTGCAAGAGGTGCTAATCTATTTTCAGGTTTAACTAGGGCAAAAGCAGGAGTATCAACATATTGAAAGATACAACTCTCAGTAAAGAGAATGATTGTTCATCATGATTAAGCAGCACAATCAGACTGAGTATCTTGTTCATCAGAGATTTCTGCAAAAGTAATATTACACCCTTAGACCTGAGACTCAATTTACCATCAAAACTTTCCTGGGGCTGCAACAAAAGCTCAGGCTAAATTTTTCCTCCATATTCAACTCTGAAAAAAGCTCGAGGCCTGCCAAGATTGCCTGTTATTTACCATGAAGGTTGATGACAATGGGACATATTAGGTAAGAAGGAAACTGTTATGAATGACTGAACCCCAGCAACCTTTCCCTGGTGCTGCTGCCAGTGCCTGGTGGTTTTACTGTAAGGACAAATACCAGACCTACTGAAAGCAATCCAGTTTTTGCTGAAGCCAGGTGAGAATTAACTGGTCCTCAGTCTCAAAAGGAACCTGTTCCCTGCCCAGGGTGATGTTGCTAACAGCTTTAATGGCACTCTAGCTACATCAACCGCAAATGTAATCTGTACCTGCTGACATTTGGCTAGGGCACACATTCTCTTCCCATTTGTGAATACTGCAGTATGCCAGCATGGGGTGAAGGATTATTTCCATTTTCCAGGTGCTCATCAGTCAGATAAAAAAGAAAAAATATAATTTTCTTTTTCCTAAAACTTTTCATCCAGTGGCTTCTGCATCTTCATGAATAGATAGGCATGAACTACGCAAGGAAATAGTATCAGTGTCAGAACTAAGAAAGAAAAGTGAAAAGTAAAGTCACTGGTTGAAATGCAAAAAATGAGCATACATTAATTTAGAAGTGCTAACATATCCCATGTATGGATCAGAGATGACTCCTGAAATAACTTCATACTGGGACAACTAAATTTGTATGGTCTTCTCAAGTGAGGACTGAGTGCTTCAAGCATCATCGTGCTACTAAGTAAAACTTTTTCTTCAGGTAATACCACATAATGGGAATGTAAAATTACCACTAGTGAGAGCATGTGAAGATCAACAGGTTCTAATGTTCCTTTGAATAATCTGGAATATTCCTGATGCAGCACAGTACAAAGAGAGATTGGAAGATAAACAGCTGTGTAGATACCATACAAGCCATGCAAAAATGGATCCTCATATCTGACAATCACTCTACAGACAGTTTAAATTCCTAGCTAATGAATGCAGGATCAGAGGTGAATGAATGGAAAACTGAAAATAAACTGCAAGGCATAAGGGCTGAAGAAGAGCCTGGAAAACTCATAGATATAGTGGAGTTGAGGAAAGGCATTAGGAGATCGTGGATGGTGATATAGAGGGAGAGTGGGTTTTCAGAGTGGATTTCAGAAAAAAACCAAACCAACCAACCAAACAAAAAAACCCCACAAATAAGAAAGGAAGGAATAATAGCTTGTTTTGGTTGGATTTTAATTGCTGACTGCTTTAACGAGCTGCAAACATGAGAATCAGTTGTAACCAATTGAAGCTGCTCTGGGACATTATGCTATGCACGCACAGTGCTAGAGGCAATGTAGCTCCAGTGTGAGCAAATTCTATATACTGCTGCAATGTGCAGACAGTGCCTATGGAGAATCACAAAGCATCTATGCCTTTCTCTTGCACTCACTAATTCCCCGCTTAATGGCATGTAGAACTAGGCGCAATGGAGGATTTTAGGGTGTTTTGTAGTAGAAAAAAAGTATGAAAAAATAACAGATATAAATTTTGTTTTGTTATTTTTCACAACACTTTGTAGCTTGCATTCTTTTACATATATTTGTATTTTCAATAGCAAAATTAATGTGGCATAATCAATGCATTCTTTCATGTGAGAAAATATTTCTTTACAAAACATTACAAAATTTTCTTTTAAAATATTTTTGCAGTCAAATTAAGTGGAGAAATTACAAAAATATTTAAATCAAGAAAAAAAACTATATGTCTTGTCAATTAATTTACATTTCCTCACGTGTATTTGACTTAATTGATTATTTCTTTCTCCAAAAGCTGTAATCATTACCATGAGAGGTTTTGTTTCGTGATTTTTTTTTCAAAATTACCATGCATTATCTATTTTTTGAAAAGATAATAAAAGCTTAAATATTGTTTTCATTGTTGTTTACCCTGTGGCTATGTAATAGTGACAATCAATCATTGCAAAATACTTAATAAAATGCAAGAAAATATTTTCCTAGGCAAAATAGGCACTCACTGATAACAATAGGCAGTAACATATACAATTAAACATGTGAAATAAACTTCTTGAACCTGCAAGCCAGAAAAAATTAAGTTCTGAAGATGCCAATTTAGCTAATAATTCAAATAGCAAGGTTGGGTAAGGGAGGAATTAGTAATGGTTGCCCACCCCCGCTTCCTCTGCTATTATCACAGCTGGGTGTTCCAGTCAGTGAATGATGTGACATCTACATAAAAGCTGCCTTGTAGTCTTTTACCACTGGTTACTAAAGCAAAGAGCACAGGGAAGGTATATCTCATCTGGCCCCTGACTCCCTGCAGGTAATTTGCTTTTGCCCTCTGACAGGGTTCAATCCTTTAATAATACAGGCAAACATTGGGTGAACACCTCAAGTCGTGCAGAGACAGGAAGAATTACTCTAAATTTAAAAACCACTCTGACATTAATGGCTGATTCAACAGTGCAGAAGGAGACGCCCTTCCTCTTTCTAATCATGCCTGAGCTACTTGGCTTCACTGCTTTATTCATTCACTTACCTAGACGTTTCCAGCCTCTCTTATTTGCTTGTGTTTGTGTGCAATCTCTGGCCCAGGGAATATAGTCAGCAAGAAAATCCTTTCAAGATCCTGGGGAGGGATTTTGTCTCCACTGAAAACAGTAAGAAAATGCTATGGGCTTCAGTCCAGCTAAAAGCCCAACTTCGTCTTAGGTGCATATATGTTTTTGTGTGTGTGTTCAAACCATGGAGATAAAAGAACCACTTTTTAGTCAAAGAATTGTAGGATTTTCCATAGAAATAATGATTTGGTAATTTAGCCTAGAAAAGATAGGTGGTGGGGAACTAAAACTGTTTAAATGACAGGAATCTGCTAACAGCTGACACCCATTAGAACATCATTTCTGACACACACGAGCTCATGATTCACTCTTCTCTTTTTACGATGCTCTTTCAGACTGTGCTCTGCAGCACAGAGCTACTGTACTCCAGCTTCTAAGTGCTGTCTGCTACACTTATGCCACACCATGGTGTTTTCCCACAATGGCCCTTCAGCTGCTTTGTTCCTCAGGTGACTGCTCAGGAGGGTGCAGTATAATTTTCAATCTGGTGTCAGGGAGTGTGTGTATAACTATATGTGCATCTACATAATTACAGTGCCCACGTGTCATGCAATTCCAACAGTGCTGGAAACTTCCTGTGCTGGAGAGTTAAAACTGAGATGTATGTGCCTGTTTAATGCCATGGTCCTGTTGTTATAGTTATTTACTCAATCTGGGTCTTGGAGGTAGAGAAACCTGACTGGATGTGAAATAAATTAAAAAAAAAAAATTGGAATAACAGAAGATATCAAAAAAGAAAGCAGGAAATCCAGATGCAAAAGCACTTGGCACTTATTTTCAAGATTATTGCCACCTTACCTGTTTTGTTTCTCAAGAAGATGAATTGTATTTTTCTTTCTCTCAAAAAAAAACCCCAAAATCCCCAAACAAACACCCACCACCTTAAAAAAAAAAAAAAGTTGACAGTATGGTAGAAAATTATAGGTATTTTAATTGTTTCTTGGCAGCATCTTTTCAAATCTTCTTCAAATGACTGCTTTGCTTGTCATTTCATCTTGAATTTACATGTTTTTGGGCGGTGAAACATGAAAAAAAATCTCTCTTGTCCCTTTGAAATAATTTAGTCCTTCAGACTCCAGGGAAAGCACCAGGAGCTGGGGTGGTGTTCTCCTCTTCTCCAGCAGCTAGTAGTTGTCTGCAGAATCAACTCGGACACCTCAGAAAGCCACCTTGTAAACCTGCAGAGGCTGAACCCTTCCCTAGATGAGCCAAGTCAGGCAAAGGAGTTTCCTATGGGGGATGGGGAGGTGTCTCCACTAGGTGGCACTGATGAAATGTGTGAAAATTCACAATTTGGCACTTTTGGTATTCAATTTTATTTTAATTTATTTTTTGAGAATTCTTGAAAAAACCACTTTATTTTAAAAAATAATGGTGTATTTTTTTCAGATGTTGCAGCCTAAAAAGATACATACTTCTAGGTAAGAGGTTGCTTTGAGATTTGCATCCAAACACAGGGCAAAATATTCTGAAGTAAAAAAGAAACATACTGGGACCTATATTAAATTCTCAAATTGAGGTTTGTTTAATTTCATCCTTTTAAATAATTATTTAATTCTTGTTGACCTCCACTTGAAATCACAAATCTGTCTTGTCAGTTACTGTCACTGACTAAATCCCGTCTTTAAAAATTCTCGTCAGTGAGTTTACAACCTCAGTGGACAGAGGAGGACAGAACTAAGGGGTGAAATTCCCTGTGTTGTAGGTGGGAAATTGAGTATGTGCTTCCACAAGCAAATCAAAGTTTTCTGAGTCCTGCTCCACTGACAAATCTCAATTTGTTATCTCCATGGTATCACTGGGGTATTTTACTCACTATGAATCAATCAGTGAAATATCTGTGATCTGCTCTGCTCTCTGGGTGCAAACTACATGGGGCAGCAGAAAAATCTTACTATATTTTAGGTTCAGAGATGGTTCACTTTGCTTTATCAAAGCAGTAACAATATGTTATGTATCACAGCAGCTGGCTTCAGTAATATGTCCCTGACCCTAATGAAATACTTGTTATCAGTGCTAAGTACTACAGCATTGCTCAAGAAAGTTTTATTTCTGGATGTAAATGATGAACAACTGATTCAACACTGATTAAGATGACAAGAACTGTATATATCCAAAACAACACAAACTGAGAAATAAATGCCCCCATTTTCTTTTCAGTGAAAACAAATCTTGTGCTTGTGATTACTGACCACTTGCTAGACCTGCCCTAATAGATGCTTATCAGGGTATCCAAGCAGTATTTAATCACTTACTAAAACAAAAGTTGAGAAAAGTTGTTGTCGTTTATTTGGAGATGTCTTACACTTTGCTGAAGTCTCCAGGGCTTGCTGACATTCCTGACTCTTTGTGAATGAGGCTTTTTTAAATTTTATCTTCCCTTCATTTGTTTAGCTCTTTACCTAATTGATTTTCTGTGCTAATACACTAAAGGTCTGAAGAAGGCAGAGCCACAGGTGTGACAGATGAAATAAGGTGCTTTTAGTCATTGCTATTATCTTCCATGTCTAATGTGTTGGTTACATCTCTGCAGTTTAACAGCAAAATCAATACATCATTTACTGCCAGTATCTGAAAGAATTTGGAAGCCTGTTGGTGCTTTAACTATTAGGTTTCCTCTTAAAGGCTTTCCTTACCCTGCTCCCCCTCTGCTTTGCACCTCCTGAAGTCAAATGTTGCAGAAAAACAAGATCTCTTTCTATCTCCTGGTGTTTGTGTATGCATTTAAGTTTATTAAAGATTCACCCTTACTGCCAGTTACCTAAACTACCTTCTAGGCAATTTCATCTAATAGTTGATTTATGAAGCTTCCATTTGCCTCTATTACAAATGTTACTCAGGATGTATTTACTGCTTATGTTTTGAGGATGTAGTCCCTAAACGTGAGAAATATAAAGGAAGAGTAGGAAATAATTTGCATGACAATGAGTAAATAAAATTTCTGGTTCTGTATGCAGTCCTGGTTTGCTGATGTAGCCACAAATGTAGTGCTATTTGTCCCCATTATTTGAGTAAGTACATTTTGACCTCGGAAAATGACAGAAAATGACAAGAAAGCAAGACTCTGCCAAAGAAAAGACAAAACAGTGTTTTTTAAACGATTTGTGGACTCACAAATCAGTTTAATTCGTTTTCATGTCGTGTATGTTGCAATATTTTCTCCTCATCTCCTGGTTGTTCTTTAATTTGGATGAACTTAGTCCCTTCCACATCAGTGCAGTGTCATTTACGTCTTGTTTTCCTCTGACTACAATTGTTATTTCTATGATCTTTCACACTGTGACACTTCATGCCATTTGCTAAGGAAACCCTCAAACACAAAAATTGCCCTCTAAATAACATGATTACTTTATCATTGATTTATTTTGTAGTTTGCTGTAAGTGTTTGCAGTGTTACACTCTGGGAGATCTGTGACAAGCAGATAACAGTTTCCTGCCCAGAAAGGATGTATGGAACAGCACAATCCTGCAAGGAGCTGCTCAGTCATTCCTGTGCAACTTTCCCTGGCCTGCATGATGGCCCTGCCTGTCTTGGTTACACCCTGCCCCCTGACTGATCCCTCTCTGATGAACTAGTTTTGTGACTTAATATTTTGAAAAATTTCTAAGAACTTACTATAATAAAGTAATCATCTGAGAAGGACTTAACTCAATATTGAAATATAATAAACTGCTATTACTATTAGAATTGGAATTATTATTGTTATTAGGTCTAAATTATTACATGTTACAAAACCAGCAGCCTAAATATTCATCCCAGTAATAAAACAGGTTTCAGGTTCAGGATAACCTGAATTTTCTCTGCTTTTTCTCTCTATATGTACTATCTAGACTTGCTCTAAACTGGCATAACCATACATTAAAAATAACAGTTTGAATGGTGCATCCAGCATAACTGAATCTAATGGAATTATAGTTATTCATGCTGTTTAGATATCATCAACAATATCCTTAGCAATCTCCAACTGTACCTGAAGATAGCACAATTGTACTGAACAGATCTTTTCAAATGTAGTAGAATTATTTTAATAGAATTTTACTAGTGGGCATATGCTCAATTTAGAGAACTGGTATTTCTAGTAAATCAAATTGTTACAACTTTGTTAGTGCTAAACCATTACTTGAATAACATCACCACTTCCCCTCCCCCTGGTTTCTGTTACTTATTATTTCTGACTTTTACTGAATGCTGCTTATATTTACACCAATTTTCTCCTAAACATGTCTTTATCTTCAGTGCAGTGAAGAGATTTCCTGATGAATTTCTAAGGCCAAAAGATACTGTCTTGTTCAGGTTGACTGTCCGTACAATACAATTAATGGAATTTTACTGGCTGGTTTTGGTACCAAGTTCCTGAATACTTGCTTCCTTAGAATATAACTCTTGGAAAAGCTCTCTGTCCAATAAAATGATTAGCACTTTGGACAGTAATAACCTCCAGAAATTGTGCCAACTTTTAATTGACCTTAGAGTTTAGAATGTTAATTTGGATGTTATTGGCTTCCAGTCCTTAGAGATTTTTATGATTTTTTCTGCTTCTTTAAATACCACTCTTATTTAATTTCTGTGCCTCCTGGAAGTGCTCATGGATAGTGATAAACCCTTTTACTCTTTTGGGTAAAAAATAAACTCCCGGCTACAGAATAATTTTTATTGGTTTAGAAATTATTTCAAGCTATTAATATGCTTTTCAACCTGTAAGCAGCAGATCTGGGTATGGTGTCAAATTAATAGTCTCTCCAGTTAATAATCTCATCAGGACGGACAATACAACTTTTTGTTTTGATTTGTCTTACTCCTATACTTATTACACCAAAGTGAGAAATCATGTGCATTTTGATGTTCACTGTGATGACCAAGCTCTTTCCAAAATAACTGTTTTCAGAAATAATCCATTAAAAAATTATATGAAAAATCTATGTTAGTCTAAAGACAGTGAACATTGATTTTTTGGTCAGTGAACTTGGGGTTTTCTGTGTTAAGTTCAGCACTGAAAACATCGGTGCCAGACACTTTTACAAAAGTATTCTTAAATAAAATACCTTTGTACGATTTAGAGGTTTTATTCTGTTTGGGCTTTTTTAATCTGTTATGAAACTTCTTGAATCTAAGATACCCATAAGAAGGTCAATCACATCCTTTTCAATAATCTGGAAAAAAAAATTGGAGAGATCCAAGTTCATTATAGCCCATCATAAAATCAGGGCATTTTATGACACATCAATGAATTCTCTACTTTGTAGAATTATATTTTATTTTTCAGTCTTTCTGGCCCAGCTAGAGAACCTCATGATATGGATGTGTTGGATACTTTTCCACCAAGATAGTTTTTCCCTCTTAGAGTATCTTTTTCCCTCTTAAAGTCACCCTTTGCTTCCTGAGAGGAAAAGAGGTGATGACAAGGATGTAGAGAGCATGCACATTGTACCTTGCAGCCACACACAGAGGCAAAAACAATCTTTCACTTCAGAGAGTACAGGTACTAATCTTACTGTACCAGGATACATAGTAAATAAGATGCAGCTTTTGAGATTACCGTACTATAAAGTAATATATTCATGTGATTCTTCAAAAAATGTGAACTTGTTATTCACAGATACAGCAGGCTCTAGTACAAAGTTAAGCCTCAGGTACTTACATTGCAATTGTCTTTTCATCTGATACATACCAAAATAATACTTCTGAGTCGCTGGGATGAAACACTCTATAGCTTATTTAAAGCAGGATAACATCCCTGTTCACAGGGAGCAGCCAAAGCCTTCTGTGGGGTCACCAGGCAGAGCCCATCCCGCTGCTGCAGCCAGCCCTGGGTGCTGCCTGTGGAGCGCAGCTTCTGCCCTAGAAACATTCTGCACACAAACCTGCTGCAGCTCCTGCCACGCATCTCACAGGGGCTCACACTTTCTGTGCTTGAATGCCAAAATACAGATTCTGCTTGCAAACACACAATAAATGAAAGTACCATGTTTATTCAAAGGTGTCTTTGCTGGTTTAGAGTAGGTGTTGGGAGGAAAGGATTAAATCAGATGGTTTGTGGCTGTAGCTGCTTAGAAAAAACATCATCTTATGTGAAGAAAAATTACATTAAAAAGAGGAAAAAAAATGACCCTGTGTATGAATGTGTCTCATTTTCAATCACCATCAATGAAAATAGGCGAAGAAGAACTTTAGATTTGGTTGACACAGGCACAGATGAAATAAAATGTGTTATCTTTGAAATCTGATTTAGACAAAGTAGTGTTTTCCTCCTTTTTGTTTCTTTATGAGACATTCTAGGATATCATTCTGTGCATTCCATGACTTGAAGTTAGGCTTGAGGTGATTTACTATTGGTCTTATTTTGAAATTGTTTTAAAAAGGATAAAATAGAAAAACATGCTAATTTATATGTTATACCCACCCATCCCCTTATACTTCACCTCAAGTTGTGCACCCAATCAGCTTCACAGAGTAAAGACCAATTTTCTCTTAAAAAGCTGAGAGCATCCTCTGGAATGAAGAAGGTGCATATTATTAAAATTTTGTGAGATCTTGCCTCATGAAGAAGGCTTCAAAAGCTGCCAAACTCTCTTTTGGAATTTTTTTTTTTTTAACATGGATGAAAACCAGATATATTTTGCTGAAAACTTGCTTCATGGCCATACATTTTTGCAACAGTTTTTTAAGTTTATCTGGGGTTTGCAATCAGACTTTATAACTAACAAATATCTCTTGCACAAGGAAAGCCATTGCAACCAGCTAGAGTTACGTGACTTCTTCTGCCGAGGCTGGCAGAACTCCCTGACATACCACACAGTTTAGCTACTCTGGGCCACATGCTTCTTTCTGCTGCATAAATATGGAGGAGGTGTGAAGGGGTTGGGGAAAAGACAGGTGCAAAGCTCAGTCTCCCAAATGAGAAAGAAGGGTGGATCTTTCAGAAAACACTTGTCCCTGATACAGAAACCCCCATCATGCAAACATGGAGTAGGAAGAGATTAATCCTCAGAACCCATGAGGGAAATGGTTAGTAAATGTGGGGTTCATTCAGGCAGTAGCTACTCTATAAAAGAAGTTTTATGTTCTGCAGCTTAGTGGAGTACCACAGAGCCCTTTGCAAGTTTGTTCTCTTTTTCAGAGTTGGATTTTTTATTATAAGACTTTCATCTAACATATATTAAGTGTGTTAAAAACCAAGACTAACATCCCCCCTTTCTTCTGAGCAAGCTCAAAAGCACACATTGAATGCCTGCATGTTTCCTTCTGTGACATGGATATGGAATTCTAGCTTTGCTATGGCCCAAATAGAGATGCAAAGGTGAAGAGAGAGGCAGAAGAGGAAGAGAGACAATGTCTTAGTCCATACCATGCTTTTTTGGGTGCTCCTCTGAGAGATGGAAATCTAAATGCTTATCTTTGGTTTTAAGCCAATGGAGGAAAAAGTGATAAAAGGAGTAGCTACACCATGGTCATTGCAATATGTAGCTTGTAATCATTTACACTTTTTTATCACATCTGGCCTATACTGATAGTAAAGCAACCATTTTAAGCACTTTTTTCCTTTGGCTGCAACAACATTACAAGACATAGGAAAAAAAAAAGGAAAAAAAAAAACCCCACTTTAATATATAAATTTCCCAGAAGAAATGCTCATCCTTTTGGATACAAAATTAGACATATTTTCCAGCTAGGCATATATTCTTTCCTAGTATCTGACCAGTCTTTACCACAGATGAGCCATAACCAGCTCTTCTTCTTTTTTCCCACAAAAACGAAAACAGGTGATTTAAGCTGACGTGTCAAATGTGAGTCTGCCTGTTTAAAAATAATATTTCATATGTTTAAGAATTTCAAATTAACCTTTCAATCTGTACTTCTTCCTTTCTCTTTTCTGAAAATACAGGCATTGGTCCTTTACCACTTTGAAAATTTTTCATTCCAAACATATATTCTCAAAATAAATAAGCAAGAGCTTTTGGCCAAAAGACTTTTACTCTTGAGACATCTTCCAGTGATCTAATTTGTCCTTCTTTGAAAACACATGCCAGATTCCAAACCCCATGGAGACAGCTGCTTCCATACCATCCTCTGCAGCTCACAGGGATCAGAGGAGACAAAAAAGGAGAAATAAACAAAAAGATGAACACATACCCCTTTTTTCTGTTAATCAGAAAATGTTCAAAACTTAGTAACTTATTGAAAATATAAGTGTTTGTCATTGTTCAGCTAAGTTCAAGAAAAAGTTGTGTGGAAACTGTTGCAAATGAGATTCTTCTCCCATTAAGAATACACTCTGCCATGTGTGCCCAGAGTAAAGCAAGAATTTACATCCTTGTGCTCCACTTTTGGCATCAATCTTAAGCAGAGTTGCCTTCTCATCCCCAATCAAAGCTGAGATTTGCTGCACATCCTTCACCCTATGTACGTGTTTTTGACAGTGATTTTGTTTCCACAGCTGAGCAAGTGACAGAATCATCCTTTTACCTGCTTTGTGTGTCAACTCTCCAGACTGTGATTTCATAAGAGTGTTTTGTTCAATCATGTTGTTGATGGCTCTGTGTCTCACTTGTTTTCACTCTGTGTGAACATTTAGGTGTTCAATCTTCATTAGTGCAAATAATCAGGGAAAGGACATGTTAATCTCCGGTTTGTCAAAAGCAATTTTAAAATTGTCTGTTTAACTATGATACTGAGCTCACTCTTCTTTGGTTAATTAGATGTGTTAACAGAGGAAAAGAAAAATGTATAGCAGAAATCTAGCAATGTAACTGTGTGTGAACTGAGAACTGTGAACATTCATTCGGCGCAGTTTTACACACCTTAGTACTTCTAAAATGAAAAAAAAAGTTATTCCATTTTTTTGGTGTTAAAATACTTATTTTCTCTATTGAGACAAATGTACTACATGACTGAAACTGTCCTCAAAAGAGAAGTATCTATTTGCATTATTAAGTTTTCTTTTCTGGATGAGAGTACTTTTTTATTCCCAATCTTATTGTGTCTGTAATGAATGCTAAAGTCACTGAGTTCCAGAACTACAATGTTTATTTCTCTTTAGTTTGAAGATGTTTAGGCAAAACTGCATTTAAAAATTTGAACAGTTGGGTGTGTTATTTCAGCTTGCAGCCAGCTCCTTGCAGTTCAGTGCTCCAGTTTACTGTCTAAAGGGGGAACAAGAATATGATGAAAAGCAAAAAGAAGAAAAAGAAGACAAAACAAAAAAAAAAAAAAGAAAAAGAAAAGTAACAAACTAACGTTCCTCAGCAAAAAGAAACTCCGTGGGTTTCCCTCCTCTACAGGATCTGTCTTTAATAATCCCTTAAGGCAAAATTCAGTTCCTAAGTCTCTCATAAGTAATTGATTGGTGTCTTGCATCCGTACTCCAGTAAAAAAATCCAGTCACTTAACTATTTCAAAAGAATGCTTGCCTGAAGTATGCCAGAAACTTAAAACTAATTCCCCTATTTGAAAAAAAATCATCTATTTCAGTGTGGCAAAGTTCCTCCTCTAACTTTTAATAACTTCTTCATTCTTATTTAGTTATGTGAAAGTTTCCAGCAACAGGAAACTGAATTTCAGTTCCATATTATCTGCAGCAGTTGAAACTGAAAGGGTGCAGAGTAAGATTTTCCATGATACATTAGGGGTACTTCGACGTTTATAATAGTGCAATATAAAATAAATAGTGGATGTGAGAGCAGAAAGTAATTGTGTTTCTGCAGCAACATTTCATAGTGATTTTTCATTTAATAATTTGTTTTATTGATTTGATACATCAATATTAAGTCTATGTATGAGACCAAAAAGAAAAGGAAATAGACTAAAATGATATTTACAAGTATGAAATTAACATGAAGTTCAAGGTTTATCAAGAAATTATGATCTGGTTGAACAAACTGAAAATGGAATCGTTATCAGAATCAATTGTCTTATATCTTACAGTAAAGGCTTTGAATTATTAAAGCTTTTATCTTGTTTTACGAATGTCAGAAATCTATAGAGTATTAATTTATTATTATTTTAGATAATAATTTCTGTGATTTTTTAGGAAGAATATAAAATTTTGGCTATAATTGACAATCAAATATGAGAAAGAAATTTGCACCAGCCAGTTATGACAACATCCTGAATTATATGAAAATATTTGTACACACAATTAATATACTAGAATATGATATAATTGAAATTAATTTAAAATATCACAGCTATTCACTCCACTTTAATTTTACCTTCTAATTTATTTCATTCTATCTCAACATATTACTTACTTCCATAATTGTAATATTATTTATGATCCCAGTAAATATCTTAATTAATGTTTCTATTATTTTAAATTTATTTAAGTAAAATCAAAAAGTGTAATATATTTAGCAAAAATAGAGGAGGGTAATAATACACATTTTGGTCTACTTCTAAATAAAAAATCTTTAAGTATTTTGAAGACTTTTTTTTCGTTTCTCCCTATTTTTACACATTCTTCTTCACCTATTTTTTTTTCCATGTTTAAAATGGTGACAAGTTAAGGAAAGAAAGATAGAGAAATGGTAGATGTCAATTCTACTAATTCTACTAAATTTTAAAAATATATTTTTTAAAATTATTTTTCAATTTTTGAAGTTTAAAGGATATTTTTTAACTCTTCACAGGATTTATGTTTTAATTCTTTTTGCACACTTTTCTAAATATTGTTGTATATATATTCAAAAATTAATTTAATTTGATAATTAAGACTTCAAACATGCTCCTTTTCAGACACAATAAGTTTATTTTTGATACTTAGCTTTTTTTCCCTATTTCCCTTCTAAAAAACATTTTTTTTTTTATTGTTCAGTGTAGGAACTCATACTTATAGAGTCAAACTCTGTTCCTTGTTGTATATTTTCACTTTTTTTAACAACATATGATTTAATATGCTTCATCATCTTTTATTTCTTCTTCTTCTTCTACTTCCTCCTATGGCAGTTTTCCCCAGTACTTTTATTTCATTTTTCCTCTCTCATCCTTCTTTTCACCCTGGGTCTATTTTGTCTCTCTTCTTGAGTCATGAATCTTGTTTTCCCTCTGTCTCTCTTTAAAAAAGAATATCTTCCTTTTTTTCCTTTCTAATAATTTTTTGTCCTGCTCTACCCACTTTAACATTTACTTTTTCTCCTGTCTTATATCTTCTGAATCAGTCCATGATGTACTCTCATCCATTTTAACCAAAGAGGGGCTTGTCCACATCCAAGCATATCCTAATTACTCACCAGGCTGAGATATAAGGAAATTAAGGATTTTTTTTTCTTTCTTAGCTGGAACATGCCCCCAAATCAGATTTCAGTTGAAACATGATGGGAATTCTGCTGATAACCTAGTCCAGCCCCCTGGTCTCAGTGGGATCAAGCTGTCCAGGATTTTGTGCAGCATGATTTTGAATACTTTCAACCTCTTTTTGGAAGTTTGTTCCACAGTCTGATCATCCTTATAAGGGAAAAATAAAGTGATTTTTTCTTTATGTTCGAATGGAAATTCTTATGTTCATCCTGTCTCTCTTGTTCTATCACTGGACACCAATGAGAGCACTCTGGATTCATGTTCTCTACTGCTACCCCACCAAGTATTTAGACACATTGATCAGTTCCGAGGATTAGGGAGGTCATTGTTCCCCTGTACTCGGCACTGGTGAGGCCGCACCTCGAGTGCTGTGTCCAGTTCTGGCCCCTCAGTTTGGGAAGGACCTTGAGACACTTTCAGTGCATCCAGAGGAGAGCAGCGAGGCTGGTGAGGGGCTGGGAACACAAACCCTGTGAGGAACGACTGAGGGAGCTGGGGGTGTTTAGCCTGGAGGAAAGGAGACTCAGGGGTGCCCTTATCACTCTCTACAACTCCCTGAAAGGTGGCTGTGCTCAGCTGGGGTTGGGCTCTTTCTCCAGGCAGCAGCTGACAGAATGAGAGGTCATAGTCTCAAGCTGCACCTAGGGAAATATAGGTTGGATTTTAGGAAAAAAGTTTTTTACAGAAAGAGTGGTAAAGTTCTGGAATTGTCTGCCCTGGGAGGTGATGGAGTTATCATCCCTGGATATATTAAAAAAAAGATTGGATGTGGCACTTGGTGCCGTGGTTTAATTGAGGTATTGGGGTGTAGTATTTTCAGGGTCCCCAGGAAGAGGTGAGAGATGAGGAATCTGACTCCATGTTCTCAGAAGGCTGATTTATTATTTTATGATATATTATATTAAAATAATGCTATACTAAAACTATACTAAAAGAAAAAGATATAGACAGAAGGCTTAACAAGAATGATAACAAAAAAAACATGACTGACTCCTCAGAGTCTGACACAGCTGATGGTGCTTGGTCATTAAGTAAAAACAATTCATATGAAACCAATCAAACATCTTTCTGTTGGTAAACATTCCCCAGCAACATTCCAAAGCAGCAAAACAGGGAAAAGCAAATGAGATAATATTGTTTTTTCTCTGAGGCTTCTCATCGTCCCAGGAGAAGAAATCCTGGCAAAGGAATTTTTCAGAAAATATGACAGTGACATTGGGGCATGGGTTGGACTCAATGATCTTAAAGGTCTCTTCCAACCTAGTCATTCTGTTATTCCCCCTCAGCCTTCTCTTCTCCAGGCCGAACAGTCCCATCTCTCTCAGTCTCTATTTGTATGTCAAATAGAGTAGTTTCTTAACCATCCTTTGGTTCTTTGCTAAGCTAGCTGTTTTGTCCAGTGTCCTTCTGGTATTGTGTCTCATTAGGACTGAGCAGAGAGGAAGGAGCACCTCCCTTGACCTGATGGCAATGGTCTTCCTAGTGCAGCCAGGGATGTTCCTGGGCTTTTTTTACTGTGAGAGTGCATTGTTGGCTCCAGGTCAGATTGGTATCTACCCTGAGGTCCCAGTCTTTCCTTGCCAAGCTGTCTTCTGGCCAGTCAGCCCCCAGCATTAACTGGTCCATGGGCTTGCTTGTTCCCAGGTTCACAGCCTTGTTTTTCTCCTTGTTAGAACTCAAGGGGTCACTCTTTGCCACATCCTCAAGTTGACTGAGTTACCTGAGGGAAACCATCTAAGCTATCAACACTCCTCTCAATTTTGTATTATGGGTAAATTTACTGAGGGTGGACTATTTCCATGGCCTTTGTCATTCATGAATATGTTAAACAGCGCTGATCCCAGCATTAACCCCTGGGACAGACATGCTGCTGGTCACTGCCCTGCAGCTGGACTTTGTGCCACTGGCCACAAATGCTTGAGCCCATCAGTACAAAAGGCTTTAATTTTACCTTTCTGTCCTTTTATCTATCCTGCACTTCAGCAGTCTATGTCTCAGAGATCAGGTGAAGCTGATCAGTTTATAGTTTTCTGAATCTCCCTTCTGGCCCCACTTGAAGATAGGAGAGACATCTTCTGTTTTCCATGGTCAGGAATCTCTCCCAGTCACCACAACATTTCAAAGAAAATGAATAATATCCTCAAAATAACATTTTTCAGCTACCTCACCACTTGTGGGTGTATCCCATCCAGCCCCATGACTTTAGTTCCCCCTCTTTGTTTAAATATATCCTAACCTGAAACTTTTCATAAATAAGATTTTTTTTTTTTCTCCAGACTTTCCCACTGGTCTTAGTGGCCTGAGATTCCTGAGCAAACCTCAGGATTAAGGGTAAACCTTACCAGTAAAGACTGAAGTGAAGAATCCTTGAGAAATTCAAGCTTTTTCATGTCTCTGCCCCACTCAGCAGTACACCCAGATCTCTAATCTTCCTTTTTTATTCTAATGTAATTATAGCAGTCCATCTTGTCTTTCATATACGTTGTGAAATTCCTCTTTAGTCTGGATCTGGCGTTCTAATCCTATCTTTACATGATCAGATTTAAAAGTATGTCTAATTTGATCAGACATCTTTTTATTGCTTCTGTGTCATCCTTCCTTCCTTCCTTCCTTCCTTCCTTCCTTCCTTCCTTCCTTCCTTCCTTCCTTCCTTCCTTCCTTCCTTCCTTCCTTCCTTCCTTCCTTCCTTCCTTCCTTCCTTCCTTCCTTCCTTCCTTCCTTCCTTCCTTCCTTCCTTCCGCCACTTCCGCCACTTCCGCCACTTCCTCCACTTCCGCCACTTCCACCACTTCCTTCCTTCCGCCACTTCCTTCCTTCCTTTCCTCCATCCCTCCCTCTCTTGTACTCCTCCTTTTCAGTAAAGATAAACATGATTGTCTGTGCAGGTCTCCTGACATTGTCTTTGCTTCATTTGTGTATTGGGATGTATTTTTTTTGAGTTTGGAGGACATGAACCATCCAGAGGACAATGCTTTGATGTCTCTTCTCTCCAGTATTATCTCTAATGGAATTCTTCCAAGCAGATCCCTAAAAAGGCCGGAGTACTCTCCTGAAGTCCAGGTTTGTGATTGCTCCTCTCAGTGTTTTGAACTCCACCACCTCACAACCTCACTTAAGGCTTTTGCCCACCTGATCAGTCCTTCCCTGTTTGCAAGTGTGACCTGCAGCAGAACGTGTCCTTCCACGGGACCTCCTGACCACCTATGCCAGGAAATCACCAGTGTGCTCCAGAAACCTTCTGGATTGCTGCTGTGTTGCAATTCCAGCAGACACTGGTAGCTGAATTTCCCCATGAGGACCAAAGCCTGCATTCCTGCAGACTCAGTTGAAAAGGCATAGTAAAATTCTTCTGTCATTACAATATTTTGTAAAATATTGCAAAAATCCCTAAACTAAGCCTTCTTCAGAATGTGTTTATCTCCTAGACAATCTTAATAATTTTTCCTGAATGCCAATATCTAATCTTACAATAATTATACCTGTAATTAAAATATTGTTATCAGAAATAACTGTTGTCTTTTTTGTTTTTTTTTTTTTTTTTACTCACTCGAAGTTTGGGTTTGGTTTCTTTTCTTCTGTGAAGCGTGCACTGGGGGACTCCTGTGGACTTCTTTCCCCTTAGGATCTCTTACAGAACCTGGCCTTTTTTAGGTCTGCTTTCAACAATTTCCAGAATCAATCTGTGACATTTTTAAAAACATAATCTGGAAATAAATTGTAGAGAAAGGTTCCCATGCCTTCAGAAAGTGTTAGTAAGTGAGTGGGTGGTGTAATGTGGGAGATACATTAGTTGCTATACATAGGAATGAAGTATGCACAACAAGAATAAATGGAAGGAATGTGATCAATGCTACCACCCACACTGTTATGGATTTTGGATGGGTTGTAATCAGCTTGACCTCCATACTTTACATGGAGAATTCTGGAAGATATAACTTACTATTATTAGCATATTAAAACTGAAAAAATTGAAAACCTCATTATAAAAAGATTAAAAATGACACTATATTCAATAATGTCAGCTAGACCTTAACATCCCCCTGATCAAATCAATACATGATGTTATAGCATCATGACATTTTTGATCATGTATACATTTCCTCACATTTAAAAATCCTAGGAGAGAGCATGTATTTTATTGTTTTGATAGAGCATCTGGGTTTTATCGTTTAGAAGTCTGTGAAAAATAAGTACAAAATATGTGTTGAACTGAGATTGTACTTTCAAAAACAACGAAAAAAAAATCAATAAAAAAGCAACAAAAAATCCTACCCAAATAGGCATCACCTAGTGAGTAATAACTTCATTTCTGTATAGCTCAGGGGGGTTGCAAGGGGAGTGTGAAAAGTTCATTATTATCAACCAGGAAAAAAAGCGAGTGCTAAGAAGAAAGAATCGTATTTCCTATTGGGATTTCTCTCAGACTACATGATTTGCATGAAGGGCGCCACATCAAACACATTGGGTGCCCTTTTTCAAATATTAATGTGAAGCTTGTTTCAAGTTCTTTCTTGACTTTGTGCCACCTTGTATCAAAGGAACTTAAAAGCAGGACTTGGGAGAAAAAAATACTTTTCCAACTGTTTCAGCACTTAGCAAAAATCTTTCTTTATTTGATCAGTTCTGCTTCAAACTTTTATTTTTTTGACAAATAGGCATATTTTTATAGCTGTGCATTCTATTGCAATATGATTTGGACTTTTTTCGTGTATTTTTTTTTGGTTTTTCCATTTTTCAGCAATGGGTGTCATAACTGACCCACTCAAAACATTTGTGCGCTACACACTTTAATTATCTGCCTTAGTCTTTTCTCCCACATGTCATAATTTCGATTAAATATTTATGTATCTGAGGAAGATTATACCAAAGTATGCCGCAGAAAATGGAGCCCTTAAGATTAAATGTATGTAGTCACATCTGTCCTAATCTTACCTCACTGAACTTTGTTCCTTTTTTGGTCAATTGGGTGAAATAGGTGCCTCTCCAGGATGGTTTGGCTAAATTAGTTGTCTGAGAGAGATGACACGAATTTTGCTCCAACAGAAGCAGTTTGTTTTAACTGACTATAAAAAGGGAATACAATGCTTAGCTTGTATTTAAATTACTAATATTTAGACCTAAAGTGTTAAGTAATTTTAAATGAATGTAAATCAGTAGCAGCACCAAAAAGAGAATACAAAATGAACATAATTTCTATCTTTTCCTCTCTCCCCTCAGAGACAAAGAAAGCGGGAGAAAAGTGGCAGGAATTTTTGTTGAGCATTCTAAGTGCAAATAAATTTCTCATAAAAATACAAGAGATGAAATGTATTTTATAAGAACAGTTATTAGAGGTAAGAAATTAAATTATGGAAATTTACAGAAAAGCAGTTCTGCGAGGAGTTGGTATTTTCACAATGCACAACTCACAGTCTGAAGGATAAAAATATGAAATTGCTATGAAATAGAAATAAAATGCAAGTTTTAATGGGTAACTTAGGAAATAGAAGTATTCCAAAACCAAATTTTCTCCACAAAGCCTGGGAAAAAACCTTCACTGAGATCTCACAGGATATGGTGGGCAAAATTTTAAATTTGCAATTATCATTCAGATTGTCAGGTGAAACAATCACCACAGAGGTGGAGTATGCAAAGATACTGCAGTATTTTATCAAAAAACTCCTAAATGCTCTGGAGAGTAAATGTAAACAGGTTGTTTGGTCTGTAAGACAAAGGATTTCTAAACCCTTTTCCTTACTATTTTTCATTTAAAATTAAGTTAGAAGGAGATTAAAGTGAACTACTGAAAATAAATGGGAAAAGCCTACCAGTGTTACTAAAATCTAGTAAAGTTTAGATGTAATATATTCTTTATATTCCTAATACACAAAAACATCTTCACATTGAAGTCGATGAGATAACTGTTTTTCTTGTAAGTCACAGAAGAAGCAGACTTTTATAGGAATTTCCTGTTGATATTTTTATGAAAAAAGAGTAGTTATTAATATTTGTTGACCAGTCTTATCTATGGTCAGAAGGAAAATAAAATATAATGGTCCTGTCTTTAAAAACACAGCACGCACAGTAGCGAAAGAACTATATGATCATTAAGAATGGATGATATGGATGCTTTTTCTGTCTTGCATAGAGATGAAAACATCAGATTTTAAGGTTTTTTTTTTTTTTTTTTTGTCCTTTTCCTCAGGGTGAGTTTGCTGTTGCCTGTAGGTTGGATGTATTGTCATGAGTACTTATTACCATTTTCCTATGGTTTTTTTGTTCCCCTTGACTCAGTTAAGTTCATGGGCAATTTGCACATTTTAAAGCATTTGGGATGAAATTATTCATAACAAGAGAAAAGTTAAACTATTGTCTCATATTGTAACCCTATATAATGTATCTTGATGATAGTTTCTAATTTTAGATGTTAATTACTGTGGGGAGACTAGAATCTGCTCTACAACTTTGGCAGCTCCATGTGTATTGAATTAGTCTTTATTTCTACTGGAGTATTTAAAAGCAGAATGCGTATCTATGAAATTAGTGATATAAAGTTTTATTAAATTCTTTTGCTTATAATACAACATACCACTAAGAGTATTCTGAGCTGGCAATTATGGGCAGAAGACCTTTTACCACTTAGCTGTGCCCTCTCTGTGTATTTTTTGCAGTCAAAAGTGATAAACCTGCACTATCAGAAAAGGTCCACACCAGCAATTTTTTGTTTGATGTTTCCGAGAAATAAGGATAAGGTATTTGGTTATTGTTTCCACCATTATCAGTAAAATGAGGTTAAGGAAAAAAATCAACATTGTATATGCAACTAGCTTCACATTCTTTCTACTCCACCACTGTTCCCTTTCTATTGTAGATCATTTATGTGGAAAAGATTCACTAGGGTGACTGTTCCACAGCTAAAACAAAAGCTCTTTGATTTTCCAAGCTTCCTCCAAACTCACAAGGAAAGTCAGCAGACAATGCTCGCCTGAATCTAGTAGAGTAATTCAAATATTTCTATTAAATAAAAAAAAAAAAAAAGAGAAATATTTTCTGCTTCTTATCTTGATTTAGTGATAACCTGGAACAAATGTAAGCAGAACAGCATCACTGTAGTTAGATATTGCAATCCATTCATCTTTAAGCTACATTTTCTACCTAGCTTAATACTGCTTTAATTTCTTATCAGCTTGTCCTTATGGACTCTATTTATTGAGCATCAACATCCAGAGCTATTACAGAGTATGTTGAAAGGATAAATCTCTTTGTAGGAGAGATCTTCCTGGAAAAGACACAGTGTAAGTAGTGGTAAGCAGCAATTACTTCCCATCAGCCTGCAAAGACTGTGAGATTATTAAATTATATTTAAGATTGTGTCATGGATGTTACTCCACTTTAAAAAACTCTGATATATCTATACATCTATATATCTATATATAGATATATATCTCACATGGTCTTAAATCACTGTAAAACCTGATGCATTACCAATTAGCTTTCAGCAAATTTTGATGAAAAATACACTTAAGATTCCAGTACCTGTTCCCATGTCCTCTGCAACATGCCTGCATCAGGAAAAAATCTTATGACCCCTCCCCTACCCACTCCAGCTAGACCCTATCTTTCAAACCACCAATGTATGAGTCAGTGTATCCTTGCCCACTACCAAGGAGTAGGCTTCAATATTTTTCCCTGAGTACAAAGTTAGAGATCCCTGTGCAGAAACATTTTGATTTTGTGTCCTTTACTGCTGTTCCTCTTCCACAAAAAGCCCTGGGATGTTCCATTTTGGGTAGTTTGGTTTCCAGAATGCTAAAGCAGCTCTTAGTTCTCTGCTTGAAAACAAAACCAAAATGGTGTAATTTTGCACAATTGCTAAAAACTCTGTCTGGTTTTCAAACTCTACCCTCTTTGCTTTTGCTTTTTCTTTAGAAGAACTTTTGCCATTTCAGCCCTTATAAAAACAGGAAAGGGAAAGAACAACTAATTTACTCTCTGCAGTTAGAGCATGACAATTTATAAAGACTTTATAAAGCTGACAGTTTATTTTTTCTAAGTATTCAAAAATTAATACACTTCTTTTCAAAAAGCATAAGTCCCAATGAGGCCAAAATTCAAATTATCATTAAAAATAATTTCCTGTTCGAGATCTCTTAAGCTACATAATACAATGCATTGTGACTGCCAAACTCTGAATTATCATTTTAAGAAAGAAAAAAAAACCAACCCAGCTTACCTTCATAAAACACAGCTTTGTATCTGTCTTTCCAACCCCAAACTCAGAACACATCCGATCAGAGATTTCCTTTCCTGGACTGAATAAGAGCTATTCAAGTTTCTACCAGACAGTGGTTCTGGGTAGTATGAGAAAATGTCAATTTTTTATTGTTGGGCACCGGTTCCATGTGGCTGCATAATCTTATGTTTCTGACTAGCTGCACAACCATGACATGTAAATTGTACTGCACAACTTGGTATTCATATTATGCTAAATCTTGTAATATGACAAAATTACACTCATAAAATAATGCAATTCAGTCTCAACAAATTTATTAAAATCTTATGTGAAATAATTTTCTTTCTTAACTGTTTTATTGGATCAAGCCCCTGATGTGTTTAAGAGCTGCACTTTCCCTCCTTTTTGTTTCAAATCACATTTTTATAAGTAAAATCTTTTGATGCCTGGGTAGAAATATTATGAAAGCTCAGTTTTCTGGGAAAAAGCAATAGAATAGGCATCTTAGTACACATATCCATGTTGCTAGGTACTGTTTTCAGTAACTTGGAGTTTATCCCTTGGTATATATAGTTATGATTTCTTCTCACTGAGGGCTAATACAAAATGTATTAACTGCAAATCAGGATCTACAAAAATCTTGAAAGGCAGTGTTTTAACCCCCCTAACTTCCAACTCCACTGATACTGTATAAAGTGTTAACAGTAAACTCTGGGCCACAAGGGGATTACATGTCTGATTGTACACTCTGTGTAAGATCTCAGCCGTGTTTTTCTTTGATACTTTCGAAAGTATAATTTCCCTACTCATCCTGGAAGGGAGTAGAACAACCCATTAGCTATTTTTCACTATTGTCTCTTTTTTTGAGCAGTACTTTATAAAATGACAGTACATGTGGACAACAGAAAATCTGAGAGATTTACTTAATGAAAAGAAAAATATGCTTTATAATTACCTTAAGACTTGTTGGGAGAGTTGGTGTATTCCACATATTAAAAGAAATTAGCATAAATATGAAAGTTCTCTGAATACTTAGTAATTCAACTAACAGAAATTTACATATGTAAAGGCAAATATGCCATAGGTATCCTAAATTCACAGGAAGTGTGATAAAAGACACACAATGATGGAAAAATAAATTATGATATAGTTCTTTACATTTTAAGGGGTGTAGCTCCAGGATGTAAGGCCAAGGTCCTTTAATTACATGTTGTTTATTCAAGTACTTTGAAACAGACACTTTAGTCCTGAAAGTGAATGGTTTTATAGGTGTGTTACTCAGTTGAGTTGTTTTTTTTTCCTAAGGTAGGATTTTAAAAATTCAATATTATTGGATTATAAAAACCTATTCCTAGAATGGCAAGAAGTAATAAATCCATAATTGCATTAACTGCAGAAAAGTTAATAGACATTTTAATTAAAGAACCACCCTAACAGGATTAGAATTCACTGCCCTATAAACGCTGAATCGTGCAGTGTCTCATCATAATTTCTGAGAATGTACAGGTGCTAAATTAACCACAGAGACCTCATCTTTTGTTCCTTGTGTAAAATAAAAACAGATTGTAAATTAAAATGAAAAATTAATTTACAAGGTTATCACTCCAAAATGCAGACAAAGCCTATTGGCTAGTGAAGCTGGTCAGGAATTTCCTGAGGTGCCTCTTTATTTGAAGATGTTGATCATGGAAATGAATGATTTCTGGGAAATAGATCTATTTCATAAAAATTTAATCAGAAAAAGTATCTCAAGACACTTGTCAGGTTTTCTGATCATATCTGGAGCACAAGAGACTTGAACATTTCAGAGGTCAGACCTCTTACTTTGCAGAATAGGCAGCTGCTTTTTACACAGGAGGGGGCCTGAACCTCCTGCCTCTACAGAGCTTGCTGCTGGTGAGCAAGGTGCGCACAGCACTGGCAGCAATGAGGCTGCTGGCAGCCTTTCCCACTTAGGAGAGAAGGAAAACCATGCTGTGTGCCAGCTAGAAAGCCATGTATTCACAGCAGTGCTTGACTTCTGTCTAACATGCTTTTGGGAGTCCAGGTGGTGCATCTGACTGGTGTAGAAGCACGAGAATACAGTATCTCACTTTCACAATATCTTGGAAGCTTCTATGTGGTACCTTTTCCCAGACTGCAGAGGAGGAGTAAGAACAATTTCAGTTATTCTTTAATATATATTAAACTTCCCTGGCTTCTCTGTAAGCAGCCTTGCTTTCAGTCCCACCTAAAAAAAAAGACATAAAAATAATAAACCAGGACACTTTCATACTAAAGAAGAGAGAAAAAATCTTGCATTTATTCAAGTCACTTTGTATGAAGGATGTATACAAGCAAAGCCTCATAAAATTTAGACTAAATGTCATGTGATATTTTGATACTTAACCACCATTTTTTAAATTCAGTGCGGTGTATTTTTCATGTTAATGATTACTGGAAGAGATTGCTGGACACTGACTGAATTTATAAGTTGTGAGAAGTGATTTGTTGGCAGAATACAAACGCAAGTGATTATATCCAGTGGTTGCAGGAACACATAAATGGCCTCTGCCTTAACTTTACTAACAGCAGTGTTTTTAATTCAGTTTGATGTTAGACGAAAATGAAATAAAAATCACCCCGCATCTCTCAACCCAGCAACATGATGCCAAAACCACTTTTCTCCATTTCTGTGATAAATGCATCATTACCTGCATAAACTTTTGCCTTGACTTTATAGATCAGTTTCTATAAGCTAAATGTTTCCACAAATAAGACTTCTACAGGATAAATAAAAAGTCTTTTATTTAGCATTGAAGCTGTCCTTCTTCAGGAAAGGCTCACAATTTCATCCATTTTGTTATCAAAAACTTGTTTTACTCATGCAGAACATCAGATTCATCTGTTCTAACAAAGACATTTGCTTTGTAAATATTTCTGTTCGAGCTTGCCATCAAGGCTCTCTTCAGAGTCAACTGGCTTAAGTTGACACTATATGTACAACTCACATTATCTTATATTTTTACATATAAAAAACAGATAAGCGAAAAAATCCCAGTATCTGTAAGCCCAGTTTTTTCTATTGACTAGAAAAAGAGGCTAAAGTAGTAGCAGCTAAAGAGTAGACAGTAAGTCATATGTATCTGAAAAAAATATGAGATTAAAGACTTGTTAATAAATACTTTTGTTTGGGTTTTTCCCAAAAGCTGAGTTAGTATAAGTTAGGGACAATATAATACATGTACACAGGTTCACTGAAATGGGAGCAAGATTAATGACATAAATGATCACATTTTAAGTAAAATATTTCACTGGCTCCTGGAAACTGTTGTGGTTCCAATCCTCAAAAGTGACACACAGACAGGTTCCTTTTTCAAATTTAGTCCTGTTTCCTTGTGTAAGACAGCAGCTATATATTTGCAACAGTAACACTAATACCACACAGATATTATTTCTTTACTTTCATTGTTGCACAATCATTATGTTAATACTGTATCAGAGGCATCACTATAAAAATAGTGTAGAGTTATCATTTATAATTTCTCAGAGCCCCATTTGGGTATGAATTTTAAATAATGTATTTTGATTCCAATACATTCTGAGAAATGAACTCTCCATCTGTTCCTTCCCACTCTTACCTTATGGTTGATATTTAGTTTAAAACCAGCAAAGTCAATACAATCCGTTAAAAAAGAGACTTTAGTAGGCAAACATTTCTATGTTGTATTGAATATGCTCTGTATAATAAAAGTGATTTGAACAACCTGCACTGTACTTTGAAGTTATTAGCTTGCATAAAATATGGACTTATATCAGGAAAGAGGTATAATGCACTTTCTTCTGTATTATAGTAGTATGAACAAAGAGAATAATTATCAAAATAGGACATCCTGAATAATCTTCACATTTTATACTCTAAGTACTCTGAAAAAATAATTTGAAAAAAATGTCTTCATTTTACATTGAACTTTGCAGTCATCACCCTTCTCTCCCCCTACCACTCCCATTTAATGGAGGAGGCTTGCAGCCAAGAGCATTTATGCCTTTCATAATTTTGTAGAAAATAATTTCAATACAGAGAATGGGAGGGAAAGAAAACAGAATTTGCCATATGTTATGCTATATAAAGAATAAGCAAATGCTGACACATCATGCAACCAGCTCTTCATTTCCCAGGCTCTTCCCTTCAACCCATTTTAAACACAAGTTCACAATGTGTCCTAAGAAAACATGAAGAATTTGATGATGATGATGATGATGCAGAACTTGAAGAGGCCTTGACTCCTTGCCAAGATATCAGGTTCCTGGGGAATGATATGGTCAAGGATTGTATTCTCCCTAGTTTAATGTCCATATTGGTACTCTGTATGTCCAATAGAAAAACTATATACATGTACAGGGAAGGCCATGGGTCTGGTGCTGGCATTGGACTTTGTTTTTATATGATACAAATTAAACTAGAGAAGGTAAATAATGAATTAACCCTTCATCCAACTTATTCCACAATGGAGGTTTTATGTTATTATAGTTAGCCACTTAATTGTTGCCTATTTATATAAATTATAAGTTCTTTAAACACTAAAAGTAAGATTTTTGCCTTTTGTGTAATTTATTTTTTTCTCCTTTCATACTCAAAACAGCTAAAATAACTAGAGATGTCTGCAATACATCTGCAATACAGCATCGGGCAAAGGAACTTGAAATGAAAGTCCTATGTAAGAATCCTGATTTTGCTTTGCTTCTGCCTTTTTACAAACCAAGAAGAAATGGAATAATAATTACCACCATTTCTGCCTATAAGCTGTCCCCAGATGAACAGCTTGGTAAAGACTGGGTGCAGAAGGGCTGGATTTATCCATGTCCTTCATACATCCTGTCTTGTCTGTCTTGTGGCAGACCATTGTTTGATGCAGCATCTACATCTACGCCTTTTACCTAGGGAAACAAACAACAACAACAAAAATGTAATCCACACACATTTCTTACTGCTTCATTGTGGGTCTAACCTGTCTCCACATAGGTCTATCAGAAGACAACCTGCTTACTGTCCAAAATAATTCCTTGTAACCTGGACTAAGATGCATTCACAAGATGCAATTGAGCATTCATGGGATGCTACAAATGCTGCTCTTTGTGTCTTATGACAGACAAGACACACATTCCTCCATGGAAATCCATTTATCATGCTTGAAGCATGCAAATTTATATAAAATTACTTCTAGTCACAAACAAAATATTTAGGGAAGTTAAGTAGTTATTAGAGGATTTTATTTATTTTTTTCTGCTTTTATATTGCCTACTCCAAGAACAGAGGTTACAGGTCTAATAAGGTACAAAAAGCTACAAACACTCATTATTCCTTCTGACTATTTCTTTAAGCAGTAATCTTGTTACCCTTCTTAAACACCACTATTATTTTTACTGTTATTATAATTTTAAAATATTAACGATCATAATAAAAAGTATAAAACATTAATATTACCTTCAAAATTTAGGAGATAATTTTCAAAATAAAAGAAAATAAATAAAATTAAAATAAAACCAGGAAAACTTGGCAGAAAGACTAAGAATTCTGTGGAAAGTATTTCTGAATATTTATCCTTTGTCTTTTGCAATTAGCCTATGTTAATCTCTTTTGTCAACTAGTAATTCCTTGTTCTTCTCTATTTGAAGCACATGCAAAATACCTTTCATACTTTGAGTTATGTTTGCAGCATGTAAAAATCAGAAAAATAAAGTTCAAGCTATCAGCATTCTGAAAATAGCAATAAGATTAAGAATTAGGAAAATAAAAACTAGCCAGAACAAGTTTTGCCATATGTATTCTTTTATAATGTCTATTTCTTTAAAGGAGGCAGGCAGCATATACAACTTTTTTATTCTGCAAGTTCATTTCTTCTTTGAACTAAGTGTAAATTACGACTAACAAAGAGGTTATAGTATTGCTCCATAGTGCTTTTATTCAGTGTTTTACAATCCATTGGGAAGTCATTTGATTGACCTCACAAACACTAAATGTAATTTTACTTTACCTTCATTGATAGGCTATCTGCTATCCTTTGTGACCTTAAAGATTCACCTCTTCAGGTTCCTGTCAATTAACACTTTTCAGGAGCTCACAGACAGCCTGACTTGGCTCTCATGATCCCAATGTACTGGAGAGATGCTGAGTGGAGTGTTATTAAATATCCTAGAAGCTATCTAGGCAGGGCTGAGATGAATAAGACCATTTGAGTTTTTATTTCCTCTGGTTTAACCAGTTTGACTGCATACCTCCTACCTATTTAAGTCTCAAGCAAGTTTAAGAGTTTCATCTCCCACTCAGACTCATGGTTATCCAGAAGTTGCCTCAGGTTTTGCAAGTATTTGAAATAACTAAGTTGAGTAGAGTATTTGATGTGAATATGAACAACGCTGCATGATGCTTTTATACATGGTTTTTTAGTTTTTGTTTTCCCCTTCAAATAGAATCTGGAGGAATACATACAAAGGAATCTGCGTTTTGACACAGTGCAATTCATAAAGGGTGGCTATGATTTGAACAAACCATGCCATTGTTTGTAAGTCACAACAGCAGGCATGAGGCAGTACAGAGACCTCCCATTGGACCACCCAAAATATCGCCCAGAAGGATGTGAGATCTAACATCTTGAAAGTCCCCATAGCTCTTGACCAACATTTGAACAGACTAAGAATAGATATGAAAGTGCTTAATTGTCCTGCTTTTGGCTGGGGTAGAGTGAAATTTTTTCACAGTGGTTGTGTTTTGTATTTGTGCTGAACATAGGGTTTAAAATATAGAGATGTTTTTATTATTGCTGAGTAGAGCTTACACAGAGCCAAAGCCTTTTCTGATTTTTGTACTGCCAGGCTGGGGAGGGGGCTCAGGGAGGTTGGGAGGAGACACAGCTGGGACAGTTGACCCCAACTGACCAAAGGGACATTCCAGAGCATGTGACATCATGCTCGGTATATAAGGCAGGGGAAGAAGGAGGAAGGGGAGGACATTTGCAGCGATGGCATTTGTGTTCCCAAGTCACTCTGAGGTGTGATGGGGCCCTGCTCTCCTCAGGATGGCTGAACACCCACCTGCCCATGGGAAGCAGGAATTCATTCCTTGCTTTGCTTTGCTGTGTGCACGGCTTTTGCTTTCCCTATAAAACTGATTTTATCTCAGTTATCTATGTTTTACCTCTCCAATTCTGTCCCTTATCTCATTGGTGTGGGAGTGAGAGAGTGACCATGTGGTTCTTGGCTGCTTGCTGGGGTTAAACCATGACATTAATCTAAGAACACTTATGTTCTTATCTTGTAGATGAAGACTTTTCTTCTGTTGAAATCTAATACATTTTAAACACCTCCAATACTCTTTTGTAAATGAGAACTTATTTTTATTGTACAAGATGAAAACCACTGTAGACTCAGTATGTTCCATTTTTCACATTCCATTAATTTATCTAAATTCTTCTTTCTAATTCTTAGGACATGTCTTTTCTTGAATAGGAAAGATAATCAACCTTCTCTAAGACTGGGCTGTTAGTTTTAAATTTAATGCCTCTGAAATCTTGGTTAAATTTAGAACAGGAAAATTATGTTTAGGGCAATATTAATTATTAGAATTGGTCATAGAAAATAGAGTTCTCAGGTTAATTGAAAATAAATGTGTACTGATGTGAAGAAAGTTTAAAAATTCTTGGTTTGCATAGAAGATTAAAACAAAATGCCTCAATGTTATTTAGCTCTATAAGTTCTAATTGAGAAGACCTGGACATTTTTACGTGATTGATTCTGCATTCTAAATTTGCATCTATGAATAAGATTTTGGTCAAGAGGAATTTAGGATCCCAGCTCTCACTGAAAAGATAAATAAAGTTCCTTGGTATACCTTCAAGAATATCCCAGGTTTTTTTACTGCCTCACATCATGGCAGATTTACTGATCACATTTTAAGATTTCAGTTTTTAAAAAATATTTTTTTCAAGTGAAAGAGAAAATAATTAGAGGAAAAACCTAGAAAAATGATATTTGACTACTTTTGCCCAGAGCTCTGCATTAATAGCCAATGAAAATATTGCACTGATACACTGATATGTGGTACCAAATTTAAATGGTGCAATAAAAGAAGAAATAGTAAGATAACAAGAGTTTGCTTAGCTGTATGGCTTGAAATTCTCAGAATACTGTCAGAAAAGTTCCTGAAATATCTAATAGGAATTGATATTCAAAAAAATAACCTTTGGATGGCATGAAGTTTGAGCATATTTGAATTCAACTTTCCAGTTTATAGTCAATTCTAATTAGAGAGGGTTTTTGTGATTGGAATAATTGGACTAAAATTTCTGTTTCTAATTGTTTCTTGGACTAAGGCTTTCCATGTAATCTGAAAATTTATTTCAAAGAAACCAAAACACCTTTGCCCTTTACTACTGGTAACAATTATAATTGTGCAGTGACTTACCTGCTTTTTTATTTTGACAACATTGCTTTAAGGACGCATTATTCATAAAGCAGGAGGCAACCTTTGAAGATGATAAGAGCCATGGAATGTGCTCAGTTCAAGTAGCAAAAATAGTACTTGAATTCAGTCTTCTTTCAAGTTTGATCTGCCTCTGAGAATCAGGAATGGTACAATAGAAATTAGTATGTGCATGAACTACCTACAAAAAGACTTTCTGCAAAGGCTTCTGTCTTATCCTTCCCTCACTCTCTTTTGTTCTCAGTGAACTTCTTTGCAGGTTGTTGAATGTGATATATTAAGAATTTAAACCTTGCTCACTGGAATAAGTGTGTGAAATGAGTAATCAGAGGAAGAAAAAGTTGGTACATGTCTTCTGCCATTTTATTCTTTTAGCCTACACACAATGTCCTATGGCAAATGGAGCTGACCTACATAGGAATTTCAATCCAGTATAGGGATGGGGAGGAGGAAGGGGTGGGGGAGAAGCCCTCACTTCTGATCTTAATAGCAAAAATGAAGAAAAAATAAAAGCACTCTGATAGCTATGCAGATAGCTTGATTAAATCACCCCATGAAAGTGTAAACAGAATAGAAGGCCTTATGTGTGTGTTTGATTCAGTGATACAATTGTCTTGTAGTTTGCTTATTTTTTATTTCTTCCATTTGCTGTCTTGTGTTTATTTTACATTACAGGCCATTTATTTTGCAGAAGGAACTTTTCCTCTTATATCATTTTTCTCTTGTGGTATCATACTGTGCATGCCATGTTTATTCATGAACAGTGAAACATATTTCCCGGGCTCTAAGGAATGTATTGTTTTAGCCTAAGTTTCATGGGACTCAGTGGACTTAAGTCCATTTCTGTCCATAATAATTTACTTAAAGATATTTAAGCATTCAGGTAAGTTAATTATGTGCCGAAGTGTTTGGTTTTACAGACATGAGTGTTCTATTATAATTTTTTTCAGTTAAAATTAAAATTGTATTGTTTTATAATATATGTACTGAATACACAGAGGTTGCTATATTAGCCTGTTTTATTATTATATTTGAGATACTCCTTGCAACATGATTATATATCGTTTCAGCATGGACATACGGGGAAATTCTGTATGTAAGAGTAAGTTCCAACATTATTAAGTCAAGAAAGGACCAAAGTATAAATCCTTCATACTGTTTGAATGCTACTCATTGCTCAGCTAAGTAGATCCCCACACAAATCTCATGAAGATGCCATTATGAACTATGTTTTTTTCTCCTGTTCCGGATGTACCACAAGTTTAGTTATTTCATAAGCCTAATGAAAATTTAATTTCCTTGTTTTCCTGAGAATGGCAAAATCAAATAGTTTTCAGATTTTAAACTGTACTCTACCTGCATATCTGATATACAATCAAGCAGGAACACTCTAAAACTGCCCAAGACAGTCATTAGGGAAGCTGGCAACTTAGAGGTAGCAAACAGTCACTGCTTCTGCATACTTCCTTCATATGGTCATATCTTTAGGCATCCTGTGTGGCTGATTAGGGTTATAGAACAGCTAAAATTTCAAAACTTCAGATAGTTCAATGAGGAGCAGAAGAGTGGGTTTGGATCCAGGGCTTTTATCTCTGGATTTGCCTAAACAAAAGCAGGACAGATTTGCATCATCTTCAGTGTAATTGGCTTTTAATCAACAATGACTTTAACATAAATATTGAGATTTTTGTTCCTGAAGCAGCATGATTGTTTGCATTTCCCCTTGAAACAGGATGTAAGTGCAGATGCCATTCAGCTGGAATGCTGACAGCCAGCTGAACTCTGAGGGCTGTGACCCCACTGAAACAATTCTTTATGCTGAGGAAGTGTGTGCAAATAGCTTCCAATACAGAAAGTAGAAAAGAAATGCATTGTAACAAAAATATATCCCTTACAAGCTCAGATAAAAACCAACCAGACAAACAAACTATTTTTCATTCAAATGATCATCCAAAAGATTCAATCAGCATCTAAGACACACACAGACTTATGACCATAAATAATAAAACTTAAAAGTGAGTGTGAAGCCCTGCACTGAATCATATAGTATCAAATATTTGAGGGAAATTTAAAAGCTTGTTTGTCACATGTATTGCCTAAGTACCAAAATAAACAAGGTAGGATGAGGCTACTCTTCTCCCTCCTATCAGTGTCAGCAACATAAGCACAAACAAGGTTGTGCTGCTAAATTTCTCTCCAGTGTTGATGGTTTGAGACAGAGGAAAGATAAGGAAAGTGTAAATTGAACAAAGGATATTTGATGTTGCTCGCTATGGCAACACAGCTGAAGTAGGATGTGGGCTTCTATAAACCACGAAAAGTGCACCAAGTGTGGTGTTGGAGTAGAGTGGCCCAGCTGTACTTTGTTGACTGCAACTTCACTTTACACTCTGAAGTGATCACAAGCAAGGTATTTGCAGAATAAAAGTGTGCCTCAAAAATCATAAACCTGCCATGATCTAACAGCCTTCTGAGACTTAGTGCATCAAATCAGCTCATTTCATGGGCAGAGATGAACAAGACCGAATGCAGTCATGGTCTGAGTGAAAATGTCTCTAAGGTTTTTCTCTGGAGGAAATAAACCTAAAATTTGCATTAAAACAAGAAGAATTAAAATGAATTAAAAAAAAAATCAGTATAAACTGATTCAAAATTATAAACTTTAAGGAAAACCTTCAGGAACAACAGATACACCACAAAGACCCTGACATCAGGTCACTCAGGCACAGACTATCTCACTGTGGATGTTTACTTTTTTAAGACCACTACCTACTGATCTGATGAGCTCAGGAACAAATACAGTACAAGGGAATAGCAGAAAAAAATCAAAAACAACTGAAAAGCTGCTGGAAAAAATATTTTGACAATTATTATTAATACGTATATTTTGCCAATTTATTGTTCCATTATACAACACAGGAACTCAGGTTACAGTATTAAAAAAATTATGTAGCAGAACTTGAGAAAGAAACAAAATACTATCAGAGTTGAAGAACAGCTTCTTTACAAGGAGCAATACATTAATGTAATACTTCCAAGAGTGGAAGGAAGACAACAGGGGAAGGAGGTAGTAACACACAGAGAAGGAAATGGGTAATGATGATGAATTACAACTATTATCTAAAAATTTTAATAGCAGAAAACCCAAGGGGCATACAAATGAAATCATCAGGTGTAAACTTTAAAACAAAGAAAAATAAGCCTGTTTCACACAGCATGTTGTTAAAATGTGATGCACACTGGATGCCAAACTGAAATGTGTTTGAAAAGCAAGTAGGCAAACTCACAGAGAAAAGTTAATTAAAATCTGCTAATCAGAATATTGAGCAATAAGCATGCAGGTCAGGAAGTCTATAAACTCATGATTTGTCACAAGATAGGAGGAATAGAGTGGGGTCAAAAAGATGGTATAATGATGGCAGTATCATTGTACTACTTTTTTGGGCACTGCATTGAAGAATCAACTACCCATCTTCTCTGAAACATTGCACAGAAAAGAGTTTACTTGGCAGTCACTGCATATATCTGAAACAGCTCTACCATGAACTGTTTAACAGCTCCACCATGGACTGTTGCCTAACCTCACTAATAAACCAGTTAAAATCTCTGTATTATGGAGAAATTATGTCTGTTAGCATTCTAACTGAAAATGAATGCACATATTTGAAGAGCTGCAGGATAGAACCAGTATAACAGTCTCCTGGATAAGAAATAATGACATCATCAAATATACATTTTAGTTGACTGCTAAGCTTTGGCCAAAAGCTTATACTTATATGCAAGACTATTTTAAAAGTAAGAAATTTCCTGTAGGTTTAACTAGAATTTTCTTGTAAAACAGGATTGATATTTATTCCAAAATGTGCCAACTGATTCACTTATTCAGTGATTATGTTAGCCTCTGTATTACTCTTGTTTAGCAAATGTCAAAAGAAAAACTTTGTTGAAAATAGATACATGGATGCAGGATCTAAGGTTAGCTGCTAAACAACTTTTTCTTGGATGAGAGTAATGCAGAGGTTTATTGTACGGGCTGTGTGAGATGTGTGATGTCTTTAATATTAATATTCTAACTTTCAAATAGCTGAGCATCAGGTAACTGACCAATTCAATTTGGACTTGACCAATTCAATTTGGACTTGACTATTTTGCTGCCTGGTAAACATTTTTCTTAACCTTTTTTAGTATTGAGATTTGTAAAGGGGATTATACACACAGACAACATAGGCCTTAAATGATAAGAATATCTACATGTGTGAATGTGTGTGTCTGTGTGGTGCACAGATACTCATACACACATACCTTTTAAGATATTGGGTTTTTTTTAAGTTCTTGAGGTTAAATATGGGTATAAGTGCTTTGCTAAATGAGGATCATCAGTACTTACAATGTTAATCAAAATCCCTACAGAAATACCTGCAAAGTTTTGTCACAATAATGTTTATAAGAGGATTTTTTTTTGAACACTGTCAAATATCCCAATGAATAAAGTCTCAAATATTGAATTTTATTCAACCTTGCTTTCTTAAATGCCTCGAGCCAAATCTCAATGCCTGTAACAGTAGTATAACCAATGGTCCATTGAGTTAATGGACCTGGGAGAAAATCTTGAGAGGAGGGTTTGCTCCAGACTGTAGGAAGACAAAGTATAAATTTTGCAAAAATCCCAATGCGCAAACTTCCAATATCATAAAGCTGATATGTACAAGAATAGTGTACTATAAGTTCAGTATGTGTCCATATAAGTACATATATATATCAGTGTGAAAGCCATACTATTTGTAAAGATGAAGTTGTTACTGTAACTTCCTCCATGTGCGTCTGCAATTGTATGAAACAATTTACATGTTAATCCCTGATTTCCCTAATGACCCTGGTTGGTTGGCTACTAGGAACAACACAGCTAGCCAGAATCAATCTCAATGCTCTAGCTTGCAAAATCTTTCAAATAAATACTGTAAACTGAAACATGGTTGCAATAAGACACAAATCTTATAGTTAATTAGTATTTTAGTACACTTTTTTATCATCTGGACATAACTTCTGAAGAGTTCAGGGGATAGATTTACTCCTGGCTAGGTCTCAAATGCAGCTTGACATTGTGTAAGCAAAATTCCATTTACTTTATAATCTTTTGCCTCTGTTATGAAAGAGAAACATCATATTTGGGATGGCTCCATAAGAGAATTCCACTAATGTTCTTGCTCCTATGACCAGAGGAGGCAGTGCATGGTCTCCAAATGCTAAAAACCATCCTAGAGTGACTGTGTAGATTCTGCACAAATCTGCTGGGCAGCACAACTGTCTCTCAATTGGGTGTTCCCTTGGTAACACAGGAGACACAGAGATATTTACAGGCTGTGAACCTTATTCCGTTTCAAAATGGTTCCTACATGGACCACAACAGTTTTGAAAGAGTTTTAACTAGTTTGTCTTCTAGAAATGATATTTTAAGCACTTATCTAGCTATTGGTTTGGTTTGCGCCTTTTCATGTAAGACAATGTCTATATAAAGCATTTACACTTTATAGTGGCTAATGTTTACTCCTCAATTTAAAAATATGCAAAAGTTTCCTTCCATGCCTTAAAGACTCGTATCTTTCATAAAAACAGGTCTTTGAGGTATCTGTTCATACTCTGCTCTTCACTCTCCTGAGAACTGGACCCAAAAAAGTAGATATGGGAAGTTTTCAATGTGCAGATACTAAGAATTTAATGAGTTTTTCCAAACAATGTTATTTCTAAGTCTTCCACAAAAGTTCAACCAAAAAACACAGGAGGTTACTAAATCTGTGATAATTTTCCTTTTGTGCATGAGCATTTGTACAAAATAGAAGAGGAGCACTAACTTATGATTCTTTAACTACTATAGTAACTAATGGACTTTGAAGGAAGCATAATGGGCTGAATACTGCTCTGCTAACCTGCTCCCTGTCCCCACTGCCCCTGTCAGCTCCAGAGGTCTGCACAGCTGTTCTGGGACTGAGCAGTGCATTGCTGCTTTCCTCGCCCTCTGCCTGGCTCTCCAGATCTCCTGTGTGGGATTTGCATACAGCCTTTCGTGAATTCTATTCAAATACATTTTAATACAGTAGAATTCTTTACAGCTTGTCAGGAATACACAACAGAGATGCACTAATACCTGAAAGCTTCAATGGAATACAAAGGACTTGCCTTTGGGATGTCTGATTTGCTTTTCCTTTTAAGGGAAGAGTAACACTATACATCATTCTGGCTGGCATCACACTGGATGTCTGTCAGAAGCTACCTTTTTCAACTGTCAACCCATCAAATTAATTGCTTTTCTCTGAACGTGGGTTGGGTGTTGACAGATTTTTTTTTTTAATTTAACCTGCTGATATAGGACTTAGTTGTTTGGAAGAGAGGGTATAGGCATTTTGGAGAAGGACAAGATGGACATTAAAATAACTGAAAAAGTAATCATATTTATTTCCTTATGAGGTAAGTAAAACTATACTGAAATAGTAGAACAAGTGCAGGCTTCTTGCCAACATACCACTCAGACTACAGTATAGCTCTTTTAAAACTTTGCCAAGTATTTTGGCCCTGAGAAACTGCTGACAAATTAATATGTTTATGTGCTGCATACAGCATCTATTTTAGACTGTAGTGCTGCACTAAACATATTTTCCCAAATACACTCACTTTATCAGATTTTTTTTCTCAGAGAGGTTTCCTTATCTACCTTAAACTATGCAAGGAGGTTTTTCTTTTGACTGTTTTTTTATAAATATTTCAAATTAACAATTCATTATTCAGTCCTTAGGGGCTTTGAACACTGCAGTAATTGCATGTAATTTTGTTATACAACATATTTTATAAACTCTTTAGGCAACTGGAAACTTTAGGACGGTGTGCATTATTGGATATACAGGAGTGTTGCTATGTAAGTGATGTTTTGCTTTCCTTGATAGTTTAAAAATTTACCAGAACAAAGGAGCTGTTTCCACTCAAAAACTGTGTATACACGCAAATAAATACATTTTACTTGTGTCCATATGTATATGCACATACATAGTTGTGTGCATGCTTTTAATTCAAAGTGAAAACACAAGCAAAATTTATGTTATGCCAAATGATATCTTTAACAAGAAAAAGGGATGGGAAAACTTAGATACAACAAATACAGTGAGAACAATGCCCTTCTTTGAATAACCTAGTAGTCAGAGCCCCTTTCCAGACTGCAGGAGCCTGAATTAAATTTCTTCTTCTCTCTGTTGAAATTTGAATCCAATTCACCCAGGTCAAAAGATAGTTCTAGATGACATGTTAAGGGGTACAAATCTGGAAAGAGAAGCATTCATTTCGTCTACTCTCTTCAGACTGTTGCCAATTCTCTATACTCTTCACACTTTCAATGTTCCAAAGTGTGGGATGTGTATGTTGAACACACATCCTTCAGTGCTTTGGTATGTTTGCCCAGTGCCTTGAATAACTGCTAAAGTGAACATAAGGCTCCTCATCATCATTGTCACCCTGGACAGCCCTTAACATGTGACAGTATACATGGATCCAGATTATCTGGGCAGACAGGAGGGAGTGGAGAGAGTTAAATCCCAGGATTACCCCAGGATAAATGGTGTCATGAGCTGAAGGCTTGTAAAAGATTTGTGAATTTCTAGTCCCCCCAAATATGGAATAGGTTGACTTAACATAAATATTTTTTTTATTTAATGAAAACTTAATTTTTAATAAATAATTATTTATCAAATATTTTTTAAAAATCAAAATTGAAAATTTTAAAAAATCAAAATTGAAAATTTAAAAAACATCAAAACTGAAAATAACATTCTTCAAGAGGATAAGCTCTTTTTCTTATGCCTAAAGTGGCAAAGCATTATTACTATGCTAGAGATGAGGCTGATTTACATTATTTAACGTTACTAAATTGTAAAGTTCAGAGTCTGCTTTGGATGATGTGGGTAGCAGCATGCTTTAGGTGCTCTCATACACAGTCCATGCAGCCTGTGATTCAATGCAGTAAGTGCCATGCTGTGCCATCCCTTCTTATAGTGTCAGTAATTTTTCCCATGCTAACCTTCTTTTAGACACTTACATGGGCATGTCAGCAGAAAGAGGCAGCAGACACCCTGTCCTCCAACTTTACTATTTAGGATGAGCAAAATACCTCAATATTAAATGGCTGCACCAACATTCTGACAACATCTTGGTATGCCTCCAAATATCTAAACAACTTTAGCAAGTAGTTATAGTACCTGTGTTTGGAGAAGTTCAATGGGGAAAGATGATCAGTCTCTTTCCCCTGTTCCTTCCATTCCTTGGAATTCTAAGTCAGAAAATTCTAAGTATAGATTCCTGATTTTTCTTCCCATATCTGTCAAATTGCACCTAACAAACACGTGTATCTGGGTCGCACTAATAATTGCAATGAATTTTGGTGACATGAAGTTGTGCTTATAGAAGTGATAATACAATGTAAGATACAGTAAATGGAGCACTGAGGAAGACAACACTTTTTAGGTTCCTTTGTAAATGCCTGTTTATTTACAAGAACAACTTGTGTTAATGTTGTAGCCTTAAAATGAAGCATCATCCATTCACATAAATATACATTTAAAACCAGTGAAAGAGGAGAGCAATAAAAAGCTTGGAAACACTATGTTTGCTGATGAATTGATCAGTAGAGAAGTCCAAATAAAGATATCAAGGAAGATCTAAAGTGCCTGCTCAAATACAGTCTTAAACAGGAAAAAAAAATGTTGCTGGAAAACCTTGTAGTAATTAATGATGTAAAAAACCCCAACAAACCAAACCAACAAACAACAAAAAACAAACAAAAAAAAACCCAAACCCCTCCCTCCCCCCAAAAAAATAAACCAAAAAAACCCCAAAAACTGAAAATTTATAAGAAAATAGAACTGGCTCGATTAAAAAATTCTATTAAAAGCTCTGAAAGACAATAAATAGTTCAATAGAGGTAATCTGCAGTTCAGATTTGCTCAGTTATCCACTGGAGGCCTTTGTCAAAATCTTTTGACAAGCTAATTAAAAGGAGACAGTTATGCAGCACTGAGTATTTACCTCTGTGAAATGAATCAACCCATCTTCAGGTTTCCATATCCATCTTTCCTTCTTAGCAGTGCCACAGTGACCTTTCTGGATGCCATTTATAAATTCCTCTTTCACCATTATAGCATCAGTTACGTGTCATTTGACTGTACTTGGGGAGATTTATGTTTATGTAAAAATATGGAGAAAATATTATGTAGCTACTACTGTAAACCTCAACAAATTATATAATCTACATATATCTTTCTATCTTTCAGATAATGAAAATATTCTAAAAAAAGTTATAAAATCCTATATAAAACTCCAATAGTCAGAATATATATTTAGAATACTTAATAATCTTAAAAAACTATGATGACAATATATTTCTTCTAATATGAATTTACTTTATATCTTAAATGATTCCTAATTTGACTGGGATAACATTATTTCTTAAAATACTTTTTAAGAAGTTATTTAGAAAAAAAAGCCCAAATTGAAATGTCCCAGATCAAATCTTAACCTGATGCTTCACATTTGTTTTTGATTATAGAGATCTTAGATATTTTTGCTTCCTCTCCAAAACTTTATGATTTTTGATGGCATCCATTTCAGAAAGAATCTGTAAAATGCTTTTCTGTTTTATTCTGATGCTAATACTATGTGTATTTGTGATACTTTTTATCTGCATCACATAAAGGGATTGTTAATCTGCATGATTTCCCCCACATTTCCAGTTATCTCTGTATGAGTTGCACTCTCTCCTTGATAATTGTAGGTTTGTTTCAACTGTCCTTGATCAATACCATTTCTACAGTGGAGGTAAATTGATAAGCAAGGCTCTAGTTACTACTTTGTGACTGACTCACTATTCAACTGTCCCTTCCCTGCATTTCACTTTGTACATTAACAGACAGAGGCTAATTATGTTTGCAATAGAAATGCAGTTTTTAAAATATATAAATGATAAGATACTTTGATGATTTAAGCTAAAGCTGCATTTCAAAGCTGGGACAGATTAAAAAAAAAAAAAAAAGAAATCCCTGTTCCAAGGGATACGTGCAGAATCCATAAAACTGTGTCTGAGTGCTGCTGCACTGGAGTTAGGGCCAACAAAATCTACAAAGAAAATTCTGTTCCTAAAAAGGAAGAAACAAAGGCAATAGCCTCCAAAGGGGACCACATGTGGCGACTGTTAGTTTTTCCAAAAGAGACCTACGACCTTGGCACTCCTTCAATAAGAAAGCTTTTATGTAGCATAGTTCACTCTAGCATTTTGGAGGGAACAGATTAGGGTCAGTCTAATTTCTTTCAGTTACCTGTTAGCTAGTGTTAAGTGACATGTAAATGGTGGTGTTTTATGAAGTTTGGGGGAGTATTGGTTTATGCCACATGCCCCGTAAGGTGGGGAACTATCAGTCCCATACTTGAACTAATACAGGACTCTGAAATAGTAAACTGGTACAGCTGGTGCTTTTACTCCAATGGACCCTTCCACCAGGGCATATGGATATTCCCACACTGGAATCTTATTTTGGTCCAGGACTGAGCTTTTCAAGCTGATCTACCACTGTTGAGATACAAACCACAGCTGATCATTTAGCCCCACACAGCCACTCACTCCTTTCACTGCACTGGGTTGGGGGAGAGAATCTGGAGAGTAAAAATGACAAAAATGTATGGATTGAGAAAAGGAGAGTTTATTACCCAAAGAAAAGCTGCACACCCATGCAAAGCAAAACAAAGAATTCTTTCATCACTTCCCCTTTGCAGGTTGGCATTCAGCTATCCCCAGGAAAGCAGAGTCCCAGGAAACCTGGGTCCCATCACACTTAACACTGACTTAAAGAAGGAAAATCCAATTACTCCAAGTGTCCCCCATCTTTCTCCTTCTTCCCTCCACTTTATATACTGAGCATGAGTTCATATCATAGAATATTCCTTTGATTGTTTTGTGTCAGCTGCACAGGCTGTGCCCCTCCCAACTCCCTGTGTGACCCAGACTCCTTGCTGGGGTGGTAGGTGGGAAGTAGAAAAGGCTTTGGCTCTGTGCAAGAGCTGCCCAGCAATAATGAAAACATCCCTGTGTTTTCAGCACTCTTTCCAGCACAAATCCAAAACACAGCTCCATACTAGTTACTATGAGGACTATTAACTCTGCCCAGCCCAAGCCAGCACAGCCACCATTTGTTCACTCTCCCAGTGCTAGATTAAAGCACACAAGCTGGGTTCCTTCTGAATAACAGCTAAACAGTTTGAGTGTACTCAGAGCATACCTCAGATGCTTTTAGACCTAGGAGGCTGTTATGGTTTAACACCAGCCAGAAATCAAGCCCTGCACAGCTGCTCAATCCCTCCTCCACCAGCAGGATCAAGGAGTGAATCAGAATGGTAAAAGGTAGAGAAATCGTGGGTTGAGATAGAAACAGTTTAATAGGAGAAGCAAAAGCTGCACACACAAAGAAAATCAAGGAATTAATTCACGGCTTCCCATGAGCAGGCAGCTCTCCAGCCATGTCCATGAGAGCAGGGCCCTGACATGTGTAACAGTGACCGAGGAAGACAAACAGCACTGCAAATGTCCTCCCCTTCCTCCTTCTTCCCCCACTTTATGTACTGAGCATGATGTCACCTGGTCTGGAATGTCCCTTTGGTCACTGTGGGTCACCTGTCCTGGCTGTGTCTCCTCCCAACCTCCCAAGCACCCCCAGCCCCAGCTCCCTCCCCAGTAGGGCAATACACAAAGGAGGAAAGGCCCTGGCCTTGTGCAATCCCTGTCCAGCAACAGCAAAAACATCTCTGTATTATCATCACTGTGCTACTGATTCTTTAGTTTTGTGACACTACTGATGTGTTTGTGTGTGTGTGCTAGAAATTACACCAGTAGAACCTATTTTTACTTTTATTGATTCATTTCAGAATGGTTTTCTCTTTTCCTATTATGTAAATTAACATATTTAAAGGAAATGTTTATTTGTATAAACCCGTTATATAATTTTAAGTAATTTACTAGTGCACTCATCCTGGTTACTTTCTGCCATCTTGATCTGGCATGGTGTAACACTGTAACTATATATTTTGTACCAGCTCCCAAAATCACCAAAACAATGCTGTTCTCATTTTAATTCCATGTGTCTGTTTTAGACATTGTCGGCGTTACATAGATTCAAATTTTCATTTTGCAGTCTTCAGGGTCTATTACCTAATAACTGACTTAGATTTTTACTTTCAGTTTTGGTTGGCTGTAATTTTATCAGTATTTTAAGGATTATTTAACACATTCTTTTAAAATATGTGAAAAAAGCTAGAACATTCTTATCATAGTGAGACATAATGATTTGATATACAGCTCTGTGTACCACAGAGCATTCCCTGAATTTCTTAATTGGGTAGGGGAAAACAAAAAAAAATGAATATAATTCTTACAGAAACTGGAGCCTGTCCTTTAGCTATATGCTTGCACTCCTTATTAATGACAAGCAAATTGTGTTCATCATTGTCTTCTCCCCCTTTTTCTTCTGATGGTGTCCAAAGGTTCTTCCAGACAGGCTTCACCGCAAAGCGTAGAGACAAAGTAGGTGGCATGCTACAGTTCAGGGACTGCAATTCATTAACCTAGCAGGTTCCACATCTCACACCCCAGACTATGCTCAGGTCTCATCTCTGTCAAAAAATCATTAACTGATTTACCCCATGCAAGTTCATTTGTCTGCTAAGCCAGCAAATGTACCTAATTTCAACAAATCCTCTAAGAATGGGGAACTTCTTCAGCAAATTTTATGCTTTAAGGGTTTAATTCAAATGGCAACTGGTTATTTTGGCTGTTCCTGTGCTTAATGGAAAGAGCTAAGATATCTGAGAGGGCAAATCCTAGCATCTACTTTGCATATCTATTTTAAAAAGGGATAAATTCTCCTAGAAATGTCTCTCTTTTTCTGCAGACAGGACATAGATGCTGAGGACAGTATAAGTCTAATGCCTATTGGTCACTAAAAAGTTTGTTGACTAGAATCAAGGTAATTACATCAGACTCTCCATATAAAGAGTTAAATAAAGAGATCCAGGGAGGGAATCAGCCTAAGACATTACATGTGTGAGGTGAAGTGTTTTTTGGAAATGCTTTCTCTGGTTAGTGTAAAGGAAGGCTAGCTTTGACTACCTAATACAAACAACTTTTGATGTTTAAATACTTGTGAAATGAGTACTCTGGTATGTGCATTCCTCACCTAACAGCACTTATGCCTGTGGGTAAGTGATTTATGAAACACAACTACCTACCTTTTGAATTTATTCCAGGGTCTAGCCAATGTGCAATATCCATGTACATTAGACAAATGTACACATAGTGCTATAATGTCCAGTGCAGCTTTTCTCTCTACAGTAGATGCCCACAAATATTATAATTGATCAAAAAATTATCATAGTCTCCAGATTTTGGCATAGATGACGTCTCAATGATTTTCTGTGACAGTGAATTTCCTTGGCTGATCACACATTGCCTTAAAAAAAATTAAATTCTTATAATTGTGTTCCATTCTACTGACTTTTAATTACATTGAAAGACTCTCTGTGCTATGGAATCATTATGCATCATGCCACTGCTACTATGCCACAAGATAATGATGAGGGACTTTCCAGTTCTTAATTTTTAGTGCCTTGACTAAGTCAGTTCAGTTCAGCATTAAGTAATGTTAGGCTTTATAATTTCTAATCAAATATTAGTTCTGCCATGATGGTTGCTGGACACCTTCATGGCTCATCTTCAGATTTTTCATTTGGTACAGGGCACACTCTGATTTCAGGCACCTAAAAGTGAAACTCCAAATTCAGCACATTACTTGACATATCTATATATTTCCTAATATGGACAAGTTTTGTTGTTTTTTTTTTTTAAGCTGATCACTTCATGCAAAGTTGTTATGTCTGTGTTTTCTCTAGGCTAATACCAAACACATACATTGGTACTGTCCTGAGAGTAGTACTGTTTTGGTGGTTTTTTTTCCCTTAAAAAGGAGCAATGTATATAGATCTTAAAATTATAATAAATTATTTTTGTTATTTTTCTTCTTGACAATTGTTTCTGTGATATTTAGTTCAAAATTATAATTGCATTCCTCCATAATTTCTTTTGGTGAAAATTTACAGGATTTGGTTTCTTCCAGGGTACCCTCATAGAGGTTAATGGAAATTATTTCACATTTAAAAGACTAATTAGAAGGTAAAAATCTTATTATAAACTTTTTAAAATATCTAATTTTAAGTATCTTACCTTTAGAGACGTGTAAGGAAGGTTGAGTTCTCCTTTTTTGATTATAATTCATTTTTTTCCCCTCTGTGTCACAGCATTGCCTTCTTAGTTCCCTTTCTCTACAGTAATTCTGATTGTAAAGAAAAACTACACATGATCAGTGCTAAAATGGTCACTGATCCTTATCTTGACATTATTTTCCCAGGTTACTAAAAATCATTTAGGTAACTATATAGGCCCTTTTGTCCTTATCAAAGCACTGCTGCTTAGCTTTTATTTTAGCGTGGGTTGTTTTTTTCTTTTTCTTTTTATCCTCCTGTCTTCTTCCCCTCCAACTTTCATAATCAAAGCAGCACACAATCTACTTAGCATGGTTATTTGGTCAAGTTAATGTTATTTCAGAAATGTTAGATAAACCCCTGAGTCTCCAGAGTTCTTTCATGTGGCAAAATATAATTTCTGGCTTTTGGTCTTTTAATGTAGATCTCAAGTTTATAAGAGTGTTCTGGGGTTTCTGGCCTATAGTTTGCAGGACAGGGGAAAAAGACTTTATGTTCCTCTTCTGGACTACAAATCCAAGCATCTTTTTCCTGAAATTTCAGATTACTGTGTTCAACTGTGTTCAATTAACCAGCTATGGCCCCCTAGTCCTCCACTTCTTTATATTCCAGCCCTGTCATTTTCTCAGTCAAGTCAGCTTGAGTTTTTTAATTTCAGCAGATTAAGACCTGTAGTATTGAGACAAATGTTAACATAAAGCATGTAGTGCTAAATCCTGTGAGATTGTGACCACAGAATCACTCACAGGAGGTGTTTGGCACTCAGGGACAGTGTTCAGCATCTTAATGAAGTACATAAGACCTCATCACACAAAAAGCCAATATTTGCACTTAGTTTTCACAAGAGAAATTGATTTTGTAGAGTTGAATCTGCAAGTAAAACTCTTTCTGTTAGAACTAAAGCTGGAAAAAGATTCCACCATTTGTTTGTTTTGCAGTTTTTTCTTTGTTTAGTGTTGCTTGTTTGTTTGGAGGTTGATTGTTTGCTTTTTAGGTTTGGTTGGTTGATTGAAGCTGTGGAAAATGACAAGTGGTAGATGTGTGTGCATGTGTATGTGCTAATGTAAAAAATATGACATCTGAATTTTCAGGTACAAACCTCCTGTTTGCTACCTGTACCCTGTGTAGGCTGACTGCAAACTTCTCTATCACCTGGACTGAAAAAAATGGTACATAATGAACCCTCCAATTACTGCAGAGGCATGAGACATGATCACTGATGAGAAGGATGATCATACATTATTCCTCTGTATGCATTCAAATACAGTAAGGAGACCAAAGTCCTTGGGTGCTGTAAAGAGAATCCTTGAAAGGAGCTGGTCTCAGAAAGACTAAAGGGGCCTGGAAAGAAGGAGGCAAAGATTGTGGGTGGAGGAAGGATCCTGCAAATGAAGGAAGATTCTGAAGAGGAGAGATGCATGGAGACAAATGACAGTGGATGTCCAAAGACCTTGGCAAGTAAAACCTGAGATAAGGAATGAGCAGTGGCAGGGCAGGAGCCCACACGGCTTTCTGCCCAACCATCCAAAACCAGCAGTAACGTTCCTGGAGGTTGCAAGGAAGTCAAAATATAACACTGCAGGTGGAAGTGAGTGCCTAAAGTTCTTATCTAGTTGGCTCCTAAGTAATTATCAATATTCAGACCTCCTGCGGGTGAATTTTACTCTGGAATTATACATGTGACAAAAGCACAAAATTATTGACCTGTACATTTGTTAAATGGTGTGAATAAAAGGCTTTTGATCAAATCAAATGAAGTCCGATATAAAGAGAAAATACCCTATTTTTTTTAGTAAAGAGAGTCTCTCTCTACTTTTCTCTAACACTGGATACTATGTCAACAAGTTGTTCCTTTGCTTAGCTACTTCCAAATTCAAGATCAAAGGAGTATATTTTAACTGAATCTTTCCAGTTGCTCATCTCTGGAAAAATTAGGCAGTATGTTACTAGCTCTTAAAAAGATTTTGACTATATTACTGTTTTATGTCATCTGGATCAATCTTACTGGGACAAGTTTTACCCATATATATGCCTTTCCGGGAAGATTAGATAGCTACATTTTTGTGGGGGATTTCTGTGTGGTCTCTGGATACAGTGGAACGTCTCATTCTGCAGAGTAGAAGCAGATCGGGAGACAACTGCTTTATCCATAGTAGGAACAGTCTTGAAATAGAATTAAGAAAATTGCTCATCTTATAAATAGGCAATAAATCAATACTTCTTTGGTTTAGGTATGAAAAGATTTTGCTCTCTAGCGCAAAAAGAAAAAATTTTGAGCCTTACTTAAAACTTGGTCATCTGAATTATGCCAATAAAGTAATGGCAAATTAGTGAAAGATCCATTAGCTGCAGCGGCCTCAGATTTTTCTATGTGAGGGCAGTCTGTCAGGCCACCCTGCTATCTTAGACCAATGGAAGTTCTTTTCCTAACAATAAATCCTTTGGAATTCCACACTAAAATACCAGCCACTCCTGTAAGTTCAACTGTTCAATATAAAAGGTAAAATAAGAGCAAAGTTAGTAAATATGTCATATGAAAATGCCATATGACATGAAAATATGTTCTTCATAACCACAGAAAGTGTAACATCCATGGAAGCACTAGGAGATGCTTAGAAGACATTTTAGTGTTCCTGTGTAAACTGTCAATGGAAAATAATGGATTTTAGTCTGTACCTCTGCCAGGTACTTGTAGGACTCATTAAATAATTTTATGAGTTATCTAAATTAGATAATTTCATTTGTTTGTAGACCCTATTGCCAAAGTCTTGTAGACCTAATTAATGAGGATTTTGGATTTCCTGCAGCCAGCTAGTGTCAAATTGTTTCATATCAGAAGGAAGAAGACAATATAGAAACTTTTGCTTTTGGTCTTATTCTTGTTGAACATGCATGCATATATTTTTGAACCAAAAATACATTGTCCATGCCACAATCTAATGCCACATTTAGTTTGATTTTTATAACTCATGAGAATACTTAGAATTTTTTACTCTCGTCTAGAAATCAGAGGAATTCTTGAAACCATACTGATATAGACTTCATCCATAGTCACTGGCTTGACCAGCCAGCTGTGGTGCCAACATCTGTTAGTAACTCTACAAACCAGAACAATACCTGCATGCTAAACAAAAGGGGAAAAAGATAAGACATTCAATTTAAGAAAAAATAAAATAAGGGATTATAGTTATAGCTATAAAAGTATTTTTCATGCACAAAGCACATGCCTATATACATAAATTTATTGTTTTGCCTCTGCTTGCGGTCCTTCAAGTTTTAGTCTTGGTGCAGCTTGGAGTCTACTTTGGCTTGCACAAATGCAAACCTTAAATATGTAGGCTAACTCGTCATGGAGATTTTATATACCAGAGGATGCTGACAATGCACAGGAATCAATCCTTCAGCAAAATTTTAGAATGGAGACATTGAAAAAACTAGCCAGACTATAACAATTGCTGCACATGCAGTAACTTTTCCAGGAAAGTGACAGGAGGACTTTAAAATTTAAACTCAGCAAATGGCTAATAAATCTTCCCGATTGATAATTTTTCAGAGAAAAGAGCCTGAAGCAAGTGCTGGGTGGCCTGTGAAATGATAATTAAACAGTCTTACTTGTCTACTACCCTAATCTAATCTCTTACCTGCTCCAAATACTTACCTCCTTCTGAGAGATTTGGATTCTGATTAAGCAAAGCACTTAAGTATCTGCTTGATTTTAACTTGAGTATGTGCTTTATGAGAGCTTTATGTAATCTGGGTATTTCTTCCTCCATCCTTCTCCCTGATTATCCATCTATTTGAAAAACAGGGAGAAAAATTATAATATTCTTTTCATCTTTTTTATATCCCATTCGATTTCAATTTTCAACAATCAAGTACCTTAACTAGACAGTTTGCCTTCATCTCAGAGAGATAAATACATAAAAGAAGATGAACATCTGGAAAATTTTAAGCTATTGAGATTTGTTTGTACAAATTTAAGTACTCTTTATTTTAAAACAAGAAGGAGGAATTATAGTATTTTATATATTAGCCTAGTAGCAGACAAATTTGCCTTTGAAATGAGAAATGTGGTTTAGTTGTCAGATAAAGGATTTTCATATTTGGGTCCTCCATCTCAAAAGATAAAGCTTCACCAAAACTGTCCTGTAAATTATTATTGAAAGAACATTTTCACCCTTGTTGGTACAGGAATATCTGTTTTTCAATTAAATTACAGTTATTCTATCATAAAAGAATTACAGTTAGAGCATTTCTTCATGTTAAAAAAGATCATCCATACAAGGATGATCAGCTCAATAGAGAAGAGAAAAGAAAGAAATTAAAAGTCAATCCTGCCAAAGTTTTCTCTGAAGTGAGATATTTATTTTCTTCTTTTGCCAGGAAAAAAAAAAAAGAAGGGAATTTCTAAATGAATAAGTAAAGAAAAAGGTGAAGTGAGAAACTGAAGACCGAGAAATAGAATAGTGGGCAAATTAGCTAGCTGTGGAGGGCTATCTGGAAAGAAATATGAATTTTGATATTTTCAGTATAGTTTTTGGTCTCTGAACAATGAGTTCTGGGTTGTCTGCTCTGCCTACAGTCCCTTTCCCTAAAGGTATGATGCTGAAAGAAAGGAAAGGTGTCCAAGATGCAGAGACTGGGTAAAAATAACCACATTTCTGACCTTGGGCAATATAACAGTAAACTGTGTCAGATCCTGTCACAGGGGAAAACCAGTCAGTTTGCATGGTTCAAATCCCATCAGGATTGAAGCAGTTCATTGATTTATGAACAACACTTTAGCAAAGATCAATACCAACACAAGTGATAAATCACGATACCGGACAGTTGCACAGTGTTAAGTAGCTATGTATTCCCCAGCCCTGTACCTAATAATCCCCAGGAGGACACACCACTGGCTCACTCCCAGCTCCCATGCAGCTCGCTCTGCTCCCAACCCCTGGGTCACAAACACTCCTCTGCTGGAGCAGCACCTGGCAGAGGTTGGGTGCTGCTGCCATCCCTCAGCCTCCGAGGTCTGCTCTGCCTCCCAGCTGTTCCTGCTGCCTTCGTGCCTCTTTTCAGGCTGGTTCCCTTGGTGTTTCTGTCTCTGGTCCCAGGCCCGCAGTGCACACGTGCTTTGTGCACATCCACCCTCTTGCTATATCAGCTGGGGACAGTGGGGCCACTGGGCCACCCCAAGAGTGGGTCATGCGAGCACCTCCACAAACCTCTCATGTTATCCAGCAATCACTCTATGAACAGTTTTCCACAAGAGGCTTTGAGGCTTTGGTCTCTCTTTGCTTCCTGAATTTTTATGGGAATTGAGCAAATTATTTGATGCAACTAATTTACACTAGTAATTTCTGAAAATACATGGACAGAAAATTAAAATTACATGATCATTAGGGAAAATTTTCCTGAGTCCTCAGACTCTAAGCTATGAACATGCAGACATTTTATTTTGTCAGAATTTGGCTCAGCACTTTATACAGTAGAGATTAATGAACCTGAACAGTGTATAAAATTTTATTCTCTGTAGAATCATCTCCAAAACAATCCCATAGAACAGATACGTAATATAGCTGATGCCACCGTCCACTGCTGGAAAAATGTAGTAGAGTTGTATGTTTTTTTAAAAAATATATTGTTTTCTGGACTTGAACTTAATCAGGAGTTTGTTCAATTTGAAAACATTTGTTACTCAAGTGTTTAAAATGGTCAAATTAAAAGCAAAGGAAAGGAAGTGGCATTATTTTAGACATTATGACAGATACAAATATTATCGATCTATATCAAAATATTAATTCATCATTATCAACTAAGGAATATAGTTTTAAAGTTCAGTGCAAGTGGATTACTGTCCCAACTGTTCAAACAAATCTTGCGCAAATTTACACTTCATTAAAAGATTTACTAAGAAGGCATCCCAATTTAATTGAAGTTATCTAATTGAAAATATACTTGATTTTATTTTCTCTTGAGTGGATATTTTATTTTTAATATGCCCCCTGAGCTACTGAAGTCAGAGCTGTCATTTGGATGATTGGCTTTACTGCAGAAGTCAGACTTTTCCTCCTTTCTGTGAAGACATTAATTACATACATGTGTAAGTAAAAATTACAACATTGAGTCCGAGTTGATCAGCTTGTATTCCCTCTATATTTTATGGGAAAATTAATACACTCTGCTCTAAATGATTGTTACAAATAAGAAGGATGAATTCCATCTTTCTCTCGACTGTCTGAAAAAAGAGAAGGATGGCTGAATGGCTAATTTGATTAGTCTCCTCGTCTTTAGGCAGCTCAAGTTATGGTAATGCTTCTTGCAGGATGTGAATTTCCACTTTGAACTATTTGTACATTTTATTTCTACTGTCCAAGTCCAGATCCAAATCTTTTCTGTCTCAAAAGTTTCTCTCTTCTAGATTACTGGCATCCTAGTTGTGCCTGCAGTAAAAGCTTACCCATGAAAACTTTTGAAAAGTAGGCTATAAATATGTAAAGTTCTTTAACTTTAGGCTGAGTAACATTACATGCCCACTACATAACTTTATCTTTCTCCTGCTGAATGCTAATTTTCTTCATGAAAATGCCAAACTGAAATCTCAGTCTACATATGTATTTTAGAGATCTTTATTGTCTCTTTGCTTTTTAATATCATCCAGTCTAGCATAAACAGCCCCTATATGCTGAATAAATGATGTGCAAAACAGGGGTTTTCCAAAAGCTGCTACTTGTAGTACTTAAAATACATGGATAGTGTTTAGATTCAGCTTGTCACTTAGATCCTAACGGCTTTCATTAAGGCCTCATTTTGCTTTACATATGTATTTTCTCACTTTATCCCAAATGAAATTCCCAATTCTGTCTTAAATAACTCTGATTCTATTGTTTTCTCTGAAGGTATGTTCAAGTCTTTTCCAAAATGATAATGGGTGAATAATTACAGCTACTGCACAGTCAAAATGTGTGCATCTACTGGGCAATAAGCAGTAACAAAACATAAAAAATCACAGATGGATCTGTGACTACCAGGCCTCTTGTGCACTGTAGTAGGTTCATTTTGAGAAATACGTATTTTCCAAACTACATCAACAATTTGCTTTCTAACTTCCATCACCATTCACTGAACCTCCAAAAAACACCATTTTCAAAAGAGTTAATTGATTGTTGGATATTTTTGTGTGTTTTAGAGCAAGGCTTTCAGCTAATCCACAAACGAGTCTAGGACATCAATGTCAGATTTGTTGGGGCCATTTCCCAAAGATGAGGGATTCACATGCAAAATGCTCACTGCAGAGCCTGACTGCGGCCACGTTGCTCCACCTCGGAAATGAGCCCTTCTCCATTCATGGAAAATTATGTGAACTGGTATAGAATAACCTCTGGGTCCTGTCCACCCCCCTCCTGGCTACTGCAAAAAATTACCCCTATCCTGGCCAGAACTAGGACACAAGGTTTAGGAAGAAAATATACGAACCACAGAAATATTTTACCTTAAATTCAGTTTTGGGGAACATAACTATAAGCTGAGTTCACAGATTTTGTGAGGAGACCTAATCCTTTGCTTTCTGTCAATTATGAGACATTTTTGCTAATTTTTTCTATAAGTTAAAATGAAAAAAAATATTATTCAAATATCAGAAACATCAAAATGCCTTTTCAGCATTATATTTTGAAATTTGATAAAATAATTAGAGATTAAGGAGACCTTATTGAACAGATTATTGTCTTTGAATAGAGCTGGCTTCAACTATTGCAAACAATCTATTTGATGAATCTTTTAATTTTATTTATTTTCTGTTTCCCAATTGATTGTGAAAGGAGTTTGATTTTTATAAATTTTTTCATTTTTCATTCTTGGACTACCTGACCAGTATATGAAAATAGTGAGTTACAGCAGAAAATCTTATCATAATAGTTTTGCTCCATACAAGAAATGTTGAAATATGTTGTATACTTAAATAATCAGTTTAGTTTGTAAAAATAGTACTTTTAACTGTATAATAGACTACATATTTTAAGATGAGAAGTGTGAATGTCAGAGTAATTTTTTCCTCCCTGAGATTCAGCCAAATGTCTTCCCTTTCTAAACTGATGAGTTTGATAAAATGGTGGGCAGAAGTGGATTGAACTAAGGCAGCAAGCAGGTCTCCATGGCACCCAGCTGTTTACGTACACGTAAGTGTTTGCATAAATGGACAAGGTAGGAGAAAAAGGTGAAGTCCAAGGATGATTATCATAATTATTGTTTCTCATTATAGACTAAGTGAAATTGAATCCATCATTAACTTTGTGGGTTATTCCTGCTGTCCGTGTCTGATTACAAGAGCAGATTTTGTTTCATGGGCTAACCTGGAAACAAAAATTTTCAGTATACTGCAAGCTTTTGCATCTCTTTGCCTTATATTTTAATCAATGTTGCTTTTCTTGTAGTCATATTCGGTCTTCCACAGCCTTGTTGCTCTTGTGATGCATTGCCAATATTCAGAGTAAAGAATAGCTGCCACCCTAACTTTTAGCTTACCTTCACAGGGGAAACTCCTTCTGTTACAGAGCTAACTCCATAAGGTTCTGGCTTTTTTGGGCCCTTTGGTTGGTTTTTTCTAAGTTAATTCCTTATAGTGGAGCAAAAAGGCCAGAAGTTTCTTTTCATTCTATCATCTCTCTGGTCAGCTTAGGTTTCTGACCATTTTCCCTTTTATGCTCCTTCTACCAGGTTTTCCTGTACCAGTAGTTTACTCTGGTCCAGTGATTTTCTGCATTGAAACCTGTGGCCAGAGTTAGTCCAGAGCATGTTCTTTATCTATGAACTACTGCTAGCTTTTCTTCTGGGGTATTCTTCTTTGACCTCTGTCTCATTAATTTTTGTCTTTTGACTTAACTTCTCCTTTCACTTCTGTTTTTGCCCTCCATCCATTTCTTCTACCCCTCTATTCCAGATGGATGGAAGTTCTTGGCCCCCCAAATCCTCTACCCACATGAGGAAGTGATGAATCTACTGATCTTTGACTCTTCAGCCAAAATTACCCAAAAATCTCCAACCTACTATTGTTCTATTCACAACCATGTTATCTAAAGGCAACCTTCTCATTGTCACATATATAGAACTCTAATAAAATTATTTTGACACACAGCCACTAGTTGCTTCTCCATTACACTTATTGTATTGTGCTCTTGCATAGTTTAACACTTGATACAAAATTTCTTTTTCAGCCTTCCAGGAAATAGTTTAGATATCACTTCTGAATTTCACTGATCCTGGGAACTGACAAAAGAAAAAAAAGAGTCAAGGAAAATAAAAGGAATAAATGTTTGTTGAGAGAAAAAAAAAAAGTTATAGATAGATTTATTGGATCAGTACTTCAAGCTAAGGCATCTGTTGGATGTAATTGGGTTTCCATCTGTGTTCATCATGCTTGGATTTTCCCATGTGCTGGTGTTTGTTCCAGTGGGACAAGGGCACGGAGGAACTGAGGGGATGTTGTCTGTGTGCACCTTGGTCTGACAGGCATGCATATGTTCTTTATCAAAAGCTGAGGTGCAGTTTTTTCTCCTTGAGTGATAAATTTGGTGACATAAGCAGCTTTTACAGCACATCTTTTCCTCAGTGCTCTCTAACAGGATTTGTTTCTACCAAGATATTTCTTAGATCTCTGAGAAAAGCTTAAAAATCCAGGCTGAAAATTTAGCGTAGATTAACAGCATCAGTATTTTGTGAATGATATAGATAGTTCTAATGTAAATGATGATTCCTTCATGTGGAGATCTGAAGTCTTCTACCCTGGAAACCATTTTGTTTTCTCTTTCTTTTCCATTGTCTGTCTGGGAAGAAAAATATAATTACCATTACAAGACCACACAAGCATAGCATTTTCAAAGAGATAAGCCTTCATTAAAACTTCAGATTTAATCTGAATATTTGGAAAGTACCCTTTAGACATTAATTTTATCAATGACACTTCTGAATATTAGACACCAAGCCAAACATAGATACACTCTAACACAAATAATTTTCTTTCTATTTTCTTTTTTTTAAGAATAAATTACCATTTGTAGAAAAACTGATGTAAAAACCCTCCACCAACTCCTCCTAGTTAGCTTTTACTTTCTTCTTCAATCTATTCTGTTGAAGAAGTGTACATGGGCTTGACTTAGTGTGATGCAGTGAATTCTCATTTTGCTCCAGTGAGATATGTGAACTATATTTCTTTCTCAGATCCTTCTCGAGTGAGAAGCTGCTGTATGTAGAGACTCTTTTATATATAAATTTTGGCAATAATAATATAGCCTAACATTTGTTTTTGGTACTCCATAGCAGAAAGAAATCTAGAAACCCAAGCTTACTTGCATAAAATTTTAGATCAAGAGCAGGATCTTACTGGGGGGAGAAAAAAGGAAAAAGGAAAAAAAAAAATGAAGCAATACGACCTGTTCATTTAATTTTAAAAACTGTTATTTTTTATTAAATAATTCATATTTCAGTCAAAACCCCAATTTTAATTATTTGAAAATTAAGAAGAATGTATTTTTTACCTGGGGTTAATTTTAAGTGCTTTGAAGTTGACAACATAAAAATATTCGTTTATTGTCAACTGCTCTGAGCCTCAGCTTTCTCTAAGTCACTGCAGTGGGATTGTTCATGCCTCTGCCATTCTCAGAGATACTGTTGGGTCAAATAAATAAATACTACACCAATAATACTTTTGAAAATTTACTAAGAACTGTTTTTTACCTGGTGTCTCGTTTTGGTTTTGAAATTACATAGACAATTTTTTAAGTCTTTTTTTTTAAACAACAGCAATGGTGCCTTCCTTCAGCTTAGAAGAAAATTTTGACATTAATTTCATCAAGAACTTTGCAATTTTTCCCCTGCTTATGGCATATCAGGTTTTTGGGAAAAGATTTTTACTTTCTTTGCTGATACGTTTAAAAAAAATCTAAATCCCCTTCATTCATATAACTCTAGCTATCTTCAAGTTTGCTGGACAATTTCAAGATGAAAAAATTTCATTTTTTAAGGAGATCTTTTCTGTACAACTTACTTTACAGGGTGATTTATCAAAATAGGTTCTTGAAAAACAAAATCTATCCAAATAGGAATCTTGATGCGCAATCAGCATTTGCACAGTAGAAATGCTGTTGGAGGTTATAAGTGAGGGTATAAGGCAAGATTTGTACTAAGCCAACTGATCTTTAGAGAAAACCAGAACTTTCAAGGTCCTTGAAATAGATCTCTTTGTAGAGACATAGCTACGATTTTCTTCAACCAGGATAAACATTTCTCAATGGATGGCATTCATAAAGAGAGGAGAAAAAAAACCAAAAAAGGAAACTCCAGATCTAACCAGACTTTTTAAAGCTTGCCCTTAAAACATCTTGTTTTTCAATTATTTTTTCGTCTTGCTCCTTTGTTCTTTTTTCAGTCCCTTATTCTCTCTGCTCTGTGTAAAAGCTATTGTTCTTGTAGGTTTCTGCCCTTAAAGAATTTGTGATTCTTGTGCAGAATGGATTATACATGAGTATTTGCTGTATACACAACAGATTTACACATTTTTCCATTAATGCTGTTGTGCTGAAATTAGAAATTTCCATATGAGCAAGCTGAATTGTGTTCCTGTACCTGATAGCTGACACAGTTAATTTCAAAATAGGCAGTGGAATATATAAAAAGAAAACAAACCCAAAAACAAAGCACCCAGAAAATAAAGAAACAAGGAACAAAAGGAAAAAAAAGAAAAACTCAAAGGAGTGAAGAAATTGTTTAAAAATCCCTTTTCAAACAGTTTAATATTTTTATCAGCAACAAAAAGGTTGAAAATGGTGAATTTCTTTGTGAAAACTACTGGTGTTTTTGGCAGAGTTCACCCAAATTTGTCTACAATGCTGCACTGTCCAGAGTACAAGGCAGAGAATGGTACAATCCATTCTGCCCATTCTGTTTCACAGAATACAGGAAAGACAAGGTGGAGCTGGGACATTTTTTTCTTTTAGCCTTATTCTCCCCCACACCTTATATTTGGGACAAATAAAGCTGTCCTACTACTTCAGCTGCTCTCTTTCCAAAGTAATCCCTCTGTTCTCCCTTTGCTCAGTTTGCATCATCAGGAAGCCAAGACTGAGCGCAAGGTCTGTGATGCCCTGCAACTGAATTACCTTCCCTAGAAGGCTGATGTGAGCTTTCAAACTTAGCTTCAAACAAAGCTTTCACCAATTATACAACTATGAAATGTTATCACCAGAGTAGTTTCGAAATATTACCTGACCTGGAATACTTGGGGAGATTTTGCATAGCAGGGCTGGTTATCTGGCCAAGAGAGATGTTGTGCAGCATACCAATAATTAACACAATCAATGAATTAGTGCTTAGAGCCAAGATAGCACAGAAGTATGTTTATCTTACATATCACATCTGGACTGATAAGCTTAATTGATACAAAACACAGGGTTTGGGGTTTTTTTTCTCTCCAGCAAATTATCATGCATACGAGCTGTTCTTTTCAAATTCACTTATACCATTACATCTCCCTGGAATTTTTTGGAGACTGACTATTAATAAAAAAGTATTAATAAAAAAATTAATAAATTTTACAAAAGCTCAAGTTTCTCAATTAAAGAAAAAAACACAACAAAAAAAACTTACATGTCATATTAGTGAGAAAGAAAAATCTGAAATGCTCACTCAAAAAGCTACAAAAAATGATGTTGAGATTCATCTTTGGTATAATAAAAATCATTCAACTCCAAACAGAGATTTGTCATTTTATTCTTTAAAAATGATCTTACAGTAGTGGCCAAGAACCTTTTAAAGAACAACTGAATTCTCCAAACTCCAGAATTGTCCAAACCCCTGTTAGAAGCTTTGTATCAGTAGTCTCATGATCTGCTTTCTGATTTTAGTATTAATGTCTTTTCACAATATTTCATTTCCCCCGTGAAAAAATTTTACAGATAAAATAATTCAAGGCATGCATGTAGGTATAGTTTCTCAAGAAAGAAAATAAACTCATTTTTAGGAATGCAGAAATCATTCTTAAGTAGAAGACATATTCTTTTAAAATATGTTCATTAAAAATATCTAATAACAGAAGTTCCACTCTATCCCTGGGCTGCTTGTTGCAGTGCTTAACTATCTCTACAGTTTAAGATTTTTTTTTCATGAACTAATTTATGTCTTCCTTTCTGCAAATTAGGTCAGTTGTGATTTGTTCTGTCCTCAGGTAAAGTGGAAATCATGAATTGTTTTTCTAATAATCATCCACATATTTGAAGATTATTTTAGTGTCTTCTCTTTGTCTCTCCTAGACTAGATGAAGTGGTGCTTTCAGTCTTTCTTCACAGGTTGTTCTTCCTAAACCACTCATCATTATTTTTCCTCTTCACTTTTGTTCCAGTGTTCATACAGCTTCAACTTTGGTGTGTAGATCTTGGCATAATCATTCTTCTGAGGCCTTATCAGTGCTAAACTGATCAGAATAATTTAAATAATTGCCTTCTTTCAAAAATACCTATTTTTCTTCATAATTATGATGGAAGCTTGTCGCTATTTGTTCGCATGTAGTTCTGACTTGCATCTTAGGAACCTAACAAAAAACATACACGTGATATGTGGGCCACGATTCTTTCTTATGTAACCACAGATAATACATTGTCCAGACTTGCAGATTATGAAACGGTGTCTTTTAGTTCTTACACCTCTTCAGTGATATATGGTGATATAAAGAAATAGTATCTAATATCATAACCTATTTTACAGTAAGTTAATTTAGTCTGCATCAGCTTCTGAGAATGTTACATGTAGAAGACTCTCCTAAATTAAACAAATATCACATCTCTGGCCTCCTCGTTTTCCATCACGCCTGTTACCTTCTCTATTCCTCACATTTCACAGTTTATTCTCTTGCCTTTCTTGGGCTCTTGAGAATCAACATAATTAACTTGTACTATGAGTTTGAGCTGTTTATCACTTTAGAAATAATATGTGCACTTATATACACACACATGCACAAATATATATTTTAACTGGCCATGAAGAAGTATTTTCTACTAATCTTGAAGATAGCCATATGATTTAAAGTCATTTGTATGACAGCTTATGGTAGTAAAATTCTGCATTCACTATAGTATTTTAAGAATAAATTGCGTGGTTGTTCGACTGAATTTATTTTTTCACAATGCTTTTATCTTATTTATGTACCTATTCCACAGCTAGAGAAGAGAATTGTCTTGACAGCTCTTTCTTCTACATGGAGACTGATTTTCATTTCAAGACACAACTATGAGACTTGACATTGCTGTTACTATTGATCATTTTCTCATTTGTAACAGATTCTTGCAAATTATTACACTGAAAAAAAATAAAAGACAAACATTTTCACTTGCTTAAAAAAAAAAAAAGCATGTACAACTCTCTTACATCTAGCAATGGAGAGACAAAGCAATACTTAATTCTCTGGATGTCTGGATGCTGTCTCCTAAAAGAAAACTATACAGACCTCATAGAACACTAAAACCTCTCTAAGTTTCTAAGCTTTTTTTTTTCATTATTTTTCAATTTTATTGGCAGATGGTTTGTGCCCTTAACTTTTCATCTGGGAAACATCTTAGTTTAATCATTAGTCTTTGGCCACATGAAGCTTATGTTCCTGAAACTAAGTAGAGATGACTTCTGGGGAGCTGAGAATTAACTCTCTTTTTATGCAGCTGCTTTGCAACACAAAGTAACCTCCAACAGGTTTGACATTCTCCACTGGAGTCAGCTCCTTTGCCAGACCTTATCGAAGTGAAAGAGAGGCCTTAATCCCCAGAGCTCCCCATTCAAGGGACCATTCAAGAAGGATTCCTCTGGCCAGTCCACCTGGGGGCTTTAGAATGGCTTCTTCCTGTGCAACCTTTTTGCTCCAGAGTCTCATATTGAATTAAATAATGCATTTGCTTTGCACCTTTTTCCTGTGACATTTTTAACTCTCTTTATGGTCATGGCAGTGGCACCTGAAGACACACCAGCTAACCTGGCAATCTATTTTAACTGCTATGCATAGTGAAAGCAAAATCAGCTCTGCCTTATGGAAATACCCTGCACTTCACAGACGATTGGAGGTGTGCTCTGTCATTAAGTGACTGAACAAAACAAAACAAAGAAAAGCACGTGGGTCCAAGATTTGCCATAAAGGCTCAGCTTGCAGTATGTCTGGGGACATTATTTGATGAAAATTACCATGAAAATAGGTATATGTCGGAATTAAACGTAAAAGCAATACACAGGAAATTCAGGGAACCAACCAAAAATTGCTTCTCCTTTTCTTTTCCAGTAAGGGTTGTAAATAAAACACTGTTGTTGACAAAGGGAAGGGAAGGGAAGGGAAGGGAAGGGAAGGGAAGGGAAGGGAAGGGAAGGGAAGGGAAGGGAAGGGAAGGGAAGGGAAGGGAAGGGAAGGGAAGGGAAGGGAAGGGAAGGGAAGGGAAGGGAAGGGAAGGGAAGGGAAGGGAAGGGAAGGGAAGGGAAGGGAAGGGAAGGGAAGGGAAGGGAGAAATGGGCATAGTAATAAGAAAGCATTGTAACCATAAACTTGCAGCTATTATACATAAAATTTATAATTATAAATCTCTATAACTATTTTTATAAAAGCGTACAATATTTATAATGCAAACTATCTGATAAAGTTGGCATTCTTATATCAACAAGCAGTAATTAACCCTTAACCCCACTAACTTAATGATTATTTTAATAAATGCAACTAAAAACTCAGGCTTTATTGACACTATATGGAGATGCCATTTGCTGGAATACATCTCCACATTTCCTTGCATCTTAGTGAAGAAGAACTTAATAAAAAAATTTTTTTATCATACTTCTTTACTAAGTCAGTATTACAACTCCATAGGTACTCTAAATATATATATTATATATATATATATATATGTGTGTGTGTGTATATCTATATAAAGCCCACAAGAACTGTGTTTAAAAAGACATAAAGTTTCAGAATTCCAAGATCTGCTTTCTGTTTTCAATGAAATCGAGCATTAAAATATAGTTGGATTATAGCTCTGAGCTCCATTCCTGCAATACCTTTTACTTGAGCAGAACAAAAAATGACTTCTCTCCAGTGAATCTGGACATTCCCCCTTTATGGGAGGGAAAAAAGGGAAAAAATGTTGTATGAGGACATTTCTGCATTTATTGCTCATTTATTGTTGAGGCAATACAGACTTTAAATATTTGAACAATCAGAGACATATAAAAGCCACAGCCCAGTAAGCAAATATTCTTGAAAAATTACCCTAATTAAATCTTTGTCACACTTGATAATGAGATATTTGCTTCCGTGGCCTTTTCTGTTTTCTTTTCATGATGATGATGAGGTAGATGTCGGTTTTAATTTAATGGAATCATATAGATTTTTCTTTGGTAATATCTTTACAGATCAGTGCACTCTGGGCCTGTAGGTAACAACTGGTGTCAACCTTGCAGCCTCCTCCTTAAGGTTAACCAAGCAAAGTGTCTTTTTGAAAAATCATGATTGCATTGTAATAATCAGCAAAGCTAAGTCATTTTTCACAGTACACAAATATTAAACTGATAATCAGTGAATTTCAGTGGGCTTTCCTTCTGTTAAAAGGATTTCATAAAAAATACTCAAGATTGAATGCCTTCTTTAATAATTAAATGAAATCGAAACCAGAAACTGTTTAAATGTCTCTCATAAAACATGGAATAGAAAACTGCTCCTAAGTGCTATGTTTGATGTGAATTCTGCAGACAAGACAGTGTTCATGTCTTGGCCTTTTTGCCCTTGAAAGCTTTTGAGACTGAGAAAAAGAGACTTCTGTACAGACTTTGTAAAAAGGTAGTCTTTGAAATTCTCCTTGATGTGGTATTTTAGGCTTATTAGAAGAGTGGATTTAAGTACCATGTCAAGTCATAATCCAGTTCATGGGTTTTCTGTTTTATCCTCAGGTGTCTCCAACTTGCCCCCAAGAAAACACAGCTTGCTGTTATTAAAATACTATTGAATAATGGGGTTTTGTATTATTTTTGCAGAAGAAAGCTTGTTGTGAACAGAAATGAATGAAAATATTAGTCTGAAGGCACATACTTGTTTCCAGAGAAGTGATCAAATTCCAGGTAATTTTAAATGCTGCTTCTGTATTATCAGAACCAGGAAGAGTACAGGAAACCACTCTCACATAAAACACACTTTTATGTTTTTATTACCTAAACAAAATGTATCTAGATGCATTACAACAATAGAGTATCATGTTGTTAAGAATCAACAATATTTCAGCTTTCCTCCCCCACTCCTTTCTGAATTGTCTGCATGAAAATAGCTGCAAACAAATTGGATTGCAGTTAGACAAAAGAAGGCCTAAAACCTTCTCGGCTAACACAAGATGTATGATTTACAAGTAAACAGACATGGATAATTTGTAATCTTAAAAAAGGGGGGGATTTTTTTTTCCTTTTGTGAAATAATGGCTTTTGCTAGTGAGGTTCAATTACAGATCACAAAAGTGTGCTTTAGAGTGTATGTGTGTTAAATAAAAGCACTATCATTTTTTAAATACTAAATTAATTATCTGAGTCTTTTAAAATATGTTTATCCTGTACCTTCAAATCAAAAAAGATATGATCCTTTCAGAGTTTAGATGGGACTTTATTGTGTGTCAGCATTCAAATGGAGATAATGTCCCAAATAATTTTTTTTTTAGAAAACTGAATATCCTAGTGAATATACTGGTACAATGCTTCTTAAAAGTTAGTCAGATTTGGCTAACCTGTGGATGCTTTACTATGAATTATTTTTCTTACAGATATGTTTCAAATAATTTTGGTACTAATCAGAGTCAAACTCTGTGCTCGTGTAGCTACTTTTGCAGTTACTTTTCCTGAGGTAGGATTTAATTCACTGAGGTTGCTGTTCTTAGTAAAATTGTCACAACCTTACTTTTCATTTTGCAGAAGGGAACAAAATCATCTCAGAGTTCAGCAACAACAAAAAAAAAAGTTACAGACTGCACACTATGCAGAAAGAACCACTGACTCAATCACTACATAGAGAATTTCCCATTAAATTATGGGAGTAGTAGGGTAAGAATTTGTATTTGCACATGCACATGTGCAAATGAAGAAATTAAGAATTATAGAATTGTCAGCATAGAAAGCCTCAAGATCATCAAATCTAACCACTAACCCAGCACTGCCAAGTCCAACACTAAATCATATTCCTAAGTGCCACATCTACTTGACTTAAATACTTCCAGGCTTGGGTACTCAAACACTTCCCTGGGCAGCCTGTTCCAATGCTTGACATTTCTTTTGGTGGAGACATTCTTGATATCCAACCTAAACCTTCCGTAGTGCAATTTGAAGCCATTTCCTCTTGAGGCTCTCAAAGGAGAATTACATATATTATCTATCCTAATCCAGGTTAATGAGGCTGAATGTGGCCAAAATTTTGACTTTACACTAATGCACAAACAGCAAAAAACCTCTTGAACTGAAGCTCTATGTTCACTGCATAAAATAAGAATCAACTAGTGTTTCTTAAAGAATAAGACCCCAAAATTTATAAGTTATGTACATGGCAGGTGAAATATTAAGAAAAATGTCAAAAGTAGCTCACCTATATCCTGATTTGTCTGTAATCACAATCACTCACTAGGTCACTAGATCATTTCACAGTGAAAGTCTTCCAAGTCTCATAGATTTGCCTATGGGCTCTAAACATCAGTGTTTGTTGGATGACTTTATTTGAAAACAGACACACAAAGTGTGACACAGCTATTTATTGTATATTTTGAATAAATAATTTTAGGTTGACATCTACATGGAGTCTTGCATTCATCCCTGTAAGTTATGAATACACAAAGATGTCTTATATTATTGAAATTAATAATAGAAGTAAGCAATTCTGCAGATTAGAGAATGGAAAATTAGGAATGGAAAAATTAGAATGGAAAATCAGCTACAAGACTACCAGCAAAATTTCACTTAATGCTACTTTCACCTTGTTTAAGTTCTCAAAAGGAGATACTGATGTTGTATATAAGATGTCAGGAGTTTTAGATCTAAAAGTGAAATCCTATGGATAATTAAAAAAATAAAGAAAGGAAAGAATAGATGTAACACAATCTTCATTGTTAAAGTCTTAGAGGAATTAATACAGAAGTGGAAGATAAGGAATCACACCTGGAATGAGGGCTGCAACAGGAAAAAGTGGGGATCATTACAGACTCATTAAAAAACCTAAGTACTCTTGAAAGTTGCTGTATTGGGAAAAAAATTAAAAAGAGTTAGTTCAGCTTTTGTGACAGCTGAAGCTTGGTGTTACACTGACAAAATGGCTGCTGGTTGTACTAAATTGTGTCAAATTACATGCAGTGGTTATATAATGTGTATTACTGTCCATGAGGGACAAAGATGAGGCCACTCATTTTATTTAGGACTGAAAGATGGATTTAAATTATACTGCCAGGGATGAAAGGCTAGCGCTTCATTAAGCAAGCTGCTCAACCTTCATGCTTACTCCAGTTTTAAAACTATTATCCTACAATCACAGTGAATATCTTTGAAATAATTTTGCAGTCCTTCTTTGATAAGAAAGGCTGTTTTTTCCCTTTGGTCTGCTGTGCAACTAAGTAGCAGATACATAATTTATATTAACCTTGACTTGTGCTTCACCTACAGATTCTCCTGATTTTATATCATAAGGGAGAATCCTTTTTTCTTCACAAGTGAAAACATGAATTATTTCCCTTATATAGATCCTTTCTTTTTATTCTGTTTTTCAGAGGAGCCGAGGTTTATAAAGCATTGTTCCTAGCTTGCAAAAAGTAGCAGCTTGTTTCCAGCCTTCAGACTTGTCCAAAATCAATCTCTTCACTTTGGCTGGATTTTGCATAATATTCTTCCCTGAGTGGAATTTCTGTGGCTTGTCTGCAGCAGTGCTATGGTGATCAATGGGAAGTTCTATTTAAAAACTGATGACACTGCTGAGTGCTGAAAAATGTCACTGCTGTTTTCAGGTGTTCATTTTACACACCTACTGTAGAGTGCTAAAAAAGTACTTTCAGAAGTTGCACACAGTTAAATTGAGAACTGCATTTATACTCAAAACATCATTGTTATAATGTCTTATTTGTTCAGTACAAAGGCTCTGTGGCTCACTGCCCTTCTGATATTTCAATTATTTGGTTGTAATCATGTAACAAAGCAGATATTGATTTCCTGGGTATTCAAATTACATCTCTAAAAGCAAGAGCTAGTGAAATGGCTTTATCATTTAAAATTATACATAATTTGGTGAAGCCAGTTGATTCCAGTGCAAAGGAACATATTCCTTTATTTTAAAAGTGACATTATAAAGGGCATCTGTAGGGGTGTTTCTTTAAGGCTGTAGTCAAATTCAATAGCACTTTCTTATTGAGAAATATACTGCTTTCACCTGGTACTTAGTAAATGTGAATAAAGAAAGTCAAAGCAGTCCTTGGGACCTGATGGATACATCAGAACATTTTTAGTTCTATATTTATGAATTGATTTATTACATAAATTGAAAAGTACTAAAATCCACAGGTTTTATTTTTGATGCATGTCAGATGGGAGTTGTTTGCTATCGCTTCCATCATTCCTTTTTTAAACTTGACCTAGCAGGTGCTCTCTTTGCAGAATGGGGCAAACAGAAATCTGTGATAAGTCAATTCCTTCAACAAGGTGAACCTGAAATATACTTTTAAGATTTCAGAAAACTTCTGGCATATGCTCAAATGTTCCTCAAATGCCAGGTGCCTCTCCTTTGTGCATTCCAAAGGCTGATGGCTTAATTGCAGAGATACTTTATCAAATCACACGGCAAGAGCTTCAATGAAGACAGTGTTTCATCTTCGCTTGACTGTGAACAGCATGGCCAAGGTTGGAAACTGAACAGCTGCTCCCTGGGAAGCTAGGGATAAATTTGAAAAAGTCAAGGAGCTGGCTAAACTGAAAGACATACACAGTTTCCAACAGGAAAGTGAGGAATATCATATTATTGTGTTGTGAAATAGTGAAATAAATGCCTTCCAAAAAACCAAAATATTAGTATTTTAGATTCCCAGTGACCTCATTGTATTTGCAACTTTTCCTTATTTTGTGAAGCAGACTTCCAATGAGCCTCCAGATTTCTTACTTTTACTTTCTTCATAAATTTTCTCACTCCTGAAAAGAAGGAAAGCTCTGAAACTGCATTCTCTTAATAATTTCTTTCTGTCTTTCTTTTTTTCCACATCTTTGTTTATTTTCCTTTTTTTTCCAGGAGAATCCTTAGTCAGGAGATTCTAAATAATTTTTTTCCAAATGTGTTTGCTTAATTAAGCGTAAAGATGCATACATTTAAATGAATAATGCCTTGTAGAGAAAGCTAAAAGATTTTGGACTCCATTGGTTACAGCTAAGCTACCTGAAGCTTTTGTCTTTCCATGCACACACAAAAAAATCACAAGCTGTATATTTGGCAGAAGGAGTATTCAATAGAATATGCTGAGAAAGAATTGGGTACTACTTAAAAATACATTTAATTGCTAATAAGTTTCTGCTGTCACTGTCCTCAAAATAAAAGAAGTTAAAATATTTTAAAATGTAAAAAAATACAAATTTCCCCTAAGATGTGGCAGTATATCAAAACATCTACAAGCTAGTGGGAGTATTTTGTTCTTTTTCTTCTTTTTTTTTTTCCAATTTTGTGACAGATTACAAAAGATTTTCATACAGAAAAAAAACCAGTTTCAGGATGGTGAACTTTTTTTTTTAAGAAATGTTGTGTTTTCCTTTAGGTGCTATTTAGAACTTTAAAATCCTTTTTGGTTTGAAATATTTTGCAGAATGATGCTGTCATTAAAAGAAAATCAGATACTCCCAATGGTTGATACTTGTTTTGAAAATAAGTTTTGCAGCACCTTCAATTTCTTGTGCTTATTAGAAAGGTTAATAATCCAGTGTTATTTCGTTTCTACCTGCTTCCATGGGTAAGTGCCTCAAGAGTTTTAAAAACAAGAAAATAGATCAATTTCTTTTCTTTACAAATACTTCCACTCACTTACAGTCTCAGACTGTTCCTGAAGCAAGTCAATGTCATTGTCATCTGTTAAATCCATTACTTTGATCATCAGGACATTCTTGTTTCATATGTACAAGTTATAACAAGAGCCTTGGAAATACTAGTAATTCAAAATGGGAGAAATGACAAAGCTGGTGTCACATCACCCCTGTGGAGGAAAGGTTTAATACCACAAAAGATGAATATAACATCTCATTTTATGTCCTGTTTTCTACAGATCATTTCTGCTTCATTCAGCTATCCATCACTGAATCAAAATTCCTGAATTCAGTCAGGTTATCCTTCATGTCTCCCAGAAATATACCAGATTCTATTAGGATTTCCTCTTATGACTCACCAATCTGATAATCCACATGAGAATGGCTGTTTTCAGTTAATATATATAAGTTATTTTTTCTCTTAGTGAATAAAAAAGAAAATAAATAAAAACTTGGTGGAACTCTGACATCTGAAATTCTAAAACCTGTAAGGTTCTACTATCATGTGCACATCTTATAAGCATGTCATCATGTCTTTGGGCATAAAACATCTCAAAAAATCTGAGGTTCAAAATGATCTGTTTTATAAAATGTACGGTTTGCTAATCCTTGTTTTTCCTGGTTTGAAAACAAGATTTTCACCAAAAGATCAGACTACATTTTGCATCAAATTTTGTTAGCTTTTTTACTTAGTACCTTACAAGTAAGATTAGCTTAAAGAACAGGAGGCTGCCCTAAAGAAGTCTATGCAATTCCAGGTAGCTTTTTACCCATGAACATAATTCTAAAGTGCTTACAGAGAGCACAGCATTTGCTGACAGTCAGATCATTGCCCCCTTACTCTGATAAATGCACTGAGTAACATCTGCTTTAAGCAGTTCTTCGGGACTCACTTGGTGGACTCCTAAGAAAATATGGACCAATATGAAATAAAAATCAAATACCAAATTATAGCCTTATAAGCTAAGAATGTGAGTAGCAGTCATTACAGACAACTTTCACGTTTGTTTATAAATTTTCTGTTTCCACAGTTATGACTTTGAGCTGGCCAAAATCAGAAGAAGGTTCAGCCATCTCACAGTAAAAAAGGATGTGTTTGCTTCCACCCAAGCACCGCTGTTTACATAATGCCCCACGTATTCATCTACCTCTACATTTGACTCCTCCTTTTCCTCCCTGGTTTTGTATGTTATGGCAAACTTTGGATTCATTTTCATCCTCTGGTCAAATGACTACTGTACTAACCTGTGGAAGCAATTGCTTCAACATGAGAGGCTTAGTGAAGCAACTTAACCAGTTGCACAATGGTCACACTATTTGCCTTTATTATGAGTTTCTCATTCCTATAAAGCCCACAGCATTTTGGTCAGCATAATTTCCTGCAAGGTAGGAAATTTTAGGCTGATGGGCAAGTTTACACAGGCACCTTACATTGTTTTAGTCATTAAGACATTAAATAAAACATGAGTCAGTCCCAGTTACACTCGGTTTAAAACTGTCAGTACCATTTAGGCATGCTCTGAGAAGGAATGTCCTGTCAGACCCCTTTGGGAATTTAGGCAAAGAAACATTTAGAATGGGATTAATCTCATGCACCTTTAGAAAGAAAGACATCAGAATCTGAACTAATCACTCCAGACTGTGAGAAAGAGAGAAGTGAGAACCATCTAAAGCATTTTGGTGCACATATTTCAGATGCCTCTTGGATGAGGTGATTCCATTTATCCCCAATATCTCTCATATGACTTCTAAATGGATGTCAGGTGAGAAGCTCATTCTGACTTTAGTTGTTCATGTTTAGCTTCTGTGTGTGACTGAGCAGATGACTGAATTGTGCTGCTTTGTCAGGTTTGTCCACACGTGGCCACTGGTTTGGGTGTTATTTCCCAACTGGTCCTTCTGTAAGAACTCCGGTTCTTTATTGGGTATTGGCTTGACTAAATCTGAACTCGTGGGGAATCCAGTACAAGATTGCTAAAATAAAACCCAGATTGTTATTGCCTAGAATAAGAAAAAAATTGTTTTGTTCTTCAATATATTTTTAAAAATTCCTTTTCAAGCAAACAGTGGGATTGATTTGCAGTTTGTACTGCTGATGTTTAGTCCCACATACTCATGATACAGGGATGAGTTCAAATGACACATCAATACCAGTGGCTGTTTATACTGAGAGTGTCACTAGTAATTATAAACCTAATCAAGCAGCATTTGATTGTCCAGGTACACAGGAGCTAAACCTTTATGTGCTGGCCATGAATGAAACATTCTGGTCCTTTCTATATAACAAAAAGGCTGCATTTGTCATATGAAACATGGAGAATTTTAGAGATTTATAGACTGGCTTGGTGGACCTATCAGAAATAAATTTAAAAAATCAGAGTGGTTAATCTGATTTTTGATATAGAAATTTGTCATCTAGTCTCACTAAATGTTAGAAGACAGAATCTGGAATATAAGCAGGAGACTTGTCTTTGTTACTTGTACAGGGCTTCTGCAGAATAATAGAAACACTGCTGGGCACCTATTAAGTTAGAAATGAGCTCTTAATTGAGGAGAAGAACTTACTGTATGTAAAGAGATATTAAGATTTTAGTGTGTTAATGAATGATCTTAGCTTGTCAGGGTGCTGTGCTCTAATATTCAGTCAGACAACACAGCAGTGATCTGAGCTCCCAGAAAACACATGGACATTTACAGCTGAAGCTTTATAACAAAACCATTCAGATGTTTTTTTCATTCCTGACCAAATATAATTCAGTATTCAGTATGATGAGCAGGACTCCTTCTGGAACATGTAACTGGAAAGGGTCTTTATCTAACACCTTGTCCTGGAATGAACTACCACATACTGTCAAAATTGAGATTTTTCTCAAAATACAAATTTTGAATTTCTCCTAATTAAAATATCCATTTAATGTGTCTTGTTCTTCACCTTTCCTGCAGCAGATGAGTGGAGAGAGAACTCATTCCTTTAATGTTATTTCACAATAATTACCTAAAATATGCTAATATTCTGGAAGCAGGAACTGCACTCTTTTCATGTGTTTGTTTCAACTGCTAACCTACAAAGTCATCCTCTAGTGTCTTAAAGATACTATTGTACATCTGCTTTAGTTCTGCTTGTTCTTGATCCTCTTCTGAAGAGGTGAACTCTTTCTAAAAAATTTAATACTATCACACCCAGGCTTCTGGATTTCTTTCTGTAGACTGAGCTCAGATCTACCAAAAGAAAAAAAAAATTGAATCAATTTTAATGATGTGATTTTCAGGAAACTTACACCAGAATTTCTGAAAAACTGGAGGGAAAAATTCTTGTGAATTCTTATTTTTCTAGTTCAGTTCTTGCCTTTAACTACTGCAGATATCTCTCAGCCAGGTAGTTATGAAATGGAAAAATTCAGAAATTATTCTCTCCTAGGGCTGGATACCTTTTTCCTTAGGATACCTGGGTTGTAAGCAAGAGAAACTGTAATACTCCTCAGATGACAATAAACAAATGGATTTAGGCATAAAATTAGTGGTAAAATGAACTAATCTCCTTTGAGCAGACAGCAGATATGATCTAGTGAGTACCATTTAAGTTATCATGTTTTTAGATGCAAAAAGTATAAAGTCTTATAGACTCATTAAGCAAACACTTAGGATTTTTTTTATCACTTTGTTAAAATTTTATTACTTTAGATGTAATTGAGAGAGATGAATTTCACCTGGTATGTTATGTAATTCATTCAGTTTAGCAATGACTCTTTCAAACCTTTTTTTTTAGCAAGTCACCAGTAATTTCTCAGTCCAATTAATAAGTTGACAAAATAATAGATCATGATATAAACCAAAAGAAACAAATGAGAATGCTATTTTTTTCTAAAGTAAAAAATATATTACTTAAGAGGCTTAAGTGACAAAGGGGATATTTTTGCTTATTTTTTTGCTTTAGGAGAGAAATTCTTAAAAAAAGAATGTTTTCCCTTAGTGGTTTTTTTTTTTTAGTTTGCTACACTGTATTAAAAAAAATAAAACAATACAAAAAACCCTCCAAAAAACCAAACACCAAACGGAAAAAAAAAAATCCAAGAAAGACATAATGTAGGTAATTCTTTTGTGTTTGCTGGCTTTCATCAATATCACTTTTTAGGAATTCAAGCCCTATATTTGGTTTATTGCTGAAATAAGCTAGATCTTTAATGACAGAGAATAAGTCCTGGGATATAACTCCAACACTTCAGATGAAGTGCTTCTGCTTGTCCCCCAAGTCCCTCTCAAGCTAAGACAAAGCTTTAGAGGTGGGAAAGAACAAATCTTTGCAATTCCTTTGACATCTTCTTTAGTATCCCCTTTACCTTTTCAAGTTTAGAATTATCATAGTTGATTTTCTTGTGCTGAATATTAATCCCTCAGAGAATGCTTCTGTGCAAGATTTTACTTGGTCTCCAATCCCCTTCCCTACAGTGACTTCCCTGGCTTGTTTTCTTCTCTGTTTTCTTCTTTTTCAACTAAGAACAATAGCCCTGACACATTGTGATGAGCCTCAGCTGCTCCTCCACTCAGGTTAGGCTCTTTAATGAAATCAAAGCAAAGCAGATGAGAGATCCAGAGAATAAAAAAATTAACTCAATAGCTACTACAAAAGGACATTAAATGGAAAAGAGGTTTGTAAGCTGAGAAAATTCAATTCAGAGCTGGATAGAGAATTGTCTTTTTCAAGACAATTCTTTTTACTGAAGATTAGTAGAAATTTTTGCAAAGAAATAGACAGTGGGAAGACCATGAAGAAATTGAAGATGTTTTGGGTTATAAATATACAAAAAGTTTAAGTATACTTAAGGACAGAAGTGAAGGTAGAAACTTATTTGAAATTCTAGGTTAGAAAAAGACACTGAAACTTATAAGCCCTTTGTAATTTGAATACCTTAACCTATCAAAAGCACCAGAATGCACCTTTCTGTGCATTGTGGCCACAAACAGTCCTGAACAGGCTGAACAAGAAAAACATCTCAGAGAAATGACCTGCATCAATGCTTTAATTGTTCATCAGACATCTTTAATACATAATTTAAAAAAGTTTCATTTATTTAATTACTATGTCTATTCAGCTTGCAGTTTTTGTACTTGTAGTATCATCTGTTCCTAATGAAAGATTTCAGCCATGATAACAAAGAAGTCTTGGCACCATTATTCTTCCATGAGTACCATCTAAGTTCTTGCAGATAATCAGTTTTTCTTCAGTCAGTTAAAATATTGATATATTAATTATTTTCACATGTATATTAAAAATACTCTGATTTTCAAACTCTGAAAATCAGACACAATTTGAAGTGCTGAGGGGTGGTGAGTTTCCTGTTATCTAAATATCTCTGTACCTCTCTACATGTTTGATGTACTTGCATCTCTAGAACCTGGGTTTGCCTTCAACCACAAAAAAGGTCAAAGTAAAATATAGTCCCTAGCTGCATTGTATTTGAATTCATATTAAAATTTCCCAAATAGATACAGGCTATCCAGACACATGACTCTTGTTATGACAGTATTGGCACGCTTTTAAGCATATGAGCTTTAATTCTAATTACTGTGGAATCGAATACCATAAATTTGTCCTCTGACTCCAGTTCTCATCACACATGGAGGTGGCTGATTATCTTCTATTATCAACATCTCACCTTCATCCCTTATCTATGTCCACATTAAAACAGATTTGAAATGTTTTAAAGTAACAAAATATTAGGAAGTAAAAAAAAAAAAAAATAGAGCTTGAAAAAATATGGCTCTAGGCAGTGAAGTACCAAGGCATTCAGGAGCTCTCAGTGACTGTCATGGATAATCAGACCTATGTTGTTATCCACTGTGAAGGAGAGGAGAATACCACCTGTGTGTGCTTTCCCCAATCACTTCTGGCATCCACAATGCTGAATGAATCATGAGGGAAGCTTAACAAAACAAACAAATTATTGTTTGCAAGTGTTTTAACTTACCAGAAGTAGGAACCTTTTTGGAAAAAATTCATCCTTTCTATTTTAGACAGAAGTCTGAGGGTGGGATGAATCATCCTCTGGGGGAGCTTAAATGACTAAATGGTGACTAGGTGTGACTGCATGGTTGGATGACCCTTTTAGGCCAAATACCTGAGTTTTGGTTGGTTTATAGTGGTTGGGATGAATCCAAAACATTAATACACAGCTGAAAATCTAAACTGGGTAGTCATTCACATAGTCCAATAGTGATGAAGCTGGCATAAAAGTTTGAATGCCAAAGAATTAAAAGAGAATATTAAATTTGTATTCCATTGAAGTCTATTAAATTGTATTTATTTTACATTTTAACAAATGTTTCCTAAGATAGATGATAATTTCTCTACAAAAGGCAGCACATATGGCAGCATTTGATAGCAACAGCATGAAATGCCAGTTTCCTCTAAATATATGCTTTGGAAAATTATCCTTAACACCAATAGCTTATGAGGTAAATACTTAATAGGAATGTTAATTTTTCATTACATTTAAGAAAATGCTAGGAAAATATATAATATGCTGTGTCTTTGGTTTATCTGTTCTCTTCTCCCACACTTTGTATGGGTCTTTTATTAAATTCTATGGTTTTTTTAATTGCAGAAACCAAAAAGCAGAGTTAGTGTAATTTGGTAATAGTGATACTACCTCCTGAAATTTTTTTTAATACTAAATCAGAAATAATTAAAGGTTTCTTGCCTAAATAAATGAGTGTTAGGATGGTACCTTTTAAAAGAATTGATGATGTATTAACATATTCTGAAAAGATGGGATTTTGACATTATGGGATATATGTCAAATATATTATTTTCGGGGAAGTTATCAGGAAAATAGAAATTATTGGAATGCATTAAAACCTGGCAAAGTTTATATACATTTTTAGGAATATCTTTAAATCACTTGCCAATGTGATATCTGCTGCTACATTATTTAAAGAATCAGGTGATACTTGTCTAGGTGAGAAAAGAACAAAAAAGCCTGTAGGGCAAAGTGTACAGGAGGGACTAAAAACTGCACTTGCAAGAAGACCTAAGTACTGCAAGACTGACAAGAGCATAAAGCACAGAAACAATGATGCCCTTCCTGCACAACAACAGGATCCACGGTGCTGTTCATTGATGCAATGATGTTACTCAGTAGAAAACATAGTACTAGATCTTAAAAATTTCGTATTCCTTTCTTGCCTATGATATTCTTTCCCTCTGTGATAGGTGATTGCTTGCTAGTTCTACTGGAGGTGCAGATCTACTTCCTGAGCCCCACTAAAGAATAAATGAGAAGCAATGGTTTTTGTACAAATTGCAGCTCCAAGAAGAAGCAGAGCAAGCCTTAGCCTTGCAGGAACACTGAAAAAGGTCTGGGAAATAGCCAGCACATTGTATGCATGAGAGTGACCTTTAACCAACTCGGCCAGGTTAGGTGACAGCAACCCTCTTGTCATAACACAGTTAAGTAACAAAAGTATTGGACGACAGAGTTGCTTTAGAATTTGACTTTTAATTTCAATTGGCAGACAGGTACAACAAAGTAGTTATGCTTTGTGCCTAGGAATCTTCACTGATGATCTTTGCTTCAGTTCTTTCTTCTAGATCATATAAATCTGTAACATGGGGCTAGCAACATCTGTACTGATGGAAAAGAACTGAAATTAATCTCTTTGAAAGTATTATTATTGAAGTCAGTAGGGATGCTCCCATTAAAGCTGTCTGACTTTGCTTTTGGTCATTTTTAAGCTTGTTATTCTAAACCTTATTAAACAGAATTTGTGTCAGCCCTCTGTGGCAGTTCAGATGTATTTTCAGTTTCTATTCTTCTAATAACAAAATCAGACAAAATGTTCCTCCGTAAATATGGAGAACACATTAAATTTCACAACACAAATTCTGAAAATACTTCAGTCTAGTATCTTGATTTAGTAAGGAAGTTGGAATTTGTACCAGAACTGTGCTTTCTGTCTCTGATAAAGTTCATCTTAATTTTGTGATGTAAAAAGCTTTAGAAAAAAACCCGCAGTTTTCATATGGGAACTAAGACTCCTAAGATTTCAGTGACTAAGATACCATGACAGTGCTAGAGGGAAAGGATTTCCTCTACCACTCCATACCTGTGTATGCCAGCTTCTCTCTCTTGCTCTGATCCCACCCTCACAGCAAGGAAGAGGAAGATGTTTTAGCTTAAAACAGAGAGACATAACATGCAAAATGGAAATACTCTGAAAAAAGCATGAAACTGGAGAGTGCCACTCTGTGATATTAGCGTGGACTGGCCTTACTCCAGAATTAGGAGTCTGAGGAGAAGAACAAAATCAGAATTTTCTGTGTGAGGAAAATGAGACTGAGATGAGTAGCCAGAAGTTCAAGACAGAATGGAAGTTCAGAACAGTCTTTATTCAAATACAAATGCTATGATAACTGTGTCGATCTCATTGCAACAAGATGATGGCAAACTTTCAGTATGAATCAGCACTAGAGAATGAAAGAATGTCATTTTATCATCCTTTTTTTCCTGAAAAACTAGAAATGGTTTACTAAATACGTAGTCAGAGGATGGTTAAGAGTAATAAATACTGTTTTAATGAACAAACACGGTTCCTACCTCTACTACAAAACATCTGTGGCAATATTTTAAGCCACAGAAAGCTGAAAATTTAAAAGACTGCATGTTAAAAGACTCCATCATTTTCTGCAGGCTTAACTTGGGGAAGGTTATCTTCAGAACTGCTGAGAGCTCACAGCTGCAGTTGCTGTCTGTAAGAACTGCTCTGGAAATAGAAAATACATTAATGTTAACTGTGTTAATAAGTTTGATTTCAAATTGTGCTTCTTTGTAATTCCCCTCAGTTTTATTTAACAAGACCACCACCCCTTCCTCTTATTAAAATGCTATGAAGAGTTCCATTAATATTTATGGAACATGCAGATACTGTAGTGATCACTGCCATAGAAAAACTAAAGAGAGATTTAATAATTTTTTTTTCTTTAAATTGTATGAGTTGTATTATACAGAGGGCCACATTATGAGTTGGGGGGTGAAAAAATACTTGGGTTTGTTTATTTCACAGTTTGCTGCAAGAGTCAGTGGACCACAAAAAAATGGTATTAGATAGTAGGACAAAGAAAAACACTAGTGAATTAGAATTAGAATACTAGAATCTGGTATCTCCTAATTTTTCTAGTATTTGACCTTATAGCTTTAAGAATACTCTAAGAATTCTTTTGCACATGACATTATTGTGCATAATATTATTGTTACCAAGTGTGACTGGATGTAGTCCATATTTAGGTTAAAGGAGGGAACAATTGAATGTTAGTTTAGTGTCTTTGGGACATGTCCAGATCCCTGATCAGATTGGCAGGGCCTCAGCATTTGACCTGCTAAGGGAGTGTCTAGGACACAGTGTTTAAAGCAATGAAAACTGGAACCATCTTTGGATCCATTGATGTCATGAGGGAAACAAGGGAAAACACAAGAAAACCCTTTCCTCACACAAAAAAAAACCAAGTGTAAAAAACCACAAATTGTCAGGATTCCTATGAGGTCACAATGGGTCATGAAATTCATAGCAAGCCAAATTGTGAAGGTGGTGGTTTTCAACAAAGTTCAGGGAAATGAGCCATTCCTCTCCCACTCCTTTAAGAAATGTGTATAAACCAAAAAATGAAACACTTGAAAGCTAGCAGCAGTTTGTTTATCTTTCCCTTCAGGAAAACAGCCTTTTTAAGATCTCAAAGACTAGTTGATCACTTCTCATCTCAGATATTTTAGTAATAAGGGGGTGTCAAGTATATAGAAAAAACTACTTCATGTTCAGTCCATGGGATTGCAAGCACTAAAGAACCAATGTTTTGGTTTTTGTTTGCTTTTTTTTTTTTTTTCTTTTTTTGGTAATGGAGAACATAAGCTTATATAAACAACTGTAGGATGTGTAAGGGATCATGATAATGTCAGAGACTAAAGCATATGAGTCTGTGGGTGTCCCCCACCCAAGAGAGGTTAACAGAGTCATCTCTCTCTCCTGGTTGAGTTAGATGTGATATGTGTCACAAAGTATTAATCTAAAACTTCTGGCTTTGGTTAGACAGATACTAAGTCCAAGAATATTTTATCCTGCTTTTATTCCCTTTGTAGCATGAAATGATAAAATAGTACAAAGTATCAGAGATTGGTCACAACTAAAGATAAGGTCTTAGACATTTTTCTATGGACAACAAAACCTCTTTTCAACCAGGGCATGATCCTTATGTCATCAGTGCTGAAGTTGTGATCAAGAAGGTATTTCCCATACGTCAAATTCTTGGAACTTCTTTGCTGGGAATGACTATAATTTTTTACCTGTATGATCTGTCATCACACAGAGGAAGGCATGAGCCACTATCCTGCTGCTCATGTTCAATTTGCAAACAGTAAGAGAAAGTTTGTCCAATTCAAATGTTTACAGCATGCTAGTTTATCACCATCTTGCAGGTTAAAAAGCCACCACAACTACTGCTGCATTTTTCCCAGTAGAAAACAGGTGTATTTTGATTGCTTCATCAGCAGGGAGACAGTGACTGAGTCTCCCACTTACTGTGTCATTATATTGTAAACTAGGTATTGAAAAATGGTGACAAACTGATGTGTGGAGAACTAAAAATAAAGTTTCCAGGTGTCTACCCATTTCTCAGTATGAACTGGCAAAAGTTTTCTATTCCTCCATAGAATTTAACAGTATATCACAATTAAGAATATTTTGGTTTTCCAAGTAACAAGGGAAGGAAAAAAGCCAAAAGAGACAGAACAAGACTGACATCTCTTACTAATTTAAGTTTTGATGCACACAGAGGAAATGAAATGTGTTTAATTTTCTTTTGTGCATGGCTTTAGAACATTGTTTCTGTGCTTATAATTAACCACATATTTATGAGATGGCCTGGATCAGAGCCCAAGTCTTTGGTTTACTTTCTAAAAAAGAAACCTCCTGCCTAAAGCTGATAAATCACATAAACATTCAGCAAGCTTTGTTAAACCATAAACATTTCGTACCCTGATAAAAGAAAAGGAGTTATGATAACATCAAAGGGAAACATATTATTGATTAAATAGTTTTATACATTTCTTCCTAACATGGAAAGGTTCTTGAAAAATAATTAAATAATATTAAAAAACCCATGTACTGACATAAAATAGTTCTGTGAGAGCAGGATTTATTGATTTTGCTATACTGTTGTGCTTATAAACAGTAATGCAATATGTTATTTGGGCTGCCGTGGGCAATTAATTTTGATTTCATAGGGTTTTTTTCTGGTTTATTATTTTATTTTAGATTTACTAAAACCATGTGGTATAGTATAAACTACAGCAGTAAAAAACTATTTGAAAATTGTTTAAGTACCTTTTGCAGTTTTTAAAGAAATAAATACTTTGAGACCATATATGATGAAAAAAAGGGTAGAAAATAAAAAATACGAATATTTGCTAGTATGAATAAACTTTCTAGTAATTACAGGGAAAATACACCAATTTTTTTTTTTCAAATCAAATTAAACTTACCAGAAACAAATACGAGATTTATGCATCTGTACTGTATACAATTGACAACTGGCATTTGTAGGTTCTAACACTGCTTTGTGTTTGTGTTTAAAAGACAACGAAATTAGAAGGTGAGGCAGGCACAGAAAGTGGAAGCAACATATTCCAAGACACCTCTCAGTTTGTACAATAATATATCAATGACGTGGAAAAATACCATTGCCACCACCTGTTCCATTTTCTTGGTGTCTGCCTGTATCACCCAAACATGATAACGTTGTTAATGACAGCAGGTGCATGAAAGCAACAGGAAATTTAACTCATGTTGGTTCTCGGTAGAAATGTAAATCCTGTTGGTTTCTTGCAGTTTTACAAGAAAAACAGAAACAAAATAATTTCCAGCCTTCCTGCAGAGTTACTCTTACCACTCCTCATGCTTGCCATTAATTACAAGTACCACTTAAAGAACACTTACTTGATTTTTACCAAAAGTTAACATGAATATTTGTATTTTTCAAGAAAAACTCATTTCAAGACTGAATGCATGTTGTATTTTTGCAGTAACACATTTCTCATGGACATAACTCTTTAGGGATGACATAAATTTCAAGGAAATACATTAGATTTTATGCCAGTTGTCACTGAAGGGTGATGCAAACTAAAAATGTAGTGGAAGACTTAGCAACAGAGCCATTTCAAATGGAATAACAGTGTTTTGTTTGCAAGGTTTTTCCAACACTTTCTTTCCAACTTCATTTAAAATAAAACTTCTGTAAGCCTGAAACAGGCATGAAAAACATCCACCAGAGATGGAATTCTAACTCTGCAAACATATTTTAATATAATTTTGATTCTTGTTTTATTAGTTTGTAACCAGATGACATAAAGGCCATGGAGATAATTTTATACTGATGAGCTGGATCTGAAACTTCACCATTTACCCCCCATGATTTTATTGCACTAGTTTAGCTACAAGTGTTCTGAAGCCTGTTAGGTATTTAACTAGCTAAAAGTAGACTTGAGCTATTTGAACGTTTCAGCAGAAGGCTCTTTTCTTGCCACTTAGCTGTATACAGACTTTCATTGTCTAGCAGCAATTAACCTAAAAGTGATTGATGCATACCTTGTAGGGAAAAAAGTTATAGTTGCATGTTCATCCATTAAAAAGCACAAGACTCTAAAGCGGCCTAAACAGATTAAGGAAAGAGACATGTGGGCTGCTTTATACTAGAAAATAGGGGCAGTGCCAGGACTCCTATGCTGTGTTACTTCACTTGCCACACTTAAATTTTTAGCATGGTACCTGACACAGTATTGATTCATATTTATATTTATACTTATATTTATATTTATCAAGCAGGACTAATTGAACAATTCCTGAGCACAGCACACACAATTAATGTTGGCCATGGACCACACCCTACAAGCAATTTGAATGCTACTACTTCAGTATGGAAAGCAAAAAATTTGAAGTATATACTCAAGAATCATAACATATGAGAAAAGCTCAGTGTGAGAGAATACCTAGTCACTTTCAACTGATTCATATGGGCACTTACCAAAATAGATCAAATCTGACCTATATTTAGCTGTGTGAACAACTTAACTATCTGCCTAGGATTCCTCTACTGCCAAAAGAAAGAGCTGGTCACCTCTAGCAGGTGAATCCTACAGCTATTGTAGACAGCTATGAAATACCTTTCTTGGGAAAAGTGAGTGTGGCTGACAAAGCTTTTATCAGTCACTTCACTTTAGATGGTCAGGGTAAAGTGAGCCACATCTGGGAACTGGGAAGGTGGTTGTGTCCATCCTTCCCTGTTGGTCACTGCTCTTGCCATGTCCCTTCCCCCAATTTTCTTTAGCAGAAAGCTTAGTTCACCACTTGCTGTGAGCTTCTAAAGAATACAAACTGTCTCCTTTTTTTTCTGCTAAGGCATTTTACTATCCAAAGGGAAGCAAAGTTACTGATGCTGCTTTTTCTCATACAGCCACAGTTGTTTAAATGCTATGGATGCATGGTCTCAGTGGCAGAAGTAACCACCCTAAAGCATGTTTCTCTCTCCAAGAGTTTCACACTGAAATTCTAGCTCTGTAAGCAAAATTTGTATTTCTGGCCATCTTAATAGCATAATTTTTATTCAGCTCTATTACTGCAGAGCCCTGAGATTGGTCTTGGTGTCCCACTGTGCTAATGCTTTTGAGTTTTTTGTATTTTCTTCTAAACTTATATTTATGTTTTATGGCCAGAGAGAATATGTCAATGTGAGCAACCACTCTCCAAATAGTTCTACTTCAACTTTATGTATTTTTGTTATTGTCTAGCTCTTCTGCTATAAGACACTTCTTCAAGAGGTTTTATCTGTATTTATGATATTATATGTTTTGCAAATAAAGCAATAATAGTAAATATATTGTTCTGAAATCTCTGATGTAGGTCAGAGGGAAAGAAGGAAAAAACCCAATTATTCTCCCTCCTTGTTTAAAAACACTTAAAATCCTTCTTGTTTTCACACTGAGTCCTTTTCATCCCTATAGGTTTCCCCCATAAATGTCATTGTTTAAGACTGAGTTTCAAACTCTGATTACAGTTCAAACTGCAAGTGAAACCCAAATGGGTTGTGTGTGGAAATATTTGAAATTTATTTTCTTCCTACTTTATGCTCTGGGTCTCTTCATGGATCTTCCAATATCCAAAGAATATTTGTGGTAACATAACCAGTTTTAAATGCCAGAAAAGGTGTAGGGTTAATTAAAAATATGAGATAAATTATGGAGAAATTCTCTTAGTAGTTCCTTGCAAATGTCAGGTGAATAAGCCCCTTTCAGGAAAGTAAGTAAATCTTTTTCTTCAGCATTTCAGAAATTCTGTGGGAATTTCATGTATATTTTTTCCTGACTTTTTCTATAATGCTGTGCTAAGACTAAGATACAAGCTAGAAAGTCAAAGTACGCTAAGCCCCAAACATAAGAAAGACACGAGCTCATTGGAGTGAGTTCAGAGCAGAGCCACAAGGACAATCAGAGGGCTAGAACATCTCTTCTTTGAAGAGAAGACAAGCTGAGACGGTTGGGATTTTTCAGCCTGGAAAAGAGAAAAATCTGGGGAGACCTTGTAGCTGCCTTTCTTTACCTAAAGGAAACCTACAAGAAAGCTGGAGAGACACGTTGTATTTCTTACAGATAGAGACAGGACAAGGGGGAATGGCACTAAACTGAAAGAAGATAGGCTTAGTTTAGATAGTAGAAAGAAATTCTTCACTATGAGGGTGGTAAGACCAGGAGGAGATTGCTGAGGGAAGTTGTGGATGCTCCATCCCTGGAAGTGTTCAAGGCCAGGTTGAATGGGGCCTTGAGTAACCTGATTTTGTAGAAGGTGTCCCTGACCAAGACAGGTTAGAAACAAGTGGTCTTTAAGGTCCTTGCGAATTTAAATCATTCTATAATAAGCTGATAAACCCCCTTTGCTACTGAACAACTTTCTGAGAGATTCTAGCAGTTTTCAGCTGACTAAAGTTGAAATTCTTCTCTTGTTATTTTTCCTTCAAGAAGAAGCTAACTTTTAAAAGTAAAATGCTGTAAACCTGCGTAGCCACAATTTCTATTATGTTGAAGAGACATTTCCAACTGAATGGGGTTTCAGAAGTGGCAGATACAGTTAGTCACAGTGGATAAGTGCCACAGCTTATTGGTTCTGCTACAACAATCAGCAGCTTTTTGGTAAATGGCATAGTTAATTACACTGTTATATTTAACAATGCAGTAAGATGAACAGGAATCTTTCTGTTAGAAAAAAATGTTTTTTTCTGAACATTTCTGAACGTGATTTACACAGTGAAGGCTTTTCCTAATATTTGATGTTTTGTGACCTGGTTTTTTTTACCAAAACTTAAATTCTAGAAGACACAGCAAAGGCTGCAGGAAGTCCATTGAGAGGCTGTAAATCCATTTGCAGCAGCACATTTTCCTTACCTATAGCTTCCTATTATCCAATGGCATGAGTGTTAAATAGGATGAATTTGAATCAAGAATACTGGAGGAAAAGTGTGAAAACATAGGAATTATTGAAACATGGTGGGATGAATCACACTGACAGAATGTCAGCATGTGTGGATACGCATTGTATTAATGGGAAAAATTTAGGAGTGAACACAGGAAATGCTTTTTGCTGCCTGTTTTCATGCAAAGAACATTTTAATAGGAAAGCTGAAAATAAATATACATTTGCTACTATTTTCTTAGAATGTTAGTAGTTAGACACAAGTCAAATATTGATCACAGAAAGGTCAAATGTGAATGTGATTTTTATTTTAATATTCTGATTCTAGAACCACCACAATTCTGAGCTCTTATCTCTTCAACTATGGCCCTGGACAAACTCTCAAAAAGATGATTCAGACTCACGAACGGATATAGAAACTTGATTTCCACACTTCTAATATCAAAGTTACCTCTGTTGGAGGATTTCTAGTAGCAGACGCTGCTTTTTAAAATTTCTCAGATGCTAATTACCTGCTTTCTTATTTCAAAACAATGACCTTCTGATTTTGTCTGATACAAAGTACATATTTCTCAGACTCTCTGTAACTGAAATGGTATTATGAGATATATTGTGCTGCAATGAAGCTACTGGTAACACTCAGACTTCGAGTATTCCTTCCAAGCATATTATATATTAGTAATTATAATTTATAACATGGAAACCACAGAGTGGCAAAGGCAGATTTTAAGAGAAAACAATATCAGAGGTATGTCAGTAAGGAAAAATAAATATGAATTGTGGAAAATATTGAAATGTTAATAGAAAAGTCCTTCTGTGTCTTTCTGGAAAGGTCTAAATAGTAATAAACAATATTCTTCCAGGCTACATCTTTGAAAAGTCTGCATTCAAAATATGAAATTACACTGGAGTAGAAAAAAATTTTGACTGTCCTGAAAAACATTGGAGCAGAAAAGGGGGGGCAAAATAATTCTACAATTTGTGAGACTCCATTTGCATCCAATTGTGTCATTCCCTTCTTGCAGGAGCTGAGTTATTGGAGACCTCAGCAAGGGTGGGTGATCCCAAAGGGCTGTTGAGAGAGGGGATCTCTGGGCCTGTTTGCTCCTGGCACTGCAATCTGTCAGTACAGGAGGTGTTTATGAGAAGTTTATAGCAAAAGTGAGGCTTTCTGCTACTGCTATTCTCTGTCACAGATATGTTTTTATCTGCAAGAGGTAAGGAATCCCTATGTGAACAACATCTCTCTGCATTGTTGGAAGAATCACTGGGAAAAATAGACAATTTTTTATTGTCAATTCAGGGAATGGCATAGTATTGACAGGAATACTGTCAATAGAGGAAGACCTCTGTACTAAACACTGCATGGGTAGTTAGATTGTTTTCCTGGCATATGGAACTGAGGACAACATCATATGACTTCTTCATAACACAGAGTTTTAATCCACAGGCAAGTGGCTAAACCATCAGCTTCTTCATTTGCAGATTTCTAAAAAAGAAAAAATGAAAAACAAATGTTTTCTGAAGTTTCAGAACAAAATTAGAGCAAAATAAAACCTTTTAATGGGATGAAATATATTTTAATGACATATCCAGTGAAATTAAAAAAAAATTAGTCTTGATTATTTTCCTCCATTTTTTTTAAAATAAGATAATATAGAGAATAACTCATTGAAGGGACAGTTGAATCTTTATTGCCTATATAAATAAGGAAAAAAAATAGCTGAACAGGTCATTCTTCAGAGACATTCAGAAACCTTGAACTGAAAGACTCATGTTTATGACTTCCATAGTCATCAAATCAAATAAATATTTTGTCTTTTTTTGTCCTGAATAAGGAATTTAAATAAATTTTTTGTGTTGTTTTGTCAAGTCACCATTTCAAAAAAAAAATTTGAAACTCCATGCAAATAAAAAATATAAAATATATGACTTTCTAAAAAAACACTACTGGTTTTCTTCTTGTTGCATTACATTCTTCTGTTTGCTGCCAGTAGCAGAAATTTTGTGTATATACCAAAAATCCTGCAAAACATGATCACTTTATGTTTCATATCAATAAAAAGCCCATTTTTCTCTTTGTATGTCAGCACTCTCTTTCTACTTCTTGTCAGAATCTCCAGCTATGGACTAAGTAATATTAGGGTATTTTTATGCTATTGCATTTTGGCTCTTCCCCTTTTAAAATACAGGTCTTACTGGATACATTAGAATACTAGAGCTGGTTGTTTCAAATAACCTTTTTTTAGATGTTTCCTCTGAAGTATTTTTATTTTTGTACATTATGTTACTGAGCATTAAATCTAATTGGAAATAGGTACGTCAGTGACTAGTGTGTAATCAAAGACACAGCTACAGTCTCTAGGCTTGTTTATATTCTCAGATTATTTAAAAGAACAGTAAAATGCTTTCTTTTCCTCACCCTTGAGAATGAAAACAGTTGGGAACTTTCTTGTATGTTTCTTAAAATATCACGATTGCTATCATTTTTGTGCATAAGAATACATCAGACTCTCCATTTATTGGAATTACAAAATGTCTTAAAAAGGCAGCAGTGTAGGGAGATACAGAAGATATTGAATTAGGTTTAATGTACTCACCCTATGAACACCTGCAGGCCAGAACACCACCTTTTAAATGGTGTAAATTGTATTTGTTTTAAGTAATTATTGCACACAGATTAAATTAGAGATATTACAGGTTTGTGCAAGCTCATCTAACTTGAAGGTGGCAATTAGTACCTATTTAAAATACATTACAAGTTACTGTCTTGAGGCAGTTATCTCTGTCAGAACTGCCAGTCCTCTTGAAAACAGATGCACATGCAGGTTTTGAGATGTCAAATGAAGCATAAAAAATAGTTATTGAAACCTGATATCTTAATCATTCTGATCAGCTACAGTGAATCAAACATTTCGCCTGGGGCAAATTTCAGTAGGAATCATAAAATGCTAATGGCCATGGTTTTTTGCCTAACTGAAATATCAAGCTGTAGACTATATTTGCATGTAAAAACTTACTGTGATGGAAATCGATAAAAACAGTGAAAAAGTTAGACTTATCAGCTCCTGTGAATTTTAATTGGCTTTTTAAGGCTAAAAATAATGAAGAAAGTCTGTGGCAAGAGATACTATTTGAAAATAATAAATATTGAAAAGATATAGCTGAAAAGAGGAAGCAAGAATAGTTACTGTAATTGGATACCAGGTTATGAATGAGGAAAAAGATGGAAGAGATTAAATGCCTCACACAATAAAAATGAGACCTGCAAGACAGTAGGAGAGTCTAAATGTAGAAAAGAGATTGCATTACTGCAACCTGTCTTGGAAGGTTTAAATAGTAGAGCAGGAGAGCTCTGTTCCTCTCAGGCTGGCATCTCTTAATGAACTCACCACTTCCTCTCTTCCTTCCAACTCTTCTATTTTCTCTAGTAAACCAGCAAGAAGCGAGTGAAACCTGCCCAAAATTAAAAAAAAAATTAAAAAAAAATTAATAGAATTAAAATAATAGGGAGGAACAGGAAAGCTAATGATATGCTGGAGGAATACAATTATACTAAAGGCGATACTGCTAAAATTTGCATAGGTTCATTAGAAATCAGCACTTTTAATTGTCTTCATCACTGCTGGCTTGATCAATATCAGCCACAAATAAAACTAACATGCATATATTAACCAACCTGGTATAAAGCCAAAGCACCTGGGTAGGGTCACTTACCTCCTTTAAGTATAATATTAATCATGATTCTGGCATGGTTTTGGTTCAAGCTGATTTTTATCTTGGCACTATCCTGAACAGGGCAGGGGCAGCTCTCTTTGGGCAACAGGTGGGAGGTGACTGTTCTTGGGACCAGATGAGAATTCAGCCATGTGATGCTGATTTGTGCTGTGCTATTTTCTCTCAGCTCCATAGGACTTTTGGCTCATTTTTTACTTCAAGCTTCAGAGACAGCAGGTAACTTACCCCAAGCTCCTAATCAGGCTGAGCACTATATAACTTGGATGAGAAATTTACACAGTTTCATACATTGTTATTCACTGCTTAGAAAAACCTTTGCTTTGACAAATTATGCAATTTTGGGAGCAGGTGTTGTATTTAATTAGAAGTTAGGCTTTTTTTTTTTAATCCTTCTTTTTAAAGAGAAGATAAAAATTATAAATATTACTAACTAGTTCTAATCATTCAATATTCACATTGGTTGGCTGTAAAAGTGGATGCTGCTCCTAGATTTTAACTGCATCTGCTTAGATTAGATATGAGAACATCTGGCCTCCCTGTTTGTGCCAGGATTGAGCATGTGCTTTTTAAAGTAGGATCTTTCTCTTAAACAGGTGCTGTGCTACCTTCCCAAGTCAAGAGTCTCCATGTCCATCAGTCACATGGTTTCAGTATGCTACCCCTTGACTTTCACACCATTTCAAATGAAAAACACTGTTTCAAGCAGTGTTTCCTTGATAGTTGATAAGTCAGTCAGTACAAACCACATTAGGATTTTCAGTGTGAAAATTGTCTTACTGATATCAGGGTCTTCTTTCTGAGGTTGGATGAGTCTCTAGTATACACCTAACAGAATTTGCATGATATCTAAAAATTAGTGTGCTCCTTTTATGCAGCACCAAGCCTCTTTGCCTGTATGAATAAAACAAAAAACTGATTTTTGAGACTTTAAAAAATTTATTTTGCCCCGTCGACATTTCATGTTGCTACTGGGCATATGGAAATTATGTGAATCTATATGACCTGCCCAATGAAAATGGCTCTGCAAAAAATTGACTTGAATTAAATGCCATTTTGCAAAAAAAATGAAATAATTTTTAAATTTATAATTAATCATGTCAAAATCGCCATATGCTACAGCAAAAATCATTAGACTTGTGAATATTGAACTGTATGTATTTATGTGAAATATGTATCAGAACTTAGAGGTGTTGATTTGAAACTTCTAGATATTTGGGAGCTGTCTTGTTGCTGGGGCTGAGGTTTACATCGTGTATAAAAGAATAGATAGTGTTCTAATAAAAAAACACTGGTACAGCATCAGTGCTTTGGAATAAAAATACATGTTTGGTGTAAATGTTATGTCTGTCTTTTTTGTTTTGGCAGCAACTTACTGAGATGATTATAAAATAAAGGAAAATTGACGCATAAGGAAATGGCAGTTTTGGTCTTACTTGAAAGTTTTCTATAGTAGAGGAAAACTGCTCATTTGTGTTTTTTAAAAACAGTAATACTTTGACATTTGGAAAAGCTGTTACATAGTCTGAAATGAAACTAATGTGCTGTCTGCCCGACCACATTCCTGAGTAGGATATTTTGTCTATTTCTTCAGATAAGATAAATGTGATAAAAATATGATTGAAATCTGAAGAAAGTGAAAAGGACAGTAGTGCTTAAGGTCAGTAAAGACAAAACTAAAACTTGTTTGCTTTCTGATGACAAGTTCTTCGACAATGTAATCTTGTTACTGACAACAATACCTACAGCAAACTGGGCGACCCAAGTTTCTCAGAAAATTGGCTATTAACAATGATTTGGTAAGAAGAAATTAGGTATTGTAATTGAAGCAAAACTTTCTGTTGCATTTTGCAACAAATAATTTCTGAGCCTTATAATGCAATAAAAATGAGATGCAGAAAACTGCTAGGAAGGACAAAAGCCAACTCAAAACCTCCAGGTAAATTATATAACTACATATTAGAATATGATTTGAAGTGATGTGATATATGAAATAAAAAGTCTTAAGATCAGTAAGAGATTGGTCAAGGACCAGATTTCCTTAAGATGGGAAAACTCTAGAAAATCAATGTAAATGAAACAGCTGAAGACACTAATAGAAGTTAGTCTCCATGTTCAGCATCACCTAGAACCTCCCCACTGCCTGCCCTTACTCCTGGAGCCAATTAGCAGGTAAAGGAAAAAGCAAAAGCATGTTACCTATAGGATCATAAAAGCTGTCAATTTTTCAGCAAGAGTTTAAATAAAACCAAACAAATCAACAAATGCTTGTCATTAGCAAGCAGTAGTAATAGAGAGGAATTGTGAAAATGATCAAAGAAACATGGTCTACAGAGCCCTAAAGAATAGCAGAAATAAGGATAGTATTATAATACTAATAATTATAGCAGGAAGAAAAATAAGTGAAATGATCAGTATTATTTTTTTTTACTTAATTTTTAAAGGAAATATATATGCAATATGACTTTACAAATTAAATTTAAAAGTTCAGCTAATTGATAACAACACATTATTTTTAATTCAAGTGGCAGACCAGTTTTCAGTAAGGCATTATTTTCTGTAAAAATTGCCATGTAAAATTGTGATTGTCAGAAGATTGCTGACAAATTTTTGATAACAGCAACTCCCACTGGCTTCCCTTAAGGGAAATTTCTCTCTGAAATATTTTTTCCTGGCACAAAATGATTAAAAGCTTTCTTAAGAAATAGTGCCAAATCTATTTAACTGAAAAACAATTTCATGAAGTTACAATAGTAAACACAGGGTGATCTCATCCCACTTTATCTGTTTCACGCATCATGCTGCAAATCAGGCAGGGATGATAAGAGGAAAATATCCATATCTTTAACAGGGCACATGTGTATGTCAACAAATGGGAGCATATTGATCTGGAAGTAAGATGTATTTAAAATTACATAAAAACTCACAAAGTAGTGTTTTGAGTACTTTATATTTAATTCATTTTGGGAAGAGTTTGCAAGCAGTTTGAAAGCATGTATCGTGTTTCATAATAGAAGTAGAGCTGATCCCACTCTCTTGGGACCATATTTAATGATTCCCAGAACCAGGCTAAAAGGATGTGTTATAATTGCAACTTCAGAATTCAGGTTGCTCACATTTCTACCCCTGTTTTTCATTCATGTTAATCTAATTCAGCAGAACTAAAATATATGATAACCCCCCAACTTTTAGTCCATACCTTTAAAGACTTACAATTCTCACAGTTTTGGAGAAGATTATTGCACTGATACTTTTTTTTTAATTAGGAAATGGAAGTATTAAAAACTTGATGATCTCTTCACTGTTCACTGAATGAGAGTATATGTTTAGATCTTTATATGTTTATATAACATAAATCATTTTACACACAGTTCTGTGTCAATCTGTTTGTGCAATGACTGACAAAAATCTTGTCACTTTTCCTGATGATGTTTTGACAGCTGTGCATAATATTTAAACAATGAAACTAATTAAATGTCACTTATAGTTTTAAATGTACTATATCTTTACATTTGACAAAAGAGTTTTATGATTCAGGTTCTCTAGATGAATTTAATATTATCATTTTTAGATGACAAAAGCAACAGACTTGGAAGCAAGAGAAAAACCTGAAATTAAACATACTTTGCAATATTTCCTGCACTCTTTAATATTCTGGGATCTCTGATAAGAACAAAAAAAATTTCTAACTTTGGAAATTCTTTAATTTCAACCAGATTGTTCTTGTCACAAGAATACACTCTCATTCAAGGTTGAGATCAGTGTCAAAACTTATCCAGAACTATTTTTAAAAATGCATTTTTTCTATGTTAAAGCTTCATATTCAGTATTTCTTGGTCTCTATGAAAATTTATTAGGGAAATTCATTTTAAATGAATATTTTTCTTGTGCCAATCTTGAATTTGATATTTCCTATGTAAATAAGACAGGAAAATAGATATTTTTAATTATTTTTGGTAACAATCTCTAGATGTTTAAGCACAAATAAAAGTTTGTAACCACATTTCACATCTTGATCACCACAATTCTTGAATACTGGATTTTCATAAAATATTCTTTGGAATATAACTAAATTAAGCCCTCCAGTTAAAAAACTGATCATTCAATACGTAGATTATGTATCTTTCTCTTAGTGATATAGTCATAGGCCTTTTTTTTTTCCGGCTCTTACTTTTATGAGATTAAAAAAGGATGGTGAAATACAGAGAAAGTTGGTCTTTGAAAAAAAGATTGTTTTAATTGAATTGTTTTAATTGAAATAGATTACTAAAGCTGTCTTGATAAATAAAAATTTCTGTGAATTATACACCCAAAATTTTCATGGTGAACAAACGGATTAAATTAAAAATATATAACTTTTCCCTGATGGGCAAGAATTTTACAGACTAACTTTTTTTAAATTTATTTTCCCTTTTTTTTTTTCCCATGGATCAAATCTCTCTAAAATCTGCTCTAGCAGACTTGCATACAAAGCAAATATTCTAATATTAAAATAATGTAAACCTACATATTTCTTAAGGATATCCCATCTGTTTTAGTAGAGCAGAGCAGTTCCTTTTGAGCCGGCTAATATGGGTCATTAAACATCTCTGGCTGTGAGTTCCTGAGAAGCAATAACTGCAGTCTTAACTTGGGATCACATTTTCCAGTTGAACAAGGTCTTCCAGGCAAAAAACCTGAAATGAACTGCAAAAAAACCCAATAGCTCTTTAACTCTTGGTTTTTGGACCCACAAATACAAAACCACAATGTACTTAAACTCTATAAAACTCTGTAATAGATAATCTAACTGGTTTACCTACTAGCATAGAAACTATTTCTTCATTTGTCGAAATGGGTGTTTACAATTCATTCTTTTAGGCAAAAGTGGTAGCTATAACTTCCATAAACCTTAAATAATTTGATTTGTTTCTCACTTTTAACGACATCATCTATCTTTTTTCCTCTTAACTTACCTGCAGGGTTTTTGCCCTTTACAATATACAGTTCCTATGCTTTCAGTATGCAGATATACATCATCATGAGCATAAATAAATACATAAGTAAGAAAAGTCCTGCTGAGAATTTTTTCAAACAGGTTTTCATGGAATTTCCTTGGATTTTAAAACTTTTTCCTGATTCAGATAAATATCTGTAGCTGTTTGTGGTCAGGAGTACCATGACAGCACTTCTCTAAAAAAAAAAAATAGAGATTGATGTAAGGTAAAGTGGCAAAGATAAAAAACTAAAGTGCTTGGGAGATTTTAGCATATGGAATTACATCATACAAAATCTGTCCATTACTTGCTTCTGGTCATTTCACTAACATTTTGATTCCCATTTCAAAGCTACTGTAATCACCAGTAAAGGTTATCTGTGCCATTGTTCTCGACACATTTTTTGAGAAATTATTTGAGAATTATTTTTGTTGTCTTCCTTGTGCCTCTAAGTTCCTCAAAGTGAGCAGCTCCCTCAAATGCTTCAGGCTGTTTCCTGCCATGTGCCTTTAGCAGGCTATCCTCAATATTATTCCTGTTTTGCATGGGAGATGTGGTGAAATGAAAACATACTCACTGTTCTTTGCCAGTGGGGCTTATACAGCTCCCTGTGTCTTTTTGGCTTCTGCTTCTTTCTCTTAGTTTACTCAGATGACTCAATTGGGAGACCATGCATAGAAGTATCGAGTAAAATATGTCATAAGGCATTACTCACTCATTACTCAAGAGATGTAAAAAAGTGTTATTTGAAAAGCAAATTACCTAGATGCACCTCTAAATCTGAGGTCATCCAGCAGAGACTTTAGAATTCCTCAAAGTGCACATGTAATTAGTAATCCAAAGAGAAAATTGAATCTAGCAATGATTTCTTTATAAGTGTATATAACAAATAAATTTTCTCAAATTATCCTTTCTTCTTCAAACTTTCTCTTCTATACCACACTGAAATACATAGTTGATAGATTTTCCAGTGATTTCTGTATCTTGTATTTTGTTTACTCTTTCCTTGAATTAAAAAGGGCCCAAAATAAAATCTAATAGCAATTTGGGCATTGTTGCATGGATTTAAAATGTTATATTACCAGAGGAGATATTGTTGGAATCTATTGTTAAAATATATACTATGTAAGGTGACTTACAGATGTTTAATTCTGAGCTGTTCCCCATTTCCATTTAGAAATCACTAATCTGTAAATTAATTGTGTTGAAAATTATCTTTCATAATCATAAACTTCTCAAACCCAGGATGACTGAAAACAACTTTATTACAGGGTCAGAATTTCATAGTAAAGCACCAGTGCATGTAAAGATAAATTCCATTTTCACAAGCTCTAAGGAGAATACAAATGATTGACTTTCTATCCTGCAGTCAATAGCTTATTGACAGTTTTAGGTCCAGATGACAAAACAAAGAACAGAAATCAATGGCAGTGGAGAAAAGATCAGATCAATAGCTGAATTTCTCATTAATGGAGCAACTGTCAGTTTTGCTCACTTTGACAGAAAAAGACAACAGCCTCACAGCCTTTCTGACTCAGAATGAAGGGCAGAGGTCAAATATGCATAACGAATGTCGATCCGAAATTTCTTTAGACCAAAAAACCCTTGCATCTGTAAAATTAAATTTTAAATAGATATATGATCCCTGGAGTAAAGTCCTACAGAAATAATAAGAAATTATGGTTAAGCACTTACAGTGCTGTTAGGGTCTATAAACCTGTTTTCACAGACAGTGCTGCTATGCACTTATACAGTTCATAAATTTATCATTTTTAAAATTTTGTGGGTGGGTAAGGTCAGTTGTGTTGGTCACTTAAGTAAAAAATGGAACACAGTTTTCAAACTTCTCTTTGTTCTTTTCAGAAAAAAACCCCAAACATTGATTGAACAATCTTTATGCTACATTTATTTTCTGACCTTCAGTTAAAATTAATAAATGGGGGAACCTCCTGATAATGATTGGAAATTATATAAAGGAATAAAAGATATAAATTAATAAATGAATACAAATGCTTATTCAGACATTTCAGATCAATGATTGTATTTTCTGATCTTCTATCCTACTGTTCTGATGATTTTTGTAACTTGTACATCATCTTTTGAGTATTTTTAGTAACAGACTATTGTAAAAATCCAATTCAGTAGAAGTATGCTGGTAATTTTTTTGTGTGTAATACATGGGTTGCACCAATGCTTCTCAAGTAGCTGTTCACATGTTAAAAATAAAGAAAAAAGCAAAGTAACAAAAAACCAAAACTAAGCCAATAAACTTTTCCTTTATCAAAAGAAGAATTTTCTGTCAGAAGAATAAAGTAGAAAGCAAGGGTCATGAATCCCCAAAGTTATTTAAGCTCATAAATCAGAGCTCATAAAAACAGTAACAATAGTCACTAATTAAACCTTCCCATTTATGAGAAGCAGTTTTAAATATGCACTTGAATCATGTTTTATTTTAAAATAAATGTTATTGATGGCCACATATAAAGGATTATAAAGGATTATATATGATTTCTTGAGTGGTCAGCCAGTTACTGTAAATTGCTATAGAGTTCAATGGATCAATAGGTTAACTGTAAAACCTTCTACTTATATGCTTATAATTATCTGTAATACATGGTACTTAAGCCTAACATGCTTATGATATTTATGAAAATTTTATAGTCTATTTATATATTCAATGCTTTCTGAGGGGTGATAATGCTCTGAGGCAAGATTGATCTATATCAGAGTAGAATCAGAAGAATCTAAGATTTCTTGTCCTCAAATCAACTTCTCATAACACTCCAGAAAAAGCCGATGGGTTTCTTTTTTAAAATGCAAAAGTATGAAACGGCAAGTGAAACTGCAACTGTAACATAATGCAAAATTCCTACCCATCTCTTTTTATACATCATACAGTTTTTTCATTGGATATACAAGTAATAAATAGAGGCAATCAACTGATTATGATATAAATCTGCAAAGCATGAATAGACCAAACAATATTAGGTCATTCTTAGTTCAAATGTACTTTGTTAAATGCTTACTTTGTTAAATGTTGTACTTTGTACAAATGTTAAAAATAACATCTTGATTCAGGTTAAGCTCTTTGATTATTTTTCACTAATTTGTAGTGAAAAATAATCAAAGAGCTTAACCTGAATTCCCAAAAGCTGAATGGCAGTTATAGTTCCTTACATATAGTTCCTTACAGCACTTTGGAAATTCAGATCCTAAATCATATATTTAATATCAGCCATGTTTTACCTATCCCACTTTCCCAAACTTTTCTGTGCCTATTTCTTCTTGTTTCCATGAGTACACTGACTTTAGATGAAGTCACAGAACTCATTAAAATGCTAAGCAACACTAACCAAATAGGCAGTAGTCATGAAAGAAATGCGGTCATAATCAAGTCAGGCAAGTGCAAGAAGAAAAGAAAGAAAATGGAGTGAAAAGATGTTTCCAAACTTATACTTCCATGCCATTATAACAATGGAACAAGACTTGTTCTGCCTAAAGAGACCAGTTCAGCTGATTAAACAGGAGTATTGTGGACTGTTCTTCTGGTCTTATTGATGACTGTTCTTCATCAAGAAATATAATGGTTATGAAAGAACAAGTGGTAATGAAAGGAAAAATACTTGAGCTTTGTGAAACTTGGTTGTTCAAATTCTGTTGGAACATAATTGACCTGCTACCTATGAACAACCTATGTTTTAAAACAATGATCAAACTGAAACCTGCACCAGCAGGAAAGAGCGCAGTAGTAGGAAATAGGTCTGCTAAATTTAAATAACAATTGCCTCTTCCATCCAAAAGTATTCTTCAGTAATTACATCTGCTAGTTAGAATAAGAAAATCTCACTACATGTTTTATTGTATGTTAATCAGTTCTAACTGAATTTTGAAACACTAAGACCTATAGGAAACCCAGAACCTCTAGTGCCAGCTGAATCCAGCCTTCTTCATTTGACTTTCAGCTTTTGTCTCAGCTGCTGCACTTATAGAGGAAAGATTTTAGGTGGCTGTGTTTTCAGAGTTTCCCATTCATCATGCTAGCTTTTTGCAAATAATTTTACTAAATGATCATTTTGCACCTTAATGCATTATGTAGGAAAGTCTGGACAACTCATTCCTCTGGACACTTAAAAGTTAGTAATTTAAGTGCTCTTTGTGTCTAATTCTTGTTCGTCACTGTATTGTTATTGAGACATGTAAAAAAAGACATCATGACCTCACTTGCCAGCTTCTCAAATGTGCACAGGGAATAATATATCAGATCTTTAGTTTAACTCTGCTCATACTTGTACATGTTATCAGAAAACAAGTTCCCTTTTGAATGAGGACTGTGAAATGGCAGTTCTTTTGAATTTATCTATGCTTATGTTTCCAGAACTTTCAAAATTAATAAACACTGGGCATTGATATCTATAATCTAGAGGATTTATAAAGGTAGTCACATACTCTGTGATTTCACCTGCTTCACTGAGGAGATTCAGGCAAAGGGCCTCTAAATCCTTAATTACCAATGTACCAGATAGACAGAGCACAGAAGGGATTTTCACATTAATAAGATAAGGACTATTTAATTTGTTCACAAGCCTAAAAAAATGGTTACTCCTGAAATCCATTAATAAAGCAAGTAATTATCTAAACGCACGTTAGTTAGTTCTCAAAATTAGGATTAATACATTACTTTTCTAAACTTATATGTATATCTTATATTTTTCAAAGTAGCAAATAACTGCATCTTAGTCTAAAGTGTAGATCCCACACAAGAAGCATAATTTCATTTATTAATGTCCTTAAAAACACACATTCTAATCACTTTGACTTAATTTTTTTATATCAATAAATTTGTTCCACAGCCATCTGCTAAAAAGCTAATTATTTTAAAAAGTTCCAGATGTTGGTACAGCCACCTGTATTCTGGTGGAATTTAGGAGTCACATAAAAATTCAAAAGTAAGTACCAGTCTCATGTGTGGACCTTAGAAAACTAATCAGTGTCTTCCTGTTACTGATGGGAATGCTGCGAGCCCTGATTCAGAGAAGTACATATGCAGCCTTGCTGGCCAGAGGAAAGCATAAGGGAAATTAATCCTTTGCATTAAGGTTAAAAACCCTGGTATTAGTGAAAGACTATGGCTTGAGACAGTGAGAGGAAAAGGCCACAATTTTCACAGGATTTATCAAAGAGTTTTTCAAACACTTGAAAAGTGCTTGAAAACTCATAGGGTTTATTTTGTCGTTTTTATTTTTGGAGGACAAAGGGGAGACATTACTTGTTTCTTCCAGAATTCTCTGCTGGGTGTCTGTTCAACTGTTAATCAAAAAACCTGAAAGTTTTGGAAACCTTTCTATGAATATCCTTGGCCTTTGGAGCAACTTATTGGTCTTAATGAAAAGGCAGTGATGTGGGTGTTTTCTAATTACAAACTACAAATCTAATGGCAAATTTTATATATATATGTTGATTTGAAAATATTACAAGATGTTATAAATGCATTATTTGATATTTCAAATTCTTTTCAGCCCATTGGATAGTATTGTATGGATGCCTATATTAATACAGCTTTTCTATAATTTGGTTCTTTAGCTGCTATTCTTTTCTGATTCAGAATTCAGCAGAATTCAGCAGAATTCAGCAGGCTGTATTAAGAGGTATTCCATCTCTGAAGTAGGGTGCTGCAAACACACTTTTTTCCCAACTCCACTGAAAAAGAGTCAGATCAGATCTGATGAAGTGTTATACAACATAAGTTGTCAGTAACTTCCTTTGCATTTGAATAACTCACTGCTGTTTGAATATCCTCTAGTTCTGATCTTCAGAACTACTCAAGCCAATCAGGTACTTTAACTGGAATGTGGCACTCAGTCTCCATGTGTGCTGACGTTGTGTCCAACTCACACTCACTGGTGTCCAATATTTCTAGATTTCTTTAGAAAAGACTGATCTTCAGTCTGGAGCAACAAAACACCTCAAACATCCCACTTATGTTTATACAAGCAGTCATTGATAAGAGAGTGGATAACAGTTATCCATGTTTTCCTTTGCAGTCTTCAGAAGTAAAGAAAATATGATCTAGTGGGGTTTTTTGTTGTCTAAATGCTATGTTTAACTGAATATACAGTGTTATATAAAAAAAAAGTATTTCAGTATGATTTTTTTATAATTGGATTTGATATCTTGTGTAGGAAAGGGATTGGAGAATTTTATCATTTTGTTTTACCTTTATTTTTTTAATCTTATTTTTTTATTTGTTTGCGTGACTGTTTTTATCCCTGAATTCTGATACAGTGTATATGCTCTTCCCTTGATTTCAATATCTCTCTGTTCTGCACAAAGATCTTAAATAATTAAATTAATCTTCCTTTTATCATAATGGGAAGAGAGATCCAATTAGGTGGCATCTTCTCACAGCTTAATATCTATAAGTTGTTAAATTTCAGAGAAAATATTGAAGTTCAAATGCTTAAAACAGCAGAACAAATGTGTTTCCATGGAGCCTCAGAAAAAAAAGTGAAAGACAAAAAGAAATAAAATTTCAATCTATATCTATCTATATTATCTATATCTATATCTAATATATCTATATCTATATCTATATCTATATCTATATATCTATATCTATATCTATATCTATATATAATATATCTATATCTATATATATGTCTATATCTACATGGAGATTTTATTACCCATTACCATAAGCCCAGGAACAAAGAAACTGTGAAGGTGTGTTAGGCTCTTAAAGTCTCCAGAGTTTTATTTTCCTGCTGACTTTTTGAGACCAGTTGAGCTGGCCATAAGTGTCTCTAGTATGTGTCCACATGTCTGCAGATTCATGCTAGGAGAAATGCTAGTGACTCTCCTTTAGTTCCCAATAACCTATTCCAGCACCAAATGAATCTCTCAGATGCAAATGGCAACAAAATTCAGGTCCATATGAAGGGCCCTGCAAGAAGTGTTTTAGCAACCCTAACATTCACCAAAGGTGGAGACCACTTGCACTGCTCCCTAAACCTGCTTCCATCAGGATTCCCATTTATCTAAAACATCTGTTTCAGAAGACAGACCTGACAGATGACCTAGGTGATACCTCTTCCATTCTGGAATCACAGAATCACAGACCGAGATTGGAAGGGACCACAGAAGGCCACCTGGTCCAACCTCTCTGCTCAAGCTGGGTCATCCTAGAGCACATGGCACAGGATTCTGTCCAGATAGTTCTTGTACATCTCCAGTGAGGGAGACTCCACAACCTCTCTGAGCAACCTGTTCCAGTGCTCAGTCACCTGCACAATAAAGAAGCTCTTCCTCACGTTCAGGTGATGCACATTCAGCATGCAGTTTCAATATTTTGCTGCAAAACAAGATTAAAAAATAGTGTTTATGACAACAATAGCAGGCTTCAAACAAAAACTAGGAAAAAGATTTACATTTCAGACTTTTATTTCTTCAGATACTAATATTTTGTACAGATTTTTTAGTGTAAAAAGACTCTTCTTTATCATATTTTAAAAATAAAATATATTTGACTAATAGAATTAAAATCAAAACATTGAAATAACCTTGGTGTTATGAGTTATTTTCCTGTAATATGGAACAATTATGTTTATTTTAAAATGGGTGAGGTATGTAAGGAGAAAGGAGAAAAAATTTATACACATACATTGAAAAACTTTCCTAATTATAGATAGTAATCATGAAAAAACACAAAACAATAGCAAAGGGACAAACTAATTGCAATGTCTCTGCAGATTTAAGATGATTTTAAGATATTAAAGTAATATTTCCATATTTTAGATTCAGATTGCAAAAAAAAAGAAACAAGATTTATACTGAATTTTAAAATTGAATTAATAGGGGACAAAAACTGCCAAATTTTTAATTACCTAAGATTTTTCTATGTACAGGAACTGAACACTGTAAACAACCACTGAATATCCCCAGTTCTCACTGGCTACAGCAGGAAATATTATGGTCTGTAATCTTTTGTGAAACATTTCTGTTTTCATACACAGAGCTTGAGACCTTGGGTTGCTTGTGCTGTTGCCAAACTTTGTAGGTATGACTGAAACTGCCAGAAAACAAAACAAAACAAAACAACCAAACAAAACAAACAAAACAAACAAACTAAATGAAAATCAAACTGCAAATATATTTAGCAAATATATTTTTAATCACTATTTACTACCACCTGTAGTCATAGCAGGATTTTTTTATATGTGAGATTGTGAAACAAATTATACTGAAGCTAAAACAGGATTTTTACACAACATAGGTGTATGATTTCTGGTCCTGACTATAAATATTTCTTTTCCCCACTTGAGTACTCTTGATCACTTCTACAGCAGACTACCTTCATTCCAAGTTCAAAAGGAAAATTCCAGTTTTTTGATGAAAAGTATTTGCTATTATGGCACTTGCAAGACAAACAATCTTCTGCAGTCTCTGCAACTAATTCCTGCCCTGAGAGGTTTATCATCCAAAGAAGCAACCCACGAAAAAATAATTTTTTTTTAATAAATAGTGGCTAGTCTACATCTCAAGGCTTTAAAGAAGACAGTGAATGAGATGACAAGTCACAGAGACATGTAACTCACATTGGACTTTAAGATACTCTTTGGTATTCTCTTTTTGATTTTCAGTTAGAGAAGACAGATGGTTGTGGGTGATATGGGAAATATGGGACTTTAGAAGGAATTTAAGTGAAAAATGAATGAGCACAGGTGGGAACATTGGTTTCAGGCTGAGGCTGACACAGAGCATATGTGCAAATGCATAGCAGTGTAGAAAGGCAGATACAATGAGCTGCAGATGATTAAAGGCAGCAGAGAGAAACTTTTAAACTTTTTGATGCATTCATTCATTTTGAGCAGTAGTCAAAGTTAATATTGTCTTATTTTCTACTCATACCTTGGAAAAGTCATTAGTATTTGGAACAGATCCATTCAAGCTTCACCAAGATTTAAAAGCATAGTTATTTTCTACAATTATGACTCCCAGTTAAAAACTAGCTTTCCTCAACAATAAAGTTACCTAAAATTTTTGCATATCAAATTACCCTGGAAAAGCCTGTCAATTTAGGAGCTCTGAGCTAGAATGGATTGCTTCAGTGACCACGGTAGCATTTTTCAGTAGCTGAAATTTTTCCAGAGGGATATTCTTATTCCTCTGGAAAAGGAATAATTTTTAAAGTCCAGTTCTCTGAAGGAAAATCTGAAAGTTGGATAAAGAATTATAGCTGGTGTACTATGGAAGGATCTTCAAGACTTTATACTTAATTTCCACTAGTGTGTAGTTTAAAATCAATCAAATTTGGGGAATTATGTTAGGAAGGTTGGGGGAAAGTTGTGAAGAAAAAGAAAAACAAAAATTTAAATTGAAATAAGTTGAAAAAAAATTTCTTTTAGTCTTAAGACAGTAAATTGTTACTGGAATTAGTACTAACATGGAAAATAGTTGTTCTAACTTGTGTAACGGCTGAGTCATGTGGAACAGGGAAATTGTCTAAATTGATTTACCTCAAGCAGCCATGGAATCACACAGGGAAAAAAACCTGTGGAGATTGTCTAATCCAAGCCATCACTTAAAGCAAGGTCAGGTAGCTCTTACCAGAGCTCTGGTCTGTCCAGCTGAGTTTTGACTACTCAAGATGTGAAACATCTTTGAGACTCGCCAACCCCTCTGGGAAAGTTGCTCCTATGCTCAGTCCCCTTCACAATGAAATGTGCTGTACAATTCATAGTTACCAATTTAATTAATGATGGCATGAAGTAAGTGGAGGTAATGTCCTGTAGAATGGAAGACCAGCAGACAAAGGCCAAAGCCCTGTATTCTTTGTCTAATCTGCCCAAAGTGATATTAGGGTAAGTAATCCTTGAACTTTCAGGTTTTATCTAAGATGCAGAAACCCTGAAGACGCTGCCTGTCCTGAAGGCACTCACTGATTGCAGTGGTGTTCATACTGGACAATGTCTGTTGGGTCTTGCTGCAGAAGTACACATGCTTCTATTCATCCACAGTGAAGTACACAGAACAAAAGGGCTCCTGTATGTGTTATTTCATACTTCTACTGATATTTCTGTGCTGAACTGGAGAGAAAGGGAGGCTGATGCATAAAACCTCATCAATGTCACTGTTCCCAAAGGAGAGTCTTTTCATCCATAGTTGTTGGAAGGGTTTTTAATTTTTTTTTTTCTTTCAGAAAATGTCAACCTGATTGACTGTATCTCTCTTGCTCAATGTGACAGAGTATAATGTCAAGAGAAGTCAGGGGATACAGGCTTTTCATGCACAATTCCAGTTAAGAAATTGTTCCAGAGATGCAATATAAAACACACCTATTGCCTGCCTATTCCTGCTGCTCACACCCCAACAAAGGCTACAGCAGTGGAAGAGTTTAGTGAGTTTTGCGCTTTCTGGAGGAGTGGGAAGAAGGAGTAGAGCAAATTGTCACCCTTCAAATACAGCAATGGTGGTGCAGTCAGGAGTGTTTGATTTCTAGAAAGGCTAATCCAAGAAGAAGTTTTTCTCACAAATTTTTGAAACGATTGAAGAGTTGATATTTCAATAAAAGCAAGATGTGGTCAGACAAGATTGTGATATGCCATGTTTCGAATGTATTATAGTCTCCCTAAGCATTGGAGTTCATTCACCAAGTGAATTTCTTAAAATATATCATAATCTCCTTGATGAGATTTTTCAAAATTTAGCACCAACATAATAGAATTTTTTACCAATAAATGTTGTTATAATGGACAATGAAAGCTGGAAGAACAAAGGAGCCAGAGGGTACTTCAACTTTTGTTTCCACAGGACTCTTCAACTATTTGATTGCAAGTGTTTTCTAAGAGAGAGCAGCTGGTTGTAAGAGGTATATTGTAAGAGAAAACAAATGCAACTGACAAAACAAATGAAACTATATGAAACTTCATATTGCTCATTGCAATTTTGATTGAAAATTCCACCTCTAGATGTCATTTTTAGGGACATATTATGTCATTTTTGTACTTAAGTATGCATGGGGATTACCTGAGAAAGGCAGTAGAAGATACTTGCTAGGCACAAAGAAAAGGGGCTCTACAGCTTTTGGAAGAGACTGCAGCACTCTTGAGTTGCTTCACTCTTATCTGACTCCAGAGCAGGTGTGGGATGTGTCTACTCAGTTCTGTCCTTCACCCTTTCTGCCTTTTTTCAACTCTCAATATTCTTTGAAACTCTTATGGCTTGATGAAAATGAACACCAATTTTAAACATCTGCTGTTCCTCTTTAAACTTTTTTCATTCTTGAGTGATTCTTATGCAGACTACACAAGGACAGTATAAAGATTTGATACCTGTACAAGACTATCTACCAGTTTAGTTATATGTAGAAAATGCTAATACTAAAAATCTAGTTTGATTTTTTTCCTAGTTGTTGTCTTAAATTGGACCTTTTTTGATGTGACCTCCCTTTTGCTGCAAATAAATTTCCACAGATGGTGGATGTTGATTGTCATAGTGCCCCTCTTAATTTTCAAAGAGGGAGAAAATTCATATGACTAACAGTGATGAAGCTTAATGGGCTTATACATACTCAGAAATGCTATATTCTCTTTGATTATAGGTGTAAAGGATGAGCAGACATTTTTGAGATATACTCAAACTTTTCCCTAATTTAAGTTCCTCAAAATAACAGAATGTAGAGTAGCCAGAAAACAGAACTCTGCAATTCTTCCAAGTAATCAAGCACAGAGTACCCAGTTTTTCACATTTCAAACATGCTGCAGTCATGCAGAGAAGTTCTTGCACTAGGTAACTCAAAGTATATGAACACTTAAAGGAATCAGCTTGTTGTACTATATTAAAAATCATCCATCAAGGATAACATTTAAGACTATCAAACTGCACAAATTATAAATAAAATAGTGTAGTCCAGAACTGCTGTTTGGCCTGATAAATTGTCTAAGCCAAGTCAGGAAAATCTTTAAATGCAGGCCAAACTTAATGTACTTTTCTGACTGATTGTCCTACGGATTGCAGGTTTTTTTCTTTTCTTTGATATCTGTGATATCTTTGGACTGTGACATGTCAACAATGTTATTCCTGTCTTTAACGAAGGGATCCCAGATGCAATTTCTCCCTTCCACCTACTTTGCCTTCACTTAATGCAGTTAGTTGTATTTTGAGAGGGTAGCAACAAAAAAAATTATGTGGGAAACCTGGCTTGGAAATCTAAGCATGTATGTATATATACACATATATATATACATATATGGAAAAGGGCATGTAAAGGACATCTTTAAAGGAACTTAGAAAATAAACACACTAATAAATATTTCTGATTGAATGAATAGCTGTGGGACTTCAGTAAGTATATTTGCATAGACTTTGTTTGAAATTTGAAAGACCCAGATTGGTAAGGGTTTAAGTTTTAGATTAATCTTTAATATAGACTGTGAATAACATGATTATTCACATGCTTTAGTGATATACTGAATGGTAGTGAGAGAAATCTCCTTCACCTAAGGAGTGTTTCAAGAAGTGGGAGAATACCCTGGTCCACTATCACCTACAGAATCTATATTTTTACCCAAGCCTTTTGCACCTCAGAATGGAAAACTTCACTTAGCTTGTAATAGGCTTTCAAAGATTAAGAAATCTTTATGTAGCGGGAGTGACAAGAATAAAAACTTGTATTCCCCAATTAGGAGTTTGTCATTAATCATTTTTATGAGGTATAACAAAATAACATGAATGTCAAACAAAAACATCATCACAAGTAATAAAAAAGCACAACTGTGACCTTAAGTGGAATTAATTGACCATTAAGTAGCAGCATAAAAATTCAGAGTAGCCAAAGAGTTCATTGTTAGGGCAGTATGCATCTGAATATTTCATACAAAACAACAAAGTAAAACAATACAAAATTCACATTATTAGAAAAGAGTCTAGTAAAGCATTCTTCAAAAATAATCTATAAAACAAATTTTCATGGTGGTAGCATAACCTAACTGGAAGGTAATGAAACAATACATCATTTTTAGCTGTCCCTTACCAGTCAGATAGGACATGCCCAGGTTAAATTAAAGGATGGGGGTGACTCCTTGGTTGCACATGGAGGCATGCTTGGTAAGGAATATCAGTTGCCCAAGAGTTAGGTCCTCCAGGATGTCAGGTATTTTGTGCCAAAGTAGGCCAGAAGAACAACCCCACAACTAAGCCATTTTTTGTTTTTTTTTTTCCCCTCCAATTACCTACAGGCATTAAACAGGCTTATTTGCTCATTTATTCTTCAAAGTACCTGCTCTACATTTTGTTGGGTCTCTGTAATGATTATCTTCCAGAGCAGAGGCATCATTAGGAAACAGAGATTGTAGAACTTCTGTTTCCTGAATTCTGAATGGACTTGAACAGAAAGCAGTCACTGAAATCATCCCACTTAGTCTATGTTAGAAAACTAACCACCTTAGATTATCTCTCTGTGTATCTATGCTGGGGATGTGTGGACACTTCTAGAGAGTTTCTACCTTATTTAGATAAATTACTTCCCTGAGAATAGATGAAGCCCTAGCTCCTGACTTGGTTACAGCAACCACGTGCCTGAGGTTATGCGATAAATTTGAGCATGAAACTCTAGAATTAGCTGACTATGCTTAAAAAGACTGGAGTGTTTCAACTCAGTGATGTCTCTGTCTTGTTTTATGAATCTTTTGTTTGGAGTATGATGAAATGTTACAAAAGCAATTAAGCAATAGGAAGCAGTGTTAAAGCAGTTGCACCAATTGTCACAGGGCTGTGTGGGTCAGGCTATGAAAATGGAGAAACATATAAAGAGATTTTAGTTAGATTTCATTTAATGTTGGCTGGTTTTATTTTATTTTATTTTATTTTATTTTATTTTATTTTATTTTATTTTATTTTATTTTGCTTTGTTTTGTTTTGTCTTGTTTGGGTTGCAACACTTAGAAGCTAAGGAAATTTTGAGCTACAGTTGTGTAGGATGTATTACTTACCCTTGATCCTGTATGTGTGTACCTGTTATTATACAGTCCTTCAGGATCTGATTTTATGTCATTAATTTCTTCCTTTTTTCTGAAAGATGATGCTCATTCAATTACTTTGTTGAAAATAAAAAGTGCTTCTATATTGAATTTGTCTTCAAAGTTTAGGTTTTTCACCCCAATTTTATGCAGAAGTTGGCAGAGAGAGTCTAGGCAGGAATCTGGAGGATGGTCCTGTTGTTTAGGTGGCTGAATAGTGCCCTGGGGGGGTTGAATTCCATAATATTCATGCTGTGGGAAAGCATGCTTAATTTATATAGTGCTTTTGCAATTTGAATGAATTATTGTAAACTTCTAAGCCATAGGATAGTAGAAAAAAAATAAAGTTATAAAGCACAGTAATGATTCATGGGGTTTTGTTCTCTCTTCAGGGACTTGTCTGTGTACAAGGCAGACATGTACCCTAATCCAAAGGGATTAACCCTTCAATCCATAGATTAGCAATCTGACAGGTCTTTTTCAAATCTAGCATTCATGACCCTGACTGTTATCCAGCTCCTGCTCCTGTATGTATTTGTCATGTCAACCAAAAATAAATTTGGCCAAAATAAATTTGGCCATATCAGACCTCCAAACTCAACTAGCCTAAAAGTAAAACAAGTCCTCAGATGAGGCAGGGATAGGTTGGATTCAATCTGACTAGTGGTTTAACCCAGGCAGTTTAACCCAGGAGTGGTGGTTTAACCCAGGTGGTTTAACCCAGTGGTTTAACCCAGGAGATCCTAAAACTCTATGGTTTAACCCAGGAGATCCTAACCCCTATGTAAAGAGAATCCAAACAACAAAACTCACTGTTGTTGCACGGATTGCTGAGAGTTTGTGTTGTCCCTGTCGCCGACCCTCCAGTCCCACGTAACACGTATTTCCTCCTACTTAATTTGGTTTCATAATGTTAACTTCTATGAAGACCAGCATTTTGAATAAAAAAAAGGCAAAAGAGATTTTACCAAATATTTTTTGATAGTGAATGCATTCAAAGAAATCACTAGCTGAAGTCTGAGGGGGTTTTTCCCAGTATTCATTTAGTTTTTATGAATCAGTTAAGGAAACAACTAGGCTCAAGGGTTCAAAAGAAATGCATGAAATATACCATCTATTATACTTTAGATATCATTTAAAGCATTCAAGATGTTATTAAATTTATCACCAAAATAGCATGTTCAGGAAATAGTAGAACTTTATTGAAAGAAATAACTTTTGGACTAACGTCCTTAAAACAAATTAGTAATACTGTAGTATTCTGGCTCAGGGACATAATTCCTCGAATTTTTTTTTTAATAAATATTCTGACTGTAAAAAAATGTAAATGACCTTTAAGATTAAAAAATGTATGCACCAAAGTAATACATGAATCTATATTTAAATCTTTTTTTAAGAATCATGTTGAAATATTGAATTTGTTGTTTTTATTCATTAAGAATAGTGGGAGAAAACAGCTGGAAATTGTCAGAAATGTCATTCAACTCTTAGATATATTTTTCAACCTCTAGAATATGAATTAGAGTAAAACAGAAAGTGTAATTATTACAAGACTCCTTTACAGACATTTTGAATACTCTTGTTTCAAATGAACTGCAATACAAAGTTGACATACAGTGTGCCCCTTTCTATTATATTTAGCAAAATGGATTTCTTGCTGTGATAAGTGATGCAATTGTAAATTTCACCAGAAAAGTGATTGTCATAAACACTGGGTAGCATTTTTATTTAAGTAACAATTAAGTTATTCAACAACTATTATAAATGGTCTGAAATGTGACGCTATAGTCAAAAACAACTGTGCAAAGTTATCTCTTAACACTGGAATTTTTGTCCTTGGCAAGAAGTCCTGAGGCCTGACTTTATCAACAAACTAAGAGTATCAATGAAATAGCACTTCAACGTAAAGAATGGTATGTCAGGCTTTTTCACAATACTGTCAAGATTGAAACAATCCTTCAAATCACCGAAAATTGAAGGAATATTTTAGGCTGTATTTCTTAATTCATATCAACTAAACATGGGTATTTTAAATAAGAGAAACAAACTCATATATTCAGATACATCCATGCTGTCCTATACAAGTTTTGAGTCTTATCACTTCTGTCCAACAGATACAGAACAAATAACAAAGATCTCTGCTCTAGAATAGATGAATAAATACTCTGAAGTAAATTACCTATCAGCATTTCTTTGACCAGTTAATAATGACATGGCGAAGCAGTTCTTTCTTAACCTGAGTTAGTACTCAGTCCCTGACTCAGGACTTTATGTGGAAAGCAGGGTAATTTTCTGTTCATAAAAGACAAGTTATTCACTATGTGTAAGTATAGTGAGTGAAAAAATATTGGAGACTTATGCTCCTGGCACGAATATGATGTTTGAAATTTGAACTTTGAAACCTCCTGGTTTAGAGTTCTGTTACTTTAGGACAACTAGAACTCCCTGGTAGTCTTTCATGCACTAATACAGGAGATATCTGCTAGAAACTTTATGTCTACATTAAATTTATTTATTTGTCTGCAAGTACCAACACAGAGATTAGAAGACTGGAAAAATTTCAGATTGGGAGTCTAATATGTCATAATTTAAAGTTTCTAAAATATCAAACTTCTCTATTTTTTCCTCTGTAAACTTTGATTATGAGTTCCTCTGTAAACTTTGATTATAAGTAAACTGAGGAAAAATCGCAATAGGTCATAGACCATGGTGGAAAACTGTAAAGTTCCTAGAATTAACAGAAAAATATTGCAGTCAAAAAAACTGTTCTGCTTTTGCTGGGGTTGAATTAATTTTCATTTTAGCAAATTACATTTGTGCTATGTTCTAGACTTGTGACTGAAGAGAGTTGATAAATTATCCACATTTTAGCTACTGCTGAACGGTGCAGTGCAGCAAGTAATGCTGGGGAGGGAAATTTTCCATGGCTGCCTGGTTCTTAGGGCCTATTTGGACTTCAGTGCTTTTCTTGGGTTTAGTTTTAGTGATGGTTGTGGGCTTGTGTTTTGGTTTTGTGATTATCTTAAAAGAAATACTTTTATCTCAATCTAGTTTTACACTTCCAATTCTTGTCTGCATCCAGCTGAGAGGGAGGTGACATTGAGCAAGTGATTATGTGGTGCTTAGCTGCCTACCAGGATTAAACCACAACCTTTTACTTGTAAAACAAAACCTAACAACAAATAACTGAGATGATCACAAAATAAACATTTTATATTACTGCAAAGCAGAATGGTTACAGATCTATTCTTAGATATTAATATTTTCTAGTTTTTCTATAATATTTTAATACTGTAAAATAGAAAAAATACCTTGCTTTTCTACTTGCAATTGATTGTAGGAAGAAAAAAAAAAGTCAAAATTTTATTCTCCTGACAGAAGAAATTATTATATCATTCTATCCCCAAATAAATTTAATAATATTCAGGTGAAAAAGCACATCACACACTTTCACTCATTCTTTTAATAATAAAGAACACCATGTCTAATTTGACCAGTCACTGTGGTTTACATGAGTGTTAGCTAGAAGATTTCCCCATCACACACCAATTTGACAGGAAAATCTGAATTAAGGTATAAAAATGTCAGATTCAGGGCACTGTAGCACAGTATAAATGTAGAATTGTAAACTGAAACCAAGTACTCGTTTTCTAGTCCTAGTATAAATGAAATTGTTAGCAATCACATACTACAGAAATAAAATAAACCCCAAAAGGATCATTAAAAAAAAACAGTCTCAGTGTTCTGTAAGAGAATATTTAATAAAATACTTCAATTTCAATGTTTAAAATTTAAGAAATGTGGTGTAAGTGCAATATAATTTTTGTCAATTATTTCTTTATAAATTTCATGTTCTGGTCTTGTAGCAGTTCTTTAGAAGCCAGTGAAATTAATTTGCTGTTGATAAAGAAACAGGCCATGATTAGAAAGTTATTGTTTTGTAAGTTGCAGATAAATCTCACGCTGAAGATTTTACATAATTTTCTGATTCTTTACTGGAAAAGTCCTTGCAGAAAAATTCATTATTACTGTTACAGTGTGTGACAGTGGTCACAGGGGTCTTCAGGTGAGGGAAGAGACAAGAATGTTGACTCCATGTTCAGAAGGCTTGATTTATTATTTTATGATATATATATTACATTATAACTAACTAAAGAATAGAAGGAAAGGTTTCCTCTCAGAAGGCTAGCTAAGAATAGAAAGGAATGAATAACAATGGTCTTTGGCTTGGACAGAGAGTCCAAACTATCTGGTCTGTGGTTGGCCATTAATTGAAAACATTCAAGATGGGCCAATCACAGACACACCTGATGCATTCCCCAGCAGCAGATAACCATTGTTTACATTTTGCTTCTGAGGCCTCAGATTCTCAGAAGGGAAAAAATCCTAAGAAAGGATTTTTAGTGAAAAGATGTCTGCGACAACAGTGGAAAAATGTAGACAGAATAAAAGCTGCCCAGTTAAACTAGAAAAAAAAATCTGTTCGTGCATCCAACTGCCTACCAGATACGTACCTGCTGCTACATTGTTAACAAAGGAAACTGGAGTAATAAAATTACACTAAAAAATAAACTAAAAAAGTCCTTTATTGGCAGTATGGAAACAGAGCTCTTTAATGCTTTATTTTCTTCACCATAAACCATTTAAATAAAAAAAGAAAAATCAATTAGAACGAATTTAACTATTTCAATGTACCTGCACATGTCCAAACAATAAGGATTTGAGATTTTAAAAAATCAAGGAATAAATAAAATGTATATTTTTGAAATATCATCATTATCAACTGGGGAAAATCAGCAAGCAATGTCATTAGATGACTTGTTTGAAATGCTTGTGTCAAAAGTAGGTGTTATACAAGTATTTTACAGTTATAAAAATGGCAGGTATATGACTCATGAGATGAAATCTATGATCTGTTTCACAAGGAGGTCAATCAATATACAGTGTTACATTTTGCCCTTACAATCTAAGAATCAAAGTATTTGATTATAAAGTTTTGACACTGTATTTACATGAAAATGTTGTTTAATCAATAAAAAATTCTCAGCAGAGAGAGTAAATAAATAAATAACATTGTTTTCTCTACAATGCACCTTAAATAAGGAAATCTGTAATGATAATCTTAGTGGGATCATAGAATATTATTATGAATCACAATGAACATTTCTAGTTAAAGATTTATGGGGCATTTAAAAAGATAGGCTATATTATACTAAGACTTTTAAAAATATAGTTGAGATTATATTAAATGCATTAACATAAAATAATTTTAAAATTCTCAAAACATCTTGCAGAGATTAGTGAAAACAGTTTAATCCATTTTTGTAATTAAAAAAATGAGAAAATAAAGTAGTGTTTTTTATTTACCATCTAAATATACATAGATGTAAAAATAATAGTTATAAAAACACTTTTAAATGGAGTCTTATTGTGTTATTTTAAAGTTTTAGCCACAAAGTAGTGGGTATTATAGAGATCATGGAGGAGTTCAAATGGTTTCAACAATGGTTGTTCACCACATTCTTCGGAAAGATGCTTATGTGACACAAATAACAAGAGCTGATGTCAATTCTAAGTCATTTAGAAAAAGTAAGAATACACTTGAAAAAATAATATATAAATGTCAATTGCCCTTCCTCAGATATGCAACAAAGTTATGGTGAGTCAAAACCAAAGATGCATTGCTCATCATGAAAATGGAGATGATTGGATTGTTGGACAGTTAATGACATATACTTATGAATCCTAATGGAAATTAATCCTCTCAAAAACAAATTTAGGGAAGCTAAATATCTTGCAATAAACATGTTTAGGTAAGAATCAATGAAAATATCTTCTAATGACAGTGGAAGGCAGCTATCCATTGTGAGAGAATAAAAAAAATTAAAAATCAGGGAAATGACAAACTACTAATGTGACTGTATTTGACACAGATGAATACAACTCACTATTCCTAAATACAGAATATATATCTAAAAGATATGAAAGCAAGCTATTAATATCTCACATGGTTAAAGTAGGTCCATAGTTTCAATTACAAGATATTCTTCACAGGTGTGTAATTGGATTACCTCTTAAAATAGCCAAGCGTAAGCAAGTCAGATATGAGAAAAAACTCAATTCAGGCATGTTAGATAAAGCAGTGTTAACATTTATTTAATATCTAAAAGCCCTGAAGATTTCTTCTTTGCTAAGAATATATTTAACGATATTCAAGTTCTACATAAGATTTGCAATTACTTTTTCTTATACTACCACAGTATATAGTACATGAAAGAACAGAAAACTATCCATTTTATATATGTATTTACTGTTTCTTTCCTAGTCCTCAGAGAAAAACAAGAGCTGCCTCTTTCAGTAACATATGGGATTATGAATAGGATTGATGAGAAATGACTGCATTATGAAACCTAAAGGAGGAAAGGGTTGGAAATTTGGAATTAAATGCTGGAACTGATCTATGTACTAGATCTCAAATCTGCTGAAAGAATGGATGAAAACCAAAACGTGATGAATGGCATGAAATGTCTGAAATGGTGTAGAGCATGGATAAATCAAATCATGATTGCTGTAAGAAGTGATTGAGATCAGGTGTCATATCCTAGCTTAAGGAGGTCTCAATTAGCATTCACAATAAAATTATCCAAAGATAGTGTATTTGACTGTACTACTAAATAAATTTTTTAAAAAGTCACAGAATCACAGAATCACTAGATTGGAAGAGACCTCCAAGATCACCAAAGCCAACCCATGCCCTAACGCCTCCCCTGAACCATGACACCGAGTGCCACATCCAATCTTTTTTTGAACACATCCAGGGATGGTGACTCCACCACCTCCCCAGGCAGACCATTCCAGTACTTTATCACTCTTTCTGTGAAAAACTTTTTTCTAATATCCAACCTATATTTCCCTTGGTGCAGCTTAAGACTGTGACTCCCTGTTCTATCAGTTGTTGCCTGGTGAAAGAGACCAACGCCCACCTGACTACAGCCACCTTTCAGGGAGTTGTAGAGAGTGATAAGGGCACCCCTGAGTCTTCTTTTCTCCAGGCTAAACAAGCTCCCTCAGTCATTTCTCACAGGGTTTGTGTTCCAAGCCCCTCATCAGCCTCGTTGCCCTCCTCTGGACATGCTCAAGTATCTCAATGTCCTTCCCAAACTGAGGGGCCAGAACTGGACACAGTACTCAAGGTGTACATGGGAAGAATTACCTCCCTGCTCCTGCTGGCCACATTGTTCCTGATACAGGCCAGGACACTATTGGCCTTCTTGGCCACCAGGGCACACTGCTGGCTCATGTTCAGCCAGCTGTAGACCAGCATTCCCAGGTCCCTTTCCACCTGAGCACTGTCCAGCCACATCGTCCCCAGCCTATACCGCTGCAGGGGGTTATTGTGGCCAAAATGCAGGACTCGGCACTTGGACTTATTAAACTTCATCTTATTGGACTCTGCTCATCCATCCAACCATTCCACATCTCTCTGCAGAGCCCTCCTACCTTCCAACAGATCAACACATGCTGAAAGGAAAAAAAAAACAACAAATTGGCTATAATGGGATGGAAAAAGCTAGGGCCTGTTCCATTTGTCTTAAATCTGTATATTTCTATAGTGGTTTTCTATATCTATATTTATGTTAGTATTTTTCTATCTACTTCTACATATTTAATATTGGAAGCTGGTACTCCTTAATAAAAATGATGAAAGCTGGTAAGAGGATTTTCTTTGCCAACATTGGTAAATTACAAAATATTTCATGTTATTTCTCTCACCTACTCCATAATCCTAAAGAGAAACGTGATGATTCTTTGGAGCTATTCAGGAGTTCCAGAACTCCTGCTAGATATGATTGATGTGACTTTTTGATCAGCTGTCTCCAAAAGCGACTTGTAAAAGCACAGTTCCCCTCAAACAGATTTTCTTTCACACAATTTACTGAGTCTACATTTTTACTTTCATTGAATTAATATATTTAGCTAACATTAGTGGTTCCTCTGTTGTACATCGACTTTTTTCTTAATATAACTGCTATTGTCCTTAGTTCTTCTTTAATAAGCTTTTATATATGGACCTGATTTATATGGACCTGACTATGGCAAAAAGAAGGTTTTTAGGAAAAGACTACATTTTCATGCAAATCAAATGTCATTATGTGGTACTTTTTTTATGTCAAAAAAAATGCCACTTTAGGTAGTCTGGCTTCTATTTAACTCCTTGATTCACAGAATTATTTGAGTTGGGAGTTGCCTTTAAAACTGTCTATTTCCAACCCTCCCTGCCATGGTGTTACGGTTTGATGCTGCCACAATGCCAGTGCCCCCATGAAAATATACGCTCCCTGGTGTCTGCTCTGAGATGTGACGAGGAATAGAGCAAAGCAGGCTCCAACTTAGGAATAAAGAACAAAAACTTTATTAACCTACAACTATATACAAAGAGAAACACACACAGAACTCAGAATGAAAACCTTCCAAAAACATTCCTCCTCCTCCACACCAAATTTCCAATACATCCATCCCTCAGATCACCAACTCTCAGTCCATCACCACCCTTTAGATAGTCAGTTTTGTATCATAGGCTTCCCCTGGAAACACAGTTGAGACCTCTTGTGTTTCCATGTCACATGTGGCACCGCCTGAAGATCATTTGCCATCGTGACCTCTTCCTTTGGGCTCTCACAACTGCGCATGGACCAGAGCTGCTTCTAGGGTTCCCCTTTTAAGGATGCTTTGCCCAGTTCCAAACAAAACACAGTCTCTCACTTTTGGGACACCTGTCCCACCCAGATTTCACTCCCTGGGGCCAAGGGGTCTTGAGAACAGAGATCTTCTTCTTCCCTGAAGAAAGAGGGCACCACCACCCTCCTCACCCTCTGTCTCTGTCTCTGTGTCACAGGAAAAAGGGTTCTGTCCATGGCTATACAAGAAAATTACAGCCAAAGGCCACTCCATCACCTCCTCCCACCTAAGTTTACTCTCAACATCTCTTGTGGCCCATTTCTTCTTATCTCATCTCTATCTCTCTTCTCATTCAACTCCAGGAGGAGGATGATCATTTGTAAGGTTTCCATCATCCAAGAAAAGGGTTAAAAATCTCAGTCTCTGCCTGTCCAGAACTCCCACACTGCCCTGCCGGGCACCTTCTCGCCGCAGCCCCCCCCCTTCTCCTTCTCAGCAGGCACAAGCACAGGCACCATCTCTCTCTCTCTTTCTCTCTCTCTCTCTCTCTCTCTATCTCTCTCTCTCTCTACCTCTCTATCTCTCTCTCTCTCCTGGGGAAGCGGGGTGGTGGCTGTCCAATGCCTCTTGGTGCTCCTCCACCCTTGGTGCTCCTCACCCTGCCTCTTGGGCCTTCACCCCCCTCTCTGTCCAAGGCCCGGCCTACCTCACCCGGCCGCATGGCTTCCCCTCCCCTGGCCAGCCAGCAGCTGGGCAGGGGAGCTCTGACCTCCTTCACCGAGGGAACCCAAGAGAACTTCCCCCTGGGAGTGCTCTGCTTTTAACCCCCTGTGTTCTCAGAGGCGTATCCATGTCCTCAGTGGCCACACCAGTTGCCAATATTCAAATCTGAGCACCTATTGGTTTGACCACAGCATCCCAAAAAACTCACTTCCTTTTCAAACCAGGACACATGGGCAGGGACAACGCCCATTGGAAGAGATTGCTCAAAACTCCATCTAACCTGGCCTTAAACGCTTACAGGGATGTGGCATGAATAGCCCACTTTAGCCCACTTTTATTTATTTATTTATTTATTTATTTGCACAGCTCACTGAGTATCTATCAATTTATCAGTATAATTATGGAAATTTTTTGCCCAGAGCTGAATGCACTGCTGTAGGGGAAGTCACACCAGTGCCTTAGAAACAGAACTTCCATTAGACCTTTGCTTTGTAAGGTAATACATATGCAGTCCAAAATGTCTATTATCTTTGCTATGTTATTGCAACAATATTTCACACTTTTGAACTGATATCTAATGTCCTGTATAGTATTCCTAGAATAAATGCTTTCCAGGTTGTTGCCTCCCTTTCTATCTTTGTAGCAATTCATTTATCTCTGAACAGATTCTTGAGCTTGCATATTTTAAAGTTAAATACCTGATTTTTCTGCCCATGCTGCCAGTTTATGAGTCCCCATTGGTGCTTTCTGCTTTTCTAAATCTATCATTGGCAAATTTCCTTAGCAATGCCCTTGATTACTACTTCCTGTTAAATACTAATAAAATTTACATATCTGATTTCTGGGTCTTCAGTTTCATTCTCAAGATGATATATGGAAATTTTAAAATAGTATTTCAAGTGTTCTCTTCAGTCAGGCTTCAATGTACTATTTTTCTAAAGAAATTGCAAATGCAAAAATTTGTGAAAGATGTAAAATAAAGACGTTTCTTTATTCAAGTGCTTGAGTAGACATCTAGGTTCAAAATGGCTACTGAATTTAACCATAAAAGTAGCATCACTACATACCTTATTACTAAATAAAAATAACTCTTTGCAGCAGGTTCTTTTTTATTTTTCCCAGAGAATCAGAGAATCATTTAGGTTGGAAAAGACCTTTAGGGTCATAGAGTCCAACCTTTGACCAATCATCATCTTGTTAACTAAATGATAGTATGCCATGTCCAGTAATTTCTTGAACAGGGGTGGTGACTCCCTGAGCAGCCCATTCCAATACTTAACAACCCCTTCACTGAAAAAATTCTACCTGATATCCAACCTGAACCTCTTGTGGTACAGCTTGAGGAAATTTCCTCTTGTCCTGTCACTGGTTGCCTGGGAAGAGGGACCAGCCTCCACCTGGCTACAACCCCCTTCCAGGCTGTCGTAGAGAGCATTAGGGTCTGCCCTGAGCTTTCTTTTCTGCAGGCTAAACACCCCCAGCTCCTTCAGTCTCTCCTCCTATCAGTCACTCTCCAGACCCTTCAGAAGCTCTGTCACTCTCCTTTGGACTCTGCAACACCCCAATGTCTGTTTTGTCATGAGGGGCCCTGAACCAGACACAGCACTTGAGGTGTGCCAAGTATGAGGTGACAATCACTGCCCTGGTCCTGCTGGCCACACTATTCTTGATATAAGCCAAGATGCAACTGACCTCCTTGCCTTTTCTGCTGGTCAGCTTTCCAGCCACTCTTTCCCTGACCTGTAGACCTGCATAGAGCTTTTGTGGCCAGAGTGTAGGATCTGGCACTTGGCCTTGTTAAAACTTTACACCACTAGCCACAGTCCATCAATCCAGTCTGTCCAGATCACTTTGGGCTTCTTACCTTCTCACCCTCCAGCAGGTCAACTCCCACCCAACTTAGTGTTACCTGTGAACATATTGGGGGTGCCCTTGGTGCTTTCATCCATATCGTCCAGAAAGATAGTAGACAGGATTGATAAAGATGTTAAACAAGACATTTTTTTTGTTTTGTTTTCAACATATGTACATTTTAAGAATAGGATTACTCATTTCACTGTAATGAAAAAAGCATATTTACCAGTATTTACTTTTGCAAAATATGCACCCACACATCCTCACAGAGGCAGAATTCATTACTTTATTGGTTTGCTGAGTTAGCTTTCCGTGGATAGCTCTACTTGGCTAGGTGCTCTTGATAATAGATATCTTCACTCCCAAGGGCTGTTACTCTATCACCTTTAATGAACATAATAGATATGTTCCTTTGCAAACATAAAATTATTTTACCAAAATTAAGAGACTCACAACTGTTTGTACAAGCTGAATCTTCCTTACACTTCTGTAAAAGTACATTTTGTTTCACATTTCTGTGTAACAGAATTCTGGAGATGATGCTCTGCAGTATGAAATTTAACATACTGTCATCTTACTTTAAAATGAGCGTCATGCAAGCATATGGTAAGAATAAAGCATTCTTCTTCTCCAGTGAGAAATGGTATCCAAAATTATTATTACATGTAAAGCACCGCAAAACCTGTATGTCTTAATCTCTGAATATCAGAATTATTCAAATTATTTCATTGGGAGTGCAGTAATTTCAGTACTATCTGATCCTTGATCTACAGACACACCACTGCTCGTGTGTGTGAGTGATGTATTCTTATTGTATTAATAATTTTCATCTTTTATTGTGTGACTAATGCATGAACTTTGTTTGCTTTGTGCTTTTCCATTCAGAAAATGACATCAAAAAGTCACACCTCCAGATTCATTCTTATTTGGACTGAGTACATTGCCTATTATTAGTTCAGAAATATGACAGCTATGAAAACATGTGAAACCCATGGATAGCAGCTGAGAAGTGAAGGGAGATTTTGAGCAACATTACTAAATAGGCATGCATATTAGGGCTCTTATTTTTTCACAAGTTAGAAAAATGTAGAATTATAGCATCTAAGCTGTTTCATTTTAAAACCATATTTCATTATAGAATACATGAATGGATTATGTAGTGAATTTCTTTCTTCTTGATTTAGGAAAAAAAATCCTTACATGTATGTAGTGATCTCACTACTGTTCATGGCAGATAAGAGGGACCCTAATGAGACTACCAGTAGGGTAAAAAAGTTGAGATTTAGAGATATAGTAGTGGAACTATAGCAACCTTTAAATGGAAAATATTTCACTGTAGTGAAACTTCTGTAATTTTCTGAACCTTGAAGGAATAGATTTCCTGAATCTTGAAGGAAGTATTTTTTCTATAAAACTGTTCTTTTCCCAGTGAGGGCAGGAGCATTCAGATATGCTTTTGTGTCATATAGCCTAGTGGTGTCTTAAAGGTCAAAAGTAGATTGTACAAGATTTTTTGAAATGTGAACACATCACACATATTAGCAGATCAACAATATAACATACAAATTAATGAAGAAGCTAAATACTTCCTCCACCTTCAGCACAAAGGGGCTCAAATCCAACATTTATGTCCAATGGTTACAATATGCTGAAGCTCTACCCTGAATGTCTCAGATGCAAATCAGTGACCTGGACTCTTAGCCCCCACAAGACCTCCAGGCAGCTCAAATGCAGTTACTGTGACAAAATTAGGGCAGGGCTTCTGCACAAAGCTCTCTGAGAGCTTCTTAGAGAGGCTGGAACCTCTTTGTGGACACAGTGAACCTCAAATAAACCTGCCAAGGCCACTATAGCCAGTGTCAGAGCCTATATCTGACATGACCACAGATGGCCATCTCCTATTTTTAGCCTTCTTTAGAGGTCATCATCCTCAGCATTCTGTCTTGTGGCTCATAGATACAGCTTCTAGGACATGGAAGATCATTGTCCTTGTTATAACCATCACTTTAAAACTAACTACATTGAAATAAATTATCTTTATGGTATTATACTTGTACAAACCAATTTTCTGAGCTGTTTAAGTAAAATCTGGTGCAATCTGATACAAGCTCAGTTGGCTGAAGCATGGTACTAATGACGTCAAGGATGCAGGTTTGATCTCCGTATAGGCCATTCACTTAAAAGCTGGACTTGATTATCTTTGTGGGTTCCTTCCAACTCAGAATGTTCTGTCATTCTGTGATTCCTTACATCGTTTTTCGGCTTATTTGTTTGTGAAGTTGTCAGTTTCTGCAAGTAAGCTCAGAAACTTGATTTCAAACTTGTGGCTAATATTTTTTTTTTAATCACTTAGCATAAACCACCTTCTCATAAGCAAGAACCTTCTAGAATTAAAATGTGAGAATGGATTGAATGGAACTTTCTAATTTTGAAGTGCAAAATTACCAAAAAACATGAACAACTGAATAAAACCTAGACTGCCTGGAAACAGAAAAGAGTGTATAACTGTTCCACGTGGGTTTGTTTTCTGAACTGTTTACTAGAAGTCGAAAGCCATGTGCTTTGGAATGGCAAACTGAGGTTGCCAAGACAAGTAGTAGAGAAACTAATAACACATAGGTACAAAATGGCCAAAAGTCAGCTGCAAAAACTGAGATGTGAAGAACTTATAGAGGCAAAAAGTGTAAGGACAGCCCTTGGGATCTCTTCTAGAGCATTTGTTTTGCAACACTAGGAGACAGTCAGAAGAATCTTCCGCTCTTTTTCTTTGTTCTTTTTTCTTTTTTCTCCTTTTCTCTTTTTTTAAATTCTTTTTTCTTTTTTCTGTCTTTTTTCTTTGGTCTTTTTACTTTTTTTCCTCTCCTTTTCCTTTTCCTTTCCTTTTTTCTATTTTTTTTCCAATTCTTCTCTTTTCTCTTTTTTTTAATATCTTTCTCACTTTATCTCTTCCTTGTACAATGCCAAGGATGCAGTTTTAAATAGTGCTTTCCCTTTCTTAACAAAACTGTAGATGTTTCCAGTGATTATCTGCCATCTGTTGATTTCAGTACTTCAATTGCTTCAGAATCCTCTGGAAAACAACTCTTTCTCAAAGGAGGGTTGAAAGTACATTCAAAGGTAGCCTCAGCTGAGCAAGTGTCCAACTAATCCCCTTAGCACACAGGGACAAGGCTGCCACCAGCTCTAATTGATTCTGAAATGAATCTGTATAGAAAATTAGAAGGTTTGGTTTCCCATGTGAGCTTCAATAAAAGGCCAGGATGTAAGCCTGACAGCTGAATAGATTCATAAATGAAAATCTGATAAGCAGCTTAAAAGTGTACTTAAGTCCAGAAATTATTTGAATGCTCTTGTTAATGGCACTTTGTATATTGTCATCTAGTTAATTATCTCTGAAGATGAGTTCTTGCCGAGGAGAAGATACGGCAGCCTTTCACAGCCTTTTCTCATCACATATTTATTAAATTCCACCCTCTTTGCCAGTAGCTGGAAGGCAGAATGAAAGGATTAGGCGACTGCAGTTCCTCTGTGGCTGTCAGTTCACTGTGCCAAACTTCAAATATGAACTGTTGCATGTACTGTCAGAGACATTTCCTTTATATCTTAATTTGCAAATGAGGAGATGACATTTGTTAGGCCTTGTATTTGCACACATGAAAGGCAAATACTGTCACTGCTGGCTATTTTGTTTATCCCTTTGGAGATAGTATATGGCCTATTTATAAATTTTCTTCAGCTTTCTTTTTTTTTTTACTAACTGAGATAGTCATGGAGCTACACATCCTCATATTTTATTCAGGAAGCCTATCTGCAGTTTATGAAGCATGCCCTGCAAGCGACAGCTATTTAAAACAATGTCTTTAAATCTATTTTCACTTTGCTGTTTTGCAATTTTTTTTTTATAGATGTTCCTATTTTGTATATGTTTCATATTGATAGGTTGATTAATTTTTCTGTGCATACAGGTAGGTACACCTGCCTTTTTTGGTTTCATATGTGTTTATTTGCCTACCTGCATTCATATTAATAGTGGAGAGGTAGAAAGATTGTGCTGGAGGCAAAGGCTGTTCTGTCCATCACATTCCTATAATTCACCATCAGATATGAAATGGGTAAGAAATAAAGATCGAAGAAGAAGAAATGAAATGCACTGTTCATTAGAGTAAGTTCACTAAGCAAAATAAATGACCAGAAATAATACTACAGATATACAGTGTCACCTATATTATCCTCTCAAAATATCGAAGAAAATATTGATGAGTAAAATCTGTAAGTTTTCTACTTTTGTTAATAATTTAAAACTTTGATATATTTATCTGCAAAATTGTCTTTCTGCACTAAGATTGAGGGCGCGTTCCTAAAACAGCAGTCTGTGCTCACTGTGCTCAGCACACAGAACTTCTTGAGGAATCATCAAGTCATTTCTTCCTCCATATCTGCCTCATTTTTTAGACACAATTATTTTTAATTTGTCTGAATGGCAACAAGGTGAAGAGCTAGGATACATAAATTCAATTTGCTCTGAAAACACAAACATCTTATCTGACCTCAGTCAAGATGTTTCCTTTCCTAGCACTCAAATGTGCATAGGAGTTGTCACTAAAGTGGTATTTCTTTTTCACATGACAAATGTAGCCACATAAAAAAGAAACAGCGCCCTGAAAAGGATGGTTGTCTCCTTATGTCACATGTTAATAGAAATCTATGTTGATGTATATATATTTAGACATCTAAATCAACCTCAGATGCCCTAAAGGTCTTTTCCTGGGTTTTCCGGGAATCATAGGTCTTTTGATTATATCTCTGAGTACTGTTACAGTAAATGCTACTTGTTTGCTATTTCCAAACATTCCAGTCCATACTGCAAAGTTGGTAGATTTTGAAATTCCTGGAGATAAAGCAAAACCAGCAGGAATCATTCTGGCCAGTATCTTACTGCCACTGCAGAAACACTGGCATACGGCTGAGACTTAATCTCTCTTACAAAGCCATTTCCCCTCCTCCTCCTGTTTCTTTGCCATTTTCAGCAAGGGCTGTTAGGCAATTAGGAGCTGGAGCAACAGGAGCAGCTGCCAACTGCAGTGGGTACTGAACCCTCTTCATCTGGAGGGTAACTAGGACACGGCTGGTGACTGATGAGTTCCTGGTTAGCAAATTAAAAAGTGACACAGAGAGTGATCTTCAAGGGGCAGAGGGGAATATAGCTGAAATATTCATTTAGAATAAAAATCTATTCATGGAGCTTGAGTCAAAGCCTAAGAAAGTCAATGGAAAATTTATTATTTACTTTAACAAGCTTTGGATTTGTACCTAAGTTAAACTAATGTTTAAAAAAATATTTCTCATTTAAGTGGATACCACTTCAGCTTGAGTCAAAGCCTAAGAAAGTCAATGGAAAAATTATTATTCACTTTAACAAGCTTTGGATTTGTACCTAAGTTAAACTGATGTTTTGAAAAATATTTCCCATTTAAGTGGATACCACTTCAGCTTGTAAAGTGCCTGGAAATCCTGGAAAGGTCAGAAAAAACTCAAATGAGGATTTTTATCAAACTATCACCAGAGGTGATTATCATTAATATTCACAAATATGTGATTAGTTACTAATATGTACAAATTACTTTTCTGCTGTCTTAACATATCCATGCAATACCTGGAATGTTTCAACACTTAGTGAGGTATGAGAGCATTAGTCTACAAATGTATTTTATCATATGTAAAAGTTGCTAAAAATTTCTTCTTAAAAGGTTCCAAAAAAGTCCTCTAAATGCATGTTAAAAGCATAAAATACATGGAGGGAAACAAAATCTCTCTGCTGCTTAGATGTGCATATACACATCTAATTAATTCTTTCAATTAATATCATTACACTCCTATGGAACACAAATTTTTTTATATCCGTTTTGAAGCAGGTGTGTTTCATATTAAACCATATTTATTTATAAACCAGTTCTGTAAAGATTTACTAGCTTTGCAGGTACTTTATATGTGACATGTAACATTTAAACACAGAAGGTCCTGAACAAATGTAGTTCTTGTGAGAAGCTGAGTCATTCAGTAATCTCAAGCATTGAAATTTAGTTTTGGTTTAAAATCCCAGTGCTTTGAAGAGATAATATCTCTGCCTCTGGTCTGTAGGAATACATCCCTATTTACTGGCATAGTCTTAAATTATCCTAGAGTGGACCACTAGTTACCTTTACTTCTTTACAAAAATTTGTAAGAGCAGACAGCAATATCCTATTCTATATGTAAATTCAGTGGTTAAAATGTTTTTCAAAATTTGAAAACTGGAGGTTGACACCCTCCATAGCTCAATTTCTATGTGGTTCCAACACAAACCTCCCTTCTTTTAAGAAAACCATTGCCAAAGGCAAATAAGTAAATAAACAAAATGGACTCCTTGAAATGGGGGCCTGGTGGCAGGGTGGAGATGTGTAGACATAAGTAAATGGGTCTGTACATGTTTTATATTACTAGGATTAGATTTGGGAGAAAAATCAAATTTCAGAAGACATTGAATTTGAAACAGACTTTTCATTTGGGTGGATAGCAAGAATTATTCCCTGGCTTGCACAGGATGGAGGACCTACTCCAAGGATAGTCTGTATTTTATGGAGATAAGAGAAGGGATCCAAGAGGGAAAAAATATATTTATGTATTTTAACCAATGATTGCTTCATTTAGAATTAATTAACTACCTTTTATGCAAGGATCAGTACACAGATCTCTTTCCAGAAGGTTTCACTGACCGAAATAAAATTATGTTGGCGTCTGGATCAGGTAGTGTAGTGAATTTAGGCTTCTTTTTATCAGTTTTGATCTATCTGTCATACATCTATTGATCTATCATATAAATACATCTATAAAAACTGTGCTCTCAGGGCTAAAAATAAGATTATCTACGTGAAGAGGCAATTGCAGAGACAGCTTGTGTTGTCAAGATGGTCGCAGTTTTAGATATGCCCAAAAGCAGAATGTTAGGTACATACAGACTTTTACCATTGGAGAGTTAAGCATGTACAGACTCAGGATGGTTAGGAGCTAAGTAGGGATTGCAGTCATGAACTTCAGTACATCAGCTCCATTTTAAGTATAAAAGTCTTGTTTTGGAGCTAAACTGACGATTCTTCCAAAAACAGCCTTTTGAGCTATGTGCCTCAGTGAAGATGCAGGAATTCTTTCTTCATAGACTCTTTTGTAGGACTCTAAGTTACCATCCAAGTACTTCAGTATTTAACTCTCTTCTTGTAGCTATTGCAAATTAGGACTCTGTCATAGGAAGATATTGAAAAATGCATTTTACAGGCATTTTAACTGTCCCTCTTTTTTTGCCTTATTTTTACAACTTAGTTTGTATTTCTAAGGGGAGGAAAAAAAAAAAGACAAAAATATCCATAGTTGAGGCAACTATTTTTAAATCCCTAGTACTGGACAGAGCCAAAATCCATCTTTCTTTTAGGATATCTGCCAATCCCATCTGTTTGGCAAAAAATATTTTAATTTTTTCTTCCCTCCAACTCCTTCTCTTTGTTTTCTTCTGTTTTGACAGATAGCCTCCAGGTTTTGTGTCAAGCAGAAGCTTCTGAAAATCTTTCAAAAGGCTATTTGTATGAAACACAATCCTTGCAAAGGCAAAGGAGGGAGTTTTTTTGTTTTTAGGTAGTGTGAAAACCATGTCCAAACAGATGCTACAGAAAGTGCTTGCACACTGCAGCAAGGAACACTGATCACTGTGTCTGCTATTCATCTTTATGGTTTGACAACTGTGCAAACCAGCATATGGTCTCATATGCAAAATGCTTAAAAGATATCAATGCTGACAGGATCCCTGACTGTCCTTCTGAGCTTGACTACTGCTATTTAATGGAATTCAGGATAGTATAATGGGATGTTGTCTATTAGTCAACAATAAGTTTATGGATAACCAGATATGATACCTAATCTCCTAAGGAGCTTTCAATCTCAATTTAAAAAGCAAATGTTAGGTAAGGGAGTTGGCCAGAAGAAGCAAATAATAGTTCTTTTTATATTTTTTTGTTGTTGGTGGTGTTTTTTTTAGCCAATGTATGATTTTTATTTGTCTTATCTTACTGTGTGAAGAATGTGATTAGATCAGAGAATGCTATGAGGAATTTCAATGAATTATAGTAGTAAAAATAAGTGAGTGTTGGTGAAAAAAGCCAGGTAATAAAAGAGCTGACTAAGTATGATCACTATTAAAAATGGTAAAAGGGAGTTTACCATCATCTTGTCTCAGAGACAAGGAGTTTACAAGTATCATGGAGTAAGATTGACCATATTTCTACCTACCTTTACAAAACTGGGTCTGACTGTGCAAACAGAATTTTCTTACTAATAAAGTATAAATTTAAACTAAGAAAAGTGGCAAAGATTGTTGAGGGATTTTATGGTACAAAACAGGAATTACCAAGAAGAAAGAAATTTTGTGTTTTCTCTCACTGGAAATATAGATTTCAATTTTATATTTCAATACTGAAAAGAATTTGCTTGTAGTGGGTTTTTAAACTATTAGTATTTATACTGCAGGGTGTTATTTATATCTCAGTTTTCAATAGCAAGTTGTTTTACAGGAAAGCCTTTCTGGAAGGTACAGGATTCCAAAGCTACCCTATAAGAGCTACAGGCTTTAATAATGCTGAATGTTTTTTTATGTGATCAGAGGCTGCTGAGCTTGTTTGGTGGGTTTGGTTTTTTTGCGGGGGGGTTGTGGGGTTTTTTTTTTGTTTGTTTTTTGTTGTTGTTGCTGTTTGGGTTTTTTTTTTTTGTTCTTTTGGTTTTTTGGGTTTTTTTTATTTTGTTTTGTTGTTTTTGGAGTGGTTTTGGTTTTGGTTTTGGTTTTGATTTTGGTTTGTTTGAGGTTTTTGTTTTTTTGGGGGGTTTGTGTACCTTTTTTTTAAATTTGGAATATAAAACATGAACATTTTTATAAATATACAGGAAAGTTCTAATTAAATACATTCTTGTGGTCTGAGACTGCAGGTAACTTTAAAGTCACTCTTAGTTTAAAGGTCCAGGTGGCTCACATGATACTTTTTTGTTTGAACTATCTGGTTGGTCATTTATTTCCCCTTACATTTTGTTTATGAATTCTTTCACATCATGGAAAATTATTAGCTTTATATATGAAATGGTTATCTGTATTGGAGCACTTCTAGATGCAAGTAGAAGGGTTTTTAATAGGGTATTTAATGATCAACTGCATAATCTTTTATTCTTTTCCACCTTCACTCTATTCTTCTTTCTGTATATATAGGTAAACCTTGAAATGATGCATTTGATTTTGTAAAAAATTTAGATTTCCTATATATAGGTGTAGGCAAAAGCCTTGGGGAGTTTGTTTTGTTGCTGCAGTTTCTGTATTTTACTTGACTATGACTGAGACATTACCGATAAATGGAAGAGGAAAAAAAAATGGAAACTGGAGTAAACATACTTTGATTTGTAAAGAAAACATGGAAAAAGTATCACTCAAATAATGGAAGAAAGGAAGAAGACCCACATGAATTATTAGAGAATGGGAAATGTAAGAAACACATCAGAGAGAGAATCTTAAGTAAGGGTAAAGATGGAAAGTAGAAGAAAAGAGTCGTGTGAAGGAGGAACTGCTGAGATAGTGGGAATTGAGGAAACAGCACAAACAGCAGAGAGAAAATGTGGTAAATGGCTAAAGAATTGAATAAAATATATAGAAGAATAGAAAGAAGGAAAAAAAGAAAGAAAGAATAGAAAGAAGGAAAAAAGAAAGAAAGAAAGAAAAAGAAAAGAAAGAAAGAAAGAAAGAAAGAAAGAAGAAAGAAAGAAAGAAAGAAAGAAAGAAAGAAAAGAGAGAAAATTGAAGAGTCACATTACAGCATTAAAAGTACACTGAAGTAAAATTTTATTTCTATTTTCACCTTCTTTTGCTGCAGCACTACAAGGTGATTATAAGCTTGCTAGAAGTTGTCATATATGAAGCCATCTTGTGACAATTTTCCACTGCCATCCATTTCATGTGTGAGAGGGAAGGGTTTCCATACTGTAATGCAATGAATTAGATTCCAGGCAGATGCAGACTTGAAAATTTGTTCTTGTCTCTATGATGTAACCCATTCCTCCTCCTGAATAAAACAGGTAATCTGACACAGGAGAAGACCTGAATGATTTTTCTTAGATTTCCTAGTAATTTTCCAGTATGGAGAACATTTAATTAAATCTAGATTTTCTTTGTCAGTAATACAAAAACTGAAGAGACAAAAAAAAAAAAAAAAGGAAGGAATACAATCAAGATAGAAAAACAACTCAAAACCTTTGGAGAGTTGGGCTTGCTCCCAGATGAATGAAGACCAAATCTTCAGAAGACTTCCCCATCACAGCAGAAGCAGATGCTCCCTCTCCTCAATCTGAGGCTAACAACAGGCAGTCTAAAATTCCATGTGTCCCTCATAAGAAAAGTGGGAAGCACTCACAAGGACTGTTTGCTGCTCCAGGGATTCTGGCGCTTCAGCGTAACCCCAGGCGAAGTAAGCACTTATTCATGGCAACCCCCACCACAAGAAAGGAGAAACACCTTAGGGTATTCACCCTACCTAACTGTGCAGGTCTAAATGTAAATAATTTAGGTTTGAAATTGAATTTTCGTCTGCTCTGTTGAAAACTTATTTTCCCCACATTGCCAACAGAGAAATATGGGCAGTTCTAAAAGACAATTCACATGACTGATCCCAGGTATTTATCTAGGTATCAGTGTTAGGGTGAAACGAGTTGCTCTCAGCAGATGCCTGTTTTTCCTTTCTGATTTTAAAGAAAATTTTGGATGACCAACTCATTAAGGATTTATTTTTTGACCCTTGATAAGGTGAAAGGGTTCTTGGAGCAATACTTCATCTTTCTAAGACACATGAAAACTTCATGATAAGGACAGAAACTCTACTTCTGTGAAGACAGTTTTTACTGCAGCCCATTTTGAAACTGGGTTCAAACCTGACACTGAATGAATCCTCAAAATTATTGAAACTATCAAAAAATGCATTCTGTTTTCTAAGGTATCAAAGGGGCTGGCTAAAAGCAGAAAAATATTTAAAGTCCTTCCTTCTCTTGAATAAACTGGAATGGATCTCTTATGATTGCAATTGGGTTGTTCTTACTATTTGTACACCAGAGGATAGATGAAATAATTTTCATTATTCAGTTTGAAAATTTTACTCTCACTTCATGGAGTGACTGGGGCTAAAGAGATTGGTATAGATTTCATTACATAAAATCATAATACACCTAGAAAGTTTGGCTAAATCCTACTTATACTCTAAGAAATAGTTTATGGTTTTCTTTCCTGTCCAAATAAATCCATTTACATCACTTGTCTATAGCCATAAATTATGTTCCTTTCAAAAACAACCTTTCTGGTGTCCATATCAGCAATTGTAAATCAATCCCATTTTGAAATTATGGGATTAATCAAGAAAAAATAATAACTAAAAAGTAGACTCTAAAATTTGGTCAAATAAGAGACATTACAAAATGAACAAAAAGCTACCTGTTTCTGTTTTCCTCTTCTGTCATTGAAACGTTTTTTAATTCCATTCTCTGTGAATAATATTAACATCTTCCACAGCTATAACAAGGAAATGGTGGAAAGACTGGGATTAAGATCTCAGTTCTTGAAATAGCAAGAGAGCCCCCTCTAAGGTTATTTGAAATTGAAGGCACACAGAACACTGAAAACTAGGGACTCCACTTGTTCCCCTGAACTTCTGAAGGATTTCTCTTTACTGCATGGTGATACACCACATACTTCCAGTTAAGAGAGGATTTTCATCCCTGGCACAACAAAGAAAAAATTCTTAGGTTTTGGTTAATTTATGTGAAGTGATTGTAAGAACTAAATAAACTTAGAGCATGAAGTCCAGCACAGAAAAATGTCACCAACCAGTGCTTGTAATGATATATTCTGTAAAATGATGGATGTGTCTCTTACTTAAGATGTTTGAAATAGATAAAGATTTTTTAAAACAAATTAATTTGTATTCATAAGTATATCCTAAATTAGTCATATTGATAGAAATGTCTCAAATTCTTGGTTAAATTAATTAGTAGAACTAAATAAATCAGTTATACTATAATAATCAGTAAGTTCCTTGATTTTTTAATACAAAATTAAAAGGATATTTTTGGTTATTAAGAATTTTACATTTATAGTGCCTATCTGGGTTATTCTTTTATTTTCCTGATTTTGCAAGTGTAAAAAAGAGATTGCCTAGGCAATTATTAAGATTTTTCATGAAAGAAATGACACTCAGGAATCGAAGTCTCATTTAAATTGAGAAAAAGCTGGAAAACCAAACTTCTCTTTCACAATGAAAATTACCTTTGCATGACTTACAGGAAATTATGGGGGAAGTTGTGAAAGAATCTGCTGAATAAACGATTTGTGCTTACCTCAACCTCCTTACCTCAGCTACTAGAAAATCCTTTATATATCTTTGCAATAGATGGGATATTGTCTCACAAGCTCTATGCAGGTTTATTTTAGCTCAGTATGATGTTGATTGTAAGCTATTATTGACTAGAAAAGTGGGATAACAACTTTTGTTGCACAAAGATGCATCACATATATAGAAAATTTGAGTATTGAAGGTAAAGGTTTTACCCCTTTATTTTGTCCGGTTATTTGAAATATTTTTTTGCCATTATATTGGCACAGAAAAAAATGCATCATGACATTTTTTGTATTTGATAAATACATAATAGAAAACCTGACTCCTCCTTGTACAGCAATTACTTTTTTACATCCTTACCTGTGTGTCAAGAGGATGTGGATATCTCAGGTATAACCTCTCCACCTTCTTGCTTAGAATTTTTGCACAATATAATCTTTTGAAAGGTGAAATGTTTGACATCCCTCACAGAAAATGCTGCACTTATTTTGATAGTGCTATATCTAGCATGTTTTCTTTACTAGGCAAACTGTCTGGAAAGGAAAATGGAAATAACAACATAGTGGCTTTTGTGTTTGTTGCTATGGCTAAACTGCATAGCAACACGACTTAGGACACTTGCCTGTATTCAGGAAAAAGTGAAAATTTAGCTTTCTGTATGAAGTGTGTAGTGCATGCACACAGAGCAAAACCTCAGATCAAAATAGTGACCTCACATCTTATCCATACTTTTCAACAAGAAAGATAGATGGACTTAAATTCCCAGAAGGTTAATTAAACAAACGTAAATTAAGTAACTCTTGTCACAAAGAAACATTTCTTTATATAAATTAAGCAACTATTTTAATAAGGAGAAAAAAATATTGAGACGCATAAGAAGAGAGACTGGTGGTGTGATACAGAAATAGGAGAAATAAAACAAAGGACAACCTTCTATTGACAGACCAAATTTCTAGCTGCTCCTTATGCACCTTTCAAGAGATGAGCCTTTCCAGAGAGTCTCACAGTCTATAGGAATGATGAGGACACATTTTGCTGTTCAGTTTATCTGTTTTTCTATTCAATGTTATTTCTTATGGTTTATTTCTAATTGTTTAGGGAGAAGGAGGGCAAAAAGGTTGTTTGAGGGGTTTTACGCTTTTTTTCCTCTTAACCTTTATATGTGGGTTTTTCAAAAACTTACTATTCTACATTCTGAATAAAAAATTTAACTCAGCTTCTCTAAGGTGTTTTATCAGAACAGCTATAGAACTAATGATTGAAAGTAAAGCAGTAAAGATTGAAGTAATTTTCAATTATTTTCCTTTACTATTTTGTACTGCTTTGAAAGAAATGCAGAGGAGTTCACAAAAAAAAAAAAAAAAACAATGAAACTAAGTGGAAATTTATATCCCAAATTTAAAATGTTAGTATCTCAAGTTTTCCTAAGGCAAGTTTTCTTTTGCAGGTCTAATCTGAGGATATCTGGACTGCAGACTATAATTAAACGTTGCTTTAGTATTTTGCTTTTATATTTGAGCTATTCCATTACATATTGCTTCACCTCTGTGGCATACTTTTATTCTCAAATGTCTCAATCATTGTAACAAAAGTGAGAGTTCAGCTTCCAAGGTTGATTTTGTACTTTAAGGATATCTCCGCCTCCTCCCTGATTATATACTTAGCTGCTTTTGCTTGACTGAAACTGTTATATAGAATATAAGCTATTGTACTCATAGACATATGTAAATGGAAACAAGGGAAAAAAGTAACCCATGCTGAGGGACATGTACATTTCCAAAAGACTGAGCAGGAGGTATGTAGACAAATCCTATTATTGGGTAATGAGATTTGTGTGCGTACCCGGACACTATTATGAAAATGTAGCTCTTTTTCAAAACAAAGTGAAAGAAGGGGGCAATCTTTTCAGCTGAGGTCAAATTCTGCTTCCAGTAAGGATGTAATAATTTCCAGTAAAATCAACCTTATTAGTGTTCAAAAGTAGCTGAAAGAAATAAGCAGCCTTTACATTCACAGAAATTTCAGATGACTTTGAGCCTGATCATGATCTCATTGAAAGTTAAAGGAATTTCACCAATGAGATGTAGCAACAAGCTTATTAATTACTAATCTGCCAAAGCTCTCTTAGTGTCAAGAAGTTTGCATTCCTTACAATAGTCTTCTATGAAGTGAAGTAATTCATGTAAAATCAGGAATGTTGTGAATAAAAGATTCAGCCATTTAACCATTGATGGAAGAAAATTTTGCCATGCATTTTAAGTCATAAGTCAAGATCTTGATAGTCATTTAAAATTGTGGGTTTTAAAATACAATATATGTTGTATATCTACTCCATGTCTGCTGCTACTGGACAACATAGAGTTATGTTCCCAAAGTTTTTTTTATAATCACATGGACTAAGACTATGCTTTCTCATAAAGGAAAACAGTGGTTCTTTAGTAATAAAAGGATTCTGCCATAAATGGTATTTAAGGAAAACAAGCAACATGTTAAAAAACATAAAATTGAGAGCATTGAGTGTCTATAAATTTGGAGAAAACTACATATAAAAGATAAAAATTGAAGAGAGTTTTAGATAATGCTGGTAGCCTTCGTGCGTTACCAGCTTAAAAATACTTCATAAAGAAAATATGCCTTTGCTTTGCTTAATATTCTTGGTAACCCAGAACCATTTAATAATAGAAGATAGATAACTCATGAAAATTAAGTAACAATCTACTATTTTTAATTTTAAAAATAGGCAGCTGTTAAATGTTTCATATATGAGAGAATAAGGTCTCCATACATCTTAATTCCTTTTTTACATCACAGAGTTCCTTTTTCCCAGGAAATTTCTAGGGGAGAGGATCACTCACACCTCTCGCAGCTTGAGGAATTGCAACTTCAGAAGTTGCAATGAATGCAATGCTGACAGTGGAGGTGGAATTTTTGCTGTCATGCCCAAAATTATTCAGCAGAATGTTTTCATGTTCTGAGATGACACTATTATTTGCAAACAGTGTGTGTCTGTTATATGTTGTCCCCAAGATATGTGTTAAAACAGTACCTGTTCAAGTCATTGGATGATCAGTTTTGAGGAATATTTCTAATACAGGTGATGGTCCTATTTACAGATCCTTTCAACTGAATGTATTGTTCGATAACCATCAAAAATTGGATGGAAGTTAAAAAAAGTACTTGGTAGTACAAATGGAACAAATAAGTAGATGGATCTCCTCACTACCTATAGGAACTGCACATACATTTCCAACTACATAAGCTAATACCTCCAATTTTTAAGCTTATCATGAATGTATCTTCAGATCAGATGCCACTTTATTTTTCTACAACCATGATAGATTTCAGAAGAAAGTCATAAAGCAGAACGAAAGAGGAATAATTTCTGTGTTTGATATCTCCCTCTCTCACCATCTGCATTTTCAAGTAAATGTGTACATGTGCAAATTGTGCAAGAAAGGATTTGACTGTGAAAAAAGTGACTAAATTCTTCTCTCAGTGGCTGGGGTTTCCTCTCACGGTCTCAGAGGGAGGGACACCCTTTCAGGAAAGGTGTTTCTCTATCCATATTTTGCTTGCATGTGTTATAGTATGTGTACTACTTTTATTTATCCCTTTTTACTGAAACTGCCATTCAGGTGACATATGTCCTAATTTTTGTCAGTGTGTATTTATGGGCTACATGCTTATATTTTGAAGGAGTATGACTCTGTACATGAAGGAAAACAGCTGGAGGAGCTGTAAAAAATTTCGAGTGATGAGAACTCTTGTCATTATGTCAGTTCCAGAATGACCTTATTTCTGATCTGGTTTTCATTGCTATGTGTGAAACTGAACTTTTTTCCTGTGTGAGGTCAACATCCATATAAAACTATTGGAGACAAGTTCAGAATGAGACTCCATTTCTCTAAGAAAAATAACACAAAATAATGTTTTAAAATTAAGGTATTGGTGAAACATTCCTTCCACGCAGACAGGGGTTATATACTAAGATTGTGTGACAGGAGCAGAGTCCCACTGTTGTCATGGAGACTGGAAAATAATTGTTAAAAACTTCTAAAAACAAAAAATAAAAACATTTGGAATCACTCCCGTCCTCTACCTTGCAAGTACTAATGTACAATTATGTGATGTTTGTTTTAGACCCTGATGAAATAAACAACAAGTAGCAATTTTTGCCTTTAAAGGTATGCTTTTACTTTCCCAGAACAAAATTTAACTATAAATAATTGAAGCAAGAACATATTTACATTTGCAAATGCATACACACCCAGCAGGCAAGAAGAAAACTCTGCAAAAAATTCTACAAAATTATGAAGAAATTACAGAATTCAGCAGCTACATTACACGGAGGAATCCACAAGCAAGAATCTGGTCCAGGGCTCCTTACCCACACCTTGAGGGGATTTGAAGGACTTGGAAAGAAATTTGCAACAGGCATTTTACTGCAGGAAGGTGATACCCAAAATATACAGTGCAAAAACTCTTCCCTCCAATTCATCTTGAAAATGCCAGCTTCTCAGCTGCGGCAATTTTGAGTCGTAGCATGGAGCTGTCACCTGCCATGTGAGTTCTGTGACAAGCTTCAGCAGAGGTCACTCTTTTCTTTCAAGTCACAGCTAGAGAAGACAGTTTCTATTCTCCTTTCCCTTGTATGTAAAGAGATTAGTGAGTATTCCCCTAGGAATAAATGCTCAACTTATTTAATAAAATATGTAAATGATATCAAGGTCAACTAGAAGAAGAGTGTGTGTTTGCAAGTTTAAGGTGAATATGGGGTGATGTGGGAAACCAGGATTTTCTCTCTCTACTAAGACATGCTAACTGATAACTCTTCACTGTAAAATGGGTGATCCCAGGCCGTTTTGGGGAAAAAAAATCAGCTATACAATAAGTGCCACATATAGCTAAATGTTTTTGCTAAATTAAAAATGAGAAAATGAAACTTTCACAAATCTCCTAACTTATTTTTGCCAAGAAAGAAAGTAATATTTCTATACTTCTCCAACAGAATTGCCTATCAATATTTAAAAGTCTTAAGGGTAGTAAGTCATCACCTACTGTGAAAAGGGTTACTCACAGATCCCATGCAAACTCAGGAGACAATTCCCTTCATAAAGTGTTTATGAACAAATGCAGGTGTGTTAGTGATTAAAGACTGTTTTGATGTACTAATAGTCATGCAGAATAAGACTGTAGCTTTTCTATGATCGTTTTTTTATTGTCTGGAATAAAGTTTCTGAACTAACAGTAAAACCTTTGAGCTTCTACATTTTATATACTGACAATAAACACAAATACATTATAAAATTATTTTTTTATTGTAAAAGAAATTTTAAATGAAACAAAACTGAAAATACTAAACAGACTGTAACAATTGTTTGAAACAAAGCCAAGCACAAGAGTTTGAATGATTTTATTGGCTGTTTGTGATTACTGAAAATTTAGCAGAACATCAAAATAAAATCAAAATTCCTGATTCAGTGGAGGCCTTTTTTGATGTATCAACTAGTATATTATTACTGGTTAGTGGTTTAAACTAAACTTAAATTGTTATATATTGCACTTCAAAGCTGAGACTTTGACTTTCTTCAGACAAAGCTGTTTTTTAAGTTTACAGGTATTGTTATCACAGCAGAAGGTCACTTGAAATCTGTTCTTTGGTCTAAATGATGCTTAAAATCAATAGTATCTCCTGAAGAGTTTCCCACCCTTTTTGGTTCGGTAGATAAACAGAGGCCTCATTCAAAACAGCAAAGAATTTTCAGGCTCAAAGTCACCTTTCAAAAAGAGTGAGATATAGGATTTTTTTTCTGTTAATTTCATTCTGCAATAGTGTTATCATTTATTTATATCACCTCAATAGCAGCTGCTGGAAGGATGCGCCAGGACAAAATAATATATTTTTACTGTTCAAAACTGATCACTTTAAAAAGAAAGCTAACACTTAGCTCATACAGATATATGCTGTTATGAAAATATCTGTGTTCAGTGCATCATTAAATAAAGAGACAATGTCACAGCTAGTGTAAGAGGGCAGTACTTGTGAAATGAATGGAGCCAGGCCTGCCTTTTTCAGCAAAATATTTTGCCTGAGGCTTTTTAGTATCCAAAGTGTAAGGACCCAGCATGCTATCACTCTGCTTGAACTGTACAGTTTTGCTATGGAACAAAATATCTTTTTCATTAGCAACAAACCCATCGAAAACAGAAGCAATGGATCTTTTTAGCTATTAATGGAAAAAATTAACATAACATTAAGTACGCAACTGGGGAAATCCCCATATTAAAATTCCTCACTTGGTGTTGGTTCAGCCAACAATGTTCAACTTTGTACAATTTACATCTTATTCTAAAGCATGGGGGTCTGATTTTCCCAAATTCATAGGTTTACAAATTTAAGTGATTAATTTCAACCCAATTTGTGTGTACAATTTCAGTAATTGTACACACAAATCACAAATTTGCCTGTAAATGGACACATCTTCCTTTATAGAGGGTTAAAAATTGGTTTAATTAGAACTGAAATATTGCCTATATTTAGCATTTACCTGTTTGTAGACCCAAATACAGCATCTTCCTGATGATGTAGAAAAATTCTGTGTCCGGTCATGTAAGAAGATGTTTAAATAGTTGTTAAATTTTATTGAGTCAAATGCATGCTCAAATTTTCTTTGGACAGGGGATATTTATCTGAATTCGAACTTACATACATAACTGCTGATTTATTTCATGTGCCAATTATTTTGTTATTTAGAACCTACAGTGCAGTAGCAGGGAACTTACAATTAGAGAAAGGAGATTACTGAAAATGAACCATTCCATGTCTGTAAGTGTAGTCCTGCTGATCCAATTGAAATGGATAAGATTTACCAGACTGGCACCCTAGAGCGTAAGGTCTTATGATTTAGCAAAAAAGCCCCACATATAAGCAAATATTACTGTTGGTCAGTTTATTTGTGCACAAGACTCCATTACACATCACAGACCACTAGTAGAAAAAAATTGTGTTCTTCATGCATTTCTATGGAAGCTGGATAAGGTCCATAAAAAAAATCTTTTGACACATTTTGAGGAAAGCTAAAAGAACAGTACATGAGATAAGTTAAACAGATTTCAGATCAGTTTCTGCTCTCTGACACTGCTAGCAGACTTTCAGAAGTAAAAGGCAGACTGTCCTGCTAGTTACATCAGTGAAACAGTGACTTCAATGGCATTTCACAGTTAACAGAACACAGAATTAGATCCAACATGTCACTTCTCACTTAATACATCCCAATACCTTTGCCTTTCAGGACTTATCCTGTTTGCTAAAAAAGTGAAATAGAGCCATGCAATGTCTCATTGCCTTTTGCAGTGGCATAAAAGAGTCAAGCAACACAGAGAGAAAAAATCCTTCAGCAACAGCAGGAATTTTTGTTACCAGTGAAAGATATAATTCATAGGGATGCTATAATCTCAAGTCTCCTCTGAAAACAAATCCTCCAACTTATCATATTTACCTTATTTTCTCCTCTCTCTATTTTTTATCATTTCATTTTGTAATTATTTTGCCTATGTCCATGAGAACATTTAAGGATCACTTAGTTTGAAAGATGCTATGTGTACAACACATCTGCATTGTATTGAGCCATCTATACACGTGAATCTATTTTCTATAACTATGAAAGCTGGTAAACCTAGGTGTAATAAAAGCTATAACAGATAAAAGCTGTCAGACACAGAAGCTATCTTGACTGCTGGTTTATTCCACTTTCTTCATTGCTACATGAAATTGGTTTCTCTTGTCCTCCAAAACAGGAAAAAGTTTTTCGTCTTTTATCCTGATTCCTCTTGACTTACTCCAGAAATTCAGTCAAATTTTCTCTCTGCTGCTCAATAAAGTTAATAGGTTTTTTATAGGTGTAGAAGGATCAGAATTTGCACCATTTGTTCCAAACATGCTGTGAAAATACTAATGTGTTTACATAAAAGCAGAAGTCTGAAAACACAGTAAATCAACCCCATGCTGTTTTGGTGTCAAAGGCAAAAATTACTGAAAATGTCATTAAATCATTGCAAAAATGGTAAATTAAATCTAAGCTACAAATGATCAACAAATTAAAAGTGTTTTGAGTACAGTTGACAATGTTTGTTTTATGTCTCTGTAAATGTCAAAATTTAGACATAAATCCTGAATGTCTAAACTAGATTTAGATTTGCTGGGGGTTTCTAAAAGTAAATATGTTTTCTTCCTTTCTCAAGCTATAATGCAGTCAATGTTTCTTTTTTAGAAGGGCATTCAGACATTCAGACAGTTTCATTACCTTTTGATAGCTTTAAAACTTTAGGGTTTGAGGATGATATGTGACTCAAAGTGGAAAAAGTAATATTTTTCATGTTACACCTTTAATGAAATAAAATAATATTTTCTGCCAAGCCACTAGTCTATTACTTTTAGCACTAAATGGCACACTGTTGTAGACTGGTACATTGTATCTGGGGAAAAAAATATATAAAGTAAGATATGCAATCTCCTGGCTGTAGGATAGGAAGATTATTAAATTACTATTTTTTTTTTTTTAAAGTTTGCACATTACAGAGAGATTGATTGGGTGCTGTAAGCAGATTACTCATTTGACTTTTTCAACAGCAAGTCCAAAAGGCTAACTGGCTGATTGTAAACTTTGCAGGAGAATGTTTCATTTTCCTATGAAGAAATGAGTATGTAATATTATGAAGCGCTTTCAAAATCCTTCCAAAGATGTGACCTTTATGCCACATATCACACAAAAATGTTAATGATACTGAAGATATTTAGAACTATTTTTTAAAGATTCATGCAGATATTCATTACTTTACAAGAGTAATATCTTCTTTTAATTGAATTTTGCTTTCAATTAAATTTTACAGTGTGGGATCAATAGGAAAGCACGAGGAGCAACTAAGAATTTTAATGCTAAATTCCTAAAAGAATTATGGACATTGCCATAATCTGGGCTCCCAATTTAAGGAACCTGAGGCAGTTACATCAAGAAGACTTTGAAGATATGCATTGAGTCAGCCTTGTAACTCTAGACTAGAATGAAAGTGATGAGCATAAAATTTGTAAAACTTGATCATATTGAAGAAGAGACAGCCATTCCTGAAAAATCCAATGAAGGATCCGTACCAAGTTTATATGTAGTACCCCATCAGCCTACAGAAAAGTGGTCTATCTCCCCTCTCCATACTCTGCTTATTTTAGGCAAGACATTTATGTCTGCTACCACCATGTGCATCACGACTGTTGCACCGTGCAGTAGTTTGAAGGAGACTATCCTTCCTCCTTTCTGCTCAGTCTTTTAAAAGAATTATTTTTAAACAAGAAAGAGAAAATTACTACAGTCTGATGATTTCCACTCTCCTTAGGGACCTAAACATGCTGAGAATGATACAGATCCAGAATTGTATGGTATGCATTAATAATGAAAATAATCACAGAATCAGAGAACAATTTAGGTTGGAAAAGACCTCTAAGACTATCAGGTCCAACCTTTGAGTGATCACCACCTTTTCAACTAAACCATAGCACCAAGTGACACGCCCAGACTTTTCTTGGACATCTTGAGCATCTCAAGGAATGGGGACTACATTACAGCTGCACCACCTGTCCGGTTCCAATGCTTAACAACCCTTTCAGTGAAGAAATTCCTCCTCATGTACAATCTGAATCTCCCTCGGTGCAACTTGAGTTTATGTACTTTTGTTCTGTCACTGGTTTCCTGGGAAAAGAGGCCAACCTCCACCTTGCTACAATCTCTCTTCATACAATAAGGCTCTCCCTGAGCCTTCTTTTCTATGGGCTAAACATCCACATCTGTTTCATCTGTTCCTCATATGATTTACTCTCTAGACCATTCACCAGCCCTGTTGCCCTTCTCTGGACATGGCCTGGCACCTCAATATTCTTGTTGTGAGGGGCCCAGAACTGGACACAGCACTCGAGGTGTGCCCTCTCCAATGCTGAGTACAGGGGGACAATCACTGCCCTGCTCCTCCTGACCGCACTACTCGTGTTAGAAACCAGGATGCCATTGGCCTTCTTGGCCACTTGGGCACACACTGCATCATGTCAAGCTGGCTGTTGACCAGCACCTCCAGATCCTTTTCCAATGGGCAGCTTTTCAGGCATTCTTTCCCCAGTCTGTTGCACCTCATGGGGTTATTGCAACCCTGGCACTTGGTCTTGTTGAAACTTATGTTGTTGGATTTGGCCTGTCGATCCATCCTGTCCAGATTCCTCCAGCAGATCACTCCCACACAATTGTGTTGTAGTTCCTGAGAGTACACTTCATTGCCTCATTCACATCAATAAAGATATTAAACAGGGCTGGACCCAGTCGTGAGCCCTGGGGGATACCACTAGTGACTGAATGCCAAGTGGATACAGCATCATTCATTGAATTACAAACAAAATTTCAATAGCCTGTGTGAAATCCATAGCCTGAACAAAGGATGGGGTCTGTGTCATTCTTACCGTGTTACACATGTTATTTTTCACATAGAATGGTGAAAAGAAAGTCAAGTAATAAAGAAATCCTTATATATACAGGAAAAAAAACCCAAAAAACAAAACCAAAACAAAATGGAAAAAAACCAACCAAAAAAACCCACAAAAAAAACCCAAAAAAACCACCAAAAGAACCTCCAAAAAACCTACCTGGAACCTGATAATAAAGAATATGCAAGAAAGGAAAGCAGCACATTATAACTTCTAAATGTTTTTAAACTATGTTCAGCTTAGCAGCTGCTACTCCAAACCATGTGTTACTTCTTTGTATTTGATAATCCATTTTGATAATTTATGAGTTTCTCTTCCATAAATTTATCATCTTAAACTATGCAAACTACCTATCTTAAGAATCCTATCAAGTGATACATATTAGATATAGGGTTGTTTTGGGGTTTTTTAGCACACCTTTAGTTGTGTCAATATTTTTCTAGTGTGTGGAATACCTGGTAATGAAGATCTCAAAAAACTTATTCTATTCTGTGTCTAAACTAGTTAGGCAGTGGTCATAAATGTTTCCAGGTGCTAGATGTTTATTATATGCATAACTGAAAAGTTTTAAGTGGTCACTGGAATAGTTTTTGACCTAAGCTACGACTTTGTTAAGCATTGCCTGGATATGACCAACGAGTCTGGATATCGCAGAAACTTTTGCCAATAGTCAACCTGAGAAACAGGTTTTAATATTATGAATGTGGATTGTTCTATGTCTGCTAGACTCTTTCTCAGAGAATAAACCTAAGCATGTCCAATTCACTGATATAAATGTAGTCACAGGGCATCAGTAGGGACTGAAATGCTTCTACTAGTGAATTCACAGATGCTTTATGGAAAACAATGTTTGACTTTTCAGTGAATGCAAAAATGCTCAATTAATTTTCAGCATCTTATGAAAATGCAATGGAAATACTGATAATGTGGATAGAAAAGAATTACTGTCAATGTGAAAAAACAAACCAAACTGATGGGGGGAAGATGTTTTTTGGAAAGTATGTTGCTATTTCTTTATTCAATTAACAGCTCCTGACAGTGAATTGTCATCTCACTTGGGTGCCTAATGGACAGCTCAGTTTAGAAGGCACTGCCTTTAGACACATTTTTAAAGAGTTTTCTCAGCTGGAGTGTGTTTGTGCTATTGATCCTCTGTCTAGGAAAATTCAAGACGAGAGCAATGGAAACCAGGTTTGTATTTCTATAAGCATTGACAAACCCCAAACTTTCCTGTCTAAACTGCAGAGTAACAAGTATTTCTACCGAATAGGTATAGTTTATACTGACAATTTTGAAATCCCCGTGATAAGCCCAGAAAGTGTTTGGACTTTGCAGTATCCTGTGGAGAAACACTAAGTGCTGTTAGCTGTGGCAAAATTACCTGTGTGTAAGTGCTGACTTGATATAAACAAGAAATGACCTAAGAATCACTTGACAAAAGGAGATGGTCTGGCAGTGGCTTTCCTACTGCAGCTCTGTAAGGTGTAAAATGAGACACAGGAGCAGTTCCACTGTGCACAGCAAGATACAAAAGAATAGGACAAAGAAAATAATAAAATATCACTCTAACAAACACTGAAGAGTTTTCCTGGGGTGGAGGGTAGTTACCTGAGCTGAGATTTGGACTTTTCTGTGCCCTAACTCCAACAAGCAATACAAGGTTTCAAATGCCAACAAATAAAACATTGACAAAGAAATGTATAAATTTAATTTCTATTTCTATCTTTCACTGACATCTTTATAAATGGTCTAGTAAAAGGAAATAAATATTGTATAAATTATTAGCCTTGCCCCAGCCTCTTAAAGAAAGAAACCAGATCAACTTTACCTCCAGAGGCTTTTTAAGCTGTGATATTCATAAGGTAATCTGAAGAGCATGGAAAGTATACATTAATAACTGTTTCTCTTTCCTCCAGAAGTGTATTTTCTGTGATTAGTTTAATTCATAATTTGTTTTGAGTAACTAATGTTTATTGAGTTCCCTTTGCTGATGAAACAAGGAAATGAAGTTGTCAACCTGACTTTACAAAGGGAAAGAGTGTTAGAAATTTTTTGTCTGATAAAATAATAGGCCTAGATTCTTAGACATTTTTGTGAGTCCTTTATAAAAGAAATAGCTCATAATCCACTAATTACTTTACCATGTTCTATCACCAAGTTAATTTGATTGCATACACCATATGGTGAATGCTAAGTGTCATAGTTTTCATCTGGGGAAAGACCACATGGACTGTTGATGGAATGCTGAAGCGTCCTAACTGCAAACTTGAGGAGTTACAGCTGAATATTTTACAAATAAAAAACCTCTGAAACAACAAAACAAAAAAGCAGCTAACCAATTAAAAAAATCAAACTCCCCCACAAAAACCCCAAACCAAACCAAATCAAACCAAACCAAACCAAACCAATCCAACCAAACCAAACCAAACCAAACCAAACCAAACCAAACCAAACCAAAATAAAACAAAACAAAACAAAAACTAAAACCAAACAAAAAACACAACAAAAAAGCTACCATGGAAATTACTTAGCGCAAAGGTTTAATTTTGCACACAGAAACCACTTCATGAATGTGAATTTAAACAACATTAGAAAACACTAACCATCAGTCATGTATGAACCTCAGTTCACTAATAAATCTACAAATTTGCTCGCAGCAACAGAAAGCCACCTCCTTCCCTTTTGAGCTTTGAAATGTGATAGCACTACCAGAGTTTTATCTGACAAACTCTGCATATACAGCAGATTTACAATAAACTTGTGAATAATTAAAAGACTGAAAGATAGAACATATATATGTAAAAAGACTAGTAGCTTCAGTTCAAAACATATTCTGAAGGGCAAATGGAAATCAAGCTTTATTTACTTCCTAACACATTCATGACTTGGAAGTATTGATTCATCTAACTAAAAGCCTTTCAAGTGATAACATGCAGCCCATATGCAGAGGTTATTGTCTAGCTTCATCTCATCCTATTTTAAGTGCCTAGGTCAGTTGCAAAACCTGAAAAATTGACCTCAAGGCTTATTTTGTACTTAATGGGGAGAGAAAGAGGGTTCTCCAAAACATGATTCAGCTAAACTGAGGTCTGAATTTTAAAATGAGAATGAAATACTTATTTTAATCCATTACCTCTGTAGATTTATCACCACCAACAATCAGTGAAACCTACAAAATCATACACAGATACCCTGAATGCTTCAAGTGAAATAAGGTGAATATCTCAACTTGTGTTAGCAAAATGTGAATAGACTGCAAAAATGAGATGGTAGAAGACTGAATGACTTTTTGAGTTTGCATGCAGATTTGATGTGTGACAGAAAACTGACAATAGAATGCAGGTGTCTACCTTGCTTGATGTTTCTGCCTGGAGTGACATTAATAGCTGTTGAGCTGTCACCTAGGTCACAGAGGGTAGATAAAGATCTAGACTTTACCAGACTTAAAATCTCAAAAAGATTTTTATGTGGGATTGAAGTGATGACCCTAGATGTTGGTTAGAACATCAGAAGCATTTTACAATGTTCTGGAATTGCTCTGCTTGTTTCTACCAAGCTACAGTCAAGGCTCCCTTCCTTGCTGTGCTCCATGGATGACGGCTGAACCAGAGGACAGCTATGAGTTGCCCATACAGTCTCAAAGCTGTTCCTTTGTGTGCCTCTGTCAACATAAGAAACATGGCAGAGACAGTCAGGCTCTGTTCCAGTTATTACTGTTTGTCTTGGACCTTAAAATGAAATATTTTTGACTTGGTTGATATCAGAAAGTTGTGAGCATTTAAATGCCTTGTCAAAACTTGTATTCCTTGCTCTATGCTATCTTTACATGCAGTTGAGGATAAATGGTTTTTACAGTGTCCTGGCTTGTCTTGTACTTGATTTTGTCATGTTGACAGCATGGTGCTTTTTTTGAAGCAAACACACAATGAGCTGTGTCTTGTTGTATATGTCTGATGTTAAAAAGCAAAGTCAGACAAAGTATACCCTTTGAACGGGCATCGACTGCTGAGCTGCCAGTGACTACTGACAAGTCAGCCTCATGGAAAGTTTTGCAGGACAGTAGGTATAAGTGAGGGAGGAGGATATAAACACCTACAACTTTGCTACCAGGAGAGATTCACAAGAGATACAAATCAGCATAATTTACTTAGACAGCAGTATCTTCCAATTACAGTATGACATTCAAAAACATCAATGCAATGCAGTGTTTAAAAATGTACATGTATCTGTGTTTAATACCGAAGAGATGTCTGCATAGTTCAAAAGTAAAATCATGCCTTTTATATGTCTTTAATCAGAGACATTTTGGAGAAAAAAAAAAAAATTATAGTATAGAAAGGGTAATCTTGTCTTCTGTTTTTGCCCTATAGCTCCTAGGAGCATGGAATATGATAATCAAGGAGTCTATATGAAATGTCATTCATGTACAATGGTTCAATCGTTATTTAAATTATCTTTTCAGAGCTACTACCCTGCTTCTGCCTATCAAGGGAACTGTGGGGAAGAAAGCTTTCTACCATAGCTGTTAATTTCGCCTACATATAGGAGTTTGATTGTAAAAGCTAAATCTGGATGTGATATTGTGCAAGAAGAATATATTTAATTTAGGGTGGAAGCAATATTCATTGAATAAAAATTATGAAAAAAATCAAAGATAACAAGGTTTGTGAATTTTGAACAGATAATGTTGTGTTCCACAAGCCTCCTTGGCTCACCTTTTAGACTGACATTAGAAAAGCTGTTTATTAGCCTTAATTTTTATGATGTTTGATCACAAGTGTGGTAGCTCTCAATTTTTTTTCCTTTCTGAAGCATTATAAGAGCCCTTGGGAGCTCTAAACTTTTTGCTTATCTCTGACAGCAATTCATCTACCAAATAAACTTCAAAACAAATTTACTCCTCTTTGAAGTACAAAACTGCAGTGTTGAGGTCATTTGCATTTACACATTAAGCTATAGTATTTCTTTTTTTTTTTTTTAATCAAAATGACAACCATTAATGACAAAAAACCTATTGAGTCTTTCTTTCTTTCTGCCTAACGTGAAACTTATAGAATGATAATAAGGAATCACCTCGGACAAGCACAGATGAAAATGAGTTCTGCCCACTACTGTATCTGAGCAGCTAGACATTTCCAAACTGCTTTGATGGCTCTTACTTTCTAAAAGGCTTTATCTGAGCTTCCATATTCTCAACCACATTGAACTCTGTGTTATTAAAAAGTATTTAAAGTTCTCTTTCTAAAGTGATTAATCTCACCCCAGCTAATCTCCTCATCCACACTCTGCTTCTAAGGCATAACAGAAGCTATTTTTCATTGGATTTCAGTTGATTGGATAGTCTGATTTAAAGCTAGTTAAGCTGTGTTTCAATTGTGGTGGGGAGATTACCTCCGAGTGCTGAAATCCCATTGTATCTGCTGGGGGTGTGGGGCCACAGGATTGTTTTCCCCTTTTTTTTTTTTTTTTTTTTTTTTTTTTTTTTTTTTTTTTTTTAATCCATTGAGCTAAAGAAGAGACCAGTCCCAGCTGGATGTAAGAGCACATCCTTAGAAATCCTTTCCCTCAGGCTAAGGCATTTACTTACTTGCTTTCTTTTCTCCTTCTAGCTTCCCATGACACTCACAAATAAAGCTGTTCCGCTATTTGGGGGAAAGTTCCCTCCCCTCTCCTCCCCCTACTTTTTGCTGTGAGTATAAGTTCAGAGCCAAAAATGTCAGGAACAGAAAACCCACACAAATAATTACCATTTGTCAACAAGAACCATTATGCTGCTGGGTACAAAGCAAAATTGCATTTGCTGCTGAAGAAATTAAGTATGTCCTGAGGAAGAGTGAAATTAATGATGTTTCAAAAGTGACTGAAATACTAAAACATTTTTTTTTAGTGAATAAATAAATAATACTAATAAGCTAATTGTATAAACAGGTGATACGAGTATATGTTGAAATATTTTCAGTTCTGATGAGAAGCGGGTTAGGGAATAATGGAGGGAAGTAAAAGTATTTATTCAGAAAATATGACTATTTTGCATCATACTGTGTTTACACATATTACCTCAAATATGTATTGCATCACTGCTTCAAATATCAGAAAGAAAAAAAGAAGTCTTTGAAAGGTTGGTGAAACTATTTTTAAATACAAAAGGAAATATGTGACAATTAACACATGATCCTTTTATATATTCAGCACAGCAGCCTTGAGCTGAGTAGATACTACTTTCAAGCATGCAAGTATTTCTATTGACTCCAGCAAGATTATGTCTGGGTTTAAAGATGGCCATGTGTTTCACTGCTTTGCTGGACCGGGGCCATCCTGCTCACTGTCCTGCTTTGATTTGTCCTTGTTCCTCCTCAAATAGAAAAGCTCATAGCAAGAGAAAAGACTATGAATTTCTATAGCCTAATGCACCTAGCAGGAAGAGGCAGAATAGATGCAGAAAGAACAAAGAGGGAGAAGATAAATCTGATTTATTTTTTAACTAGGACTGCAAAGAAAAATGAGGACATGAAAAGCAATAGCTGCAATATATTTGGTTTGCAATACATGTTAAAATCTTTGTCAACATTAATTAAAATTGGCTTCGATAGAAACACTGTCTCATTGAAAGATTGAAATAGGATGAAAGAGCATAAACAAAGCATAACGTCAGCAATATATCCAGATGGGAAGAGGTGTGTAGCACCGTGCTGCGGGAATCTCTATTAAGTAAGGGATTAATATCTTCACTAACCCAGGAGAGAAGTAAATAGCATTAATTACATTCACAGATAATACTAAAGAGATGCTTTGAGGACAGGGAAGTAATACAAGGAGACTTAATTATCTTAGAACCAGCATCAGAAAATACCTGTATGCTCACATAATGCCTGACACAGCAGGTTACTGATCTTGGCTGCAGCCCCTCAGAAGTAATGTAATAAAAAAAAGGTGAATTGTTATAGAAATGAACAAGGGTAAAACATACATTTTTTATTATGTTTAAATGTAAGAATAAGGGAAAATGTTGAAACTTTCCTTCCCAGACACTGCAGGCATGCCTCCTTTGTGACTGCTTCCTCCTTTCCCAGATGCCCAGTCATAATGGCTCTGCAAATGAAACTGAACAATAATGAGGATGATGATTCATCTAGCATGCAGGTGACATTGAGGTTGTCAGCCCACGCCCTGTGTCAAAGCTGCTTCCATAGAGAAAAATGATTGGTCATCATCATAGGAGACTCCTAATGAGAAGAGAAGACCTGGTATTCAGACTTTTTAGACAAGTCTGCTACCTCCCTGGAGCCCAGGTTAAAGTTGTGATGAGAAATCTTCCTATCCTAGTGGAGCCCTCAGTTTGCCATCTGTTACTGATTTTTCAAGTGGACAGAAATGAAGTTGCAAGTCCAGGGTAATCAGGAGGCATTTCAAGGGCTTGGGATAACTAGTTAGAGGGTCAGGGGCACAAGTGCCCTCCTCTACCCTTCTAGTCACAGTGAATAATGTGGGAAGAAGCAGGAAGAACCAGCAGGTCAATCCCTGGCTTATAGTGCCCTGGTGGCCAAGAAGGCCGATGGCATCCTGGCCTGTGTCAGGAATAGTGTACCCAGCAGGACCAGGAAAGAGATTTTTCTTATGTGCCTGGCCTGATGAGGCCACACCTAGAGTCTTGTGTCCCGTTTTGGGCCCCTCATTTCAAGAAAGACATTGTGGTGCTGGAGCATGTCCGGAGAGGGGCAATGGAGCTTGGAGCACAAGTGGCTGAGGAAGCTGCATTTGTTCAGTCTGGAGGAAAAGAGGTGGAAGGGAGACTTATCACTTTCACACTTTCTACAATTACATGAAAGGAGTTGTAGCCAGGTGGAGTTCAGTCTCTTCTCCCAGGTAACAAGAAAAAGTGGAAACGGACTCAAGCTGCTTCCGGGGAGGTTTAGATTGGATATTAGGAAAAATATTGTCACAAAGAGTGTTGTCAAGCACTTGAATAAGCTGCCCAGAGTGTTGGGTTGCCGTTGCTATAGATGCTTAAAAGATGTGTAGATGTAGGTTAATATCAGATTTTTAAGTGCTGGGTTAAATGTTGGAACCAATAATCTTAGAAGTCTTTACCAAATTAAGTGATTCTACCATTCCTTGATTCTGAAAAACACAGAACTATCACAGGCATTCTACAGAAGCAATAAATTGGACAGTAGTAGTTCTGAAAACAACTGAACGTGTAAGAGAGTAGTTTACACACGTTTTCCATACAGTGTGGTATGAAAAAATCAACTCATTTTTAAGGCATGCTTGCAAAAAACATATTAAGTCTTGCAGCAGAAAATAAAAGCTGCACACCACACTGTGGTGTGTGATCAAAGTGTGACAGTCTTTGCAAAATTACACACAATTCTAAGCAAGACATTACAAAGAAGATATTAAGATATAGACAGGAAAGTTCTCAAAGAAAAGATACCAGCATTTCAAAGTGACTAGATGTCTAATTATGTCTCTATGATAATTTTTCTTGAATTAAAGAGTTTATTCATATTGTTTTCATGCATTTGTATAATTAATTTGCATCAAAGCATGGTATAAATATATGAAAACAAATGTATATAAAATTCTCAAGTATTTAAGATAGAGTATAAGAAGGTACAATAAAAATCACAATTTAGATAATAAAAAGACTCCTTCCTTTCCTACAATTTCATTTGGGTATGTTCAGAAATTATTAATTAAGGTGATTTGTTTGGTTGATATTATTCACACAATTATTTTTATATGCAATTATTTTTCATGTTACGTGTTGCCACATTTTTCTTTATGTCAGTTCCTTACTCATTTCTTGTACTGTTTCAAAAATAATTTATATGTTATGCCTCTTAACTAAGTGTTTAAACTATTTAGAAAGACCAGTTTGAATTGCTTCAACATGTAGAAATATAGGGGCAGTACAAAAATTATAAAAGCCAAGTTAGGTTTAACAACAGAAGGAAAAAACCCCAAGCTTTCCTAGGAGATCAATAGATTTCTGTGTTAAATGGGATTCAGGTGAACATTTTCATGTCTTGAGCACTCAAACTAAAAATTAGTAGCTCAATACAAATATCCCAATGTGATAAGTCACAAGTTTCCAAGGCAATAAGCAGCATGATTCAATAGGTTTTTTCCATGTCTAATTTGTAAGACTGATGTTATTATCAATATACTCCGAGCAAGTGGGGTTAGAGGATGTTTGAACCATATGTGATCCATCACCTCACTCCCCTACAGACTGCTGAAGTGCTTTGCTGAGCCAAGACTTGATGCTTGCAGCCTTTTTAACCTGCAGGGTAAGAGCCCTAGGAGGGCAAGGATCACTTCTGAACTCAGGCAACAGCTGAATTTTTAATGAAATAATTGCTAGACAGAGGGATCTGAAATCTGGAATTGTTTTATTAATATTGTAGCTGACAATAATTCTTCCTATGCTACCATTCTGTAGTTCAAGTTTCTGTGAATGGACTACTTCCAATAGTTCAGTCAATTTGATATCATCTTCATTTTTTTTAATCTAAGGAAGAAAAACAGAGTGAAGGAAGACTGAAGTGTAACTTTTTCTGAGCACTCAAAAAAGCACATTTATTTTCATTAAATACTGTAATTCAGGGTTTATTATTATTACATTTAAAATAATTTCTTTATTTTAATTTAATTATTTTTATTTTTATTAGAAGAAGTTCTTGAATAAAAGTGTTTTGTTTGATAAGTAGCCTAAATCTTGCTATTTTAAATCTACAGGCAAGAAACAGGTCAAAATATAGATACAGTTAAACTGACAACCTGGCTTCATAACAGAGAGTAGTGATGGCACCTCCCTGACCCATATAACACCTATGATCATTGTTTATGGGAGATTAGCCACTTCTGGGAACACAATGATAATAAGACTATTTTGCAGTTTTATGGCTCACCATATTTTCAGAGCAGCATGATGATGTTAATAAAGATGCCCAACAATTCTCTTTGCAGTAGGTTGGTATCTCTTGTATAGACAAAAAGACCAGACAAGCTGCTCAAGACAGAAACAATGGTGGAGGCAGAAGGCAGGATTAGGAGACAAGACTGAAACCTAGTAAGCATGGACTTGGACAACTAAAAGTCTCTCCTTTCATAATACTTGCTTACAAAACCTATACTGCTGTTCCTAAACCCACATGAGGGTTTTAAGAACAAAACCAAAGTCAAAGCTATTTTTATGTCTTCTGCCTGATATAAGGAGAGCCTGCAATGTCCTATTCTATATCTAATTTCAATAATGGGGTATAATTCCTCAGAATCACTTTATGTGGTATTCAGAGTGTCCAACAGCTTCAACTCTCTCATGGAATATTTCCAATAAAATGCAGCAATATTATATATAAAAATGTGCTTTCATTTATTTTATGCAAAACACAGAAACAGCTTGTCTTTGCAGAAGTGTAATTTATGAGGTGAGTTACAAACACAACAGCAAACTTATTTCTGTTAAACTAAATATCTGGAAGATCTGGGTCACTGAATGTGATGATTAATTCAAGCCACTAATATGTCAACAGTCATTAAGGCAGAAAGGAGGTTCACTCTGTTTTAAATTACTTCAAGTTTTGGAGATATGCACTATTTGGACATTTTTTTTTAAAGCTAGGTCCTTTTATTCACAGGTTACACATTATCATTTCTGAGCTGATACCAAATAAGATGTAGAAAGAGATGGCAGCACTGCACAGTTTGCAGTTGAATTACCTGGACCTCATACAGGCTTTTCTTTGGGACTAAGGAAATATTTTAGGGAGGGCAGAACTGAGCTTCAAAAGACCTTAGAAACCCCAGTAAAATTATTTTTAATGGGTTCTCCAAAAACTGTGCTTCACAAATTCTTATGTAGATAGTTGTCCTGATTCCTCAGCACTGATTCAGATCAGGCCTTCTCTTGTCTCTGAGATTGTTTGTTTTTAGAGGTTTTTTTTCAATAACACTAAAATAAATTGCTAGTGTGACATTTATATCTCTCCTACTGCTTGAATCTCCCTGTTACTCTCTTGAAACAGAACAAGGAAGGGGGAAGGTGCCCTCAAATTAATGTGTTTTTCAATGCGCCTTTTTACAATGTTTATTTGGCTATAAACTTTATATTAAGAATGGGTTTTTTTGCTACTTGATGGTAATTTCAATATATTTTTTACCTTTTGGACTAATTTTTGCAGTGAATTTACTGCTCATGAAAATTCCTGAGTTAATCACTTAGAGACTGAATTACACTAATTCACTCATAGGCTCCAGCAAGCTGTAGTGTAGAACAAAATATTCAAGTCATTAGCAATCCCCTGTCCCCTTTTTCATCCCCTTTAATTGATTCCTCTCAAAAGATAATACAGATTAAGGTTATCCGCTGGTTTTGCAGCAATTGTGATTGTGGAAACCGTTCACAGTGGGAGCTCTCTGAAAAGGAGATCTCCGATGGGATGAGGCTGTGAGGGAACCAGGGAAGAGAGGGATACATCTTACAGTCCTGCCACCAAAAATGACTTACACATAGCCCCAGACTGTTCTGTACCTCCTTGTGTCTATCAATTTCCTCAATGGAAAAGAAGGGATAAGAGAGAGAGAAGAAAGGGCAAAAGAAAGGTAAACGAATTGATTGAGTAGCAGATTTCTAGGAAGCTTAGGAAGGGCTCACACTGATAAGTGACGTGACATCAAGATCTACTGTGATATATTAAAAATCTCTCCCACAGGCTTTCCTCTCAGCAGTGTTGTAACTGTGAAAGGAGGCCAATAATTTAAAGTAGACAGTCCCCTCTACCTTGGGAGATTGTATTTTTCTGGCACTGTACCAGCTCCTGAAAATGCAGTGAGACTTTCAGAGGGAAAGGGAGCAGTTGGCACAGAGGTGGGTATGAGTCTTGCCCCATTACACCTGCTATACCCCAGCCATTTTTTACCTCTGTGGTCCAAACCAAAGGCAAATCCTTTGAGATGTTTTATTTTTTTTGATGCTATGCAGTTATTTTATCCTTTCCTTTGCAGGAGGACAAATGGAGGACTAAGTACTTCTTCAAGTGCTATTTTGTGTCAGTGCTTCCATGTACTTTAACTGGTAGAAGAAACAAAAGAATCTCCAAAATTAAATAGATTACTTGATAATAGAATATGTATTTTGGTAATTTAACCCTTTATTCAAAGTTGTATAGTAAGATCACAGGGTGAATCCTTTGTCAGATGTAGAAAAACACTGAGGAGTTTCCTCTTTTCACTGCAAAAGTTATTCAATTGTTAACAAAGAACTGTTAATGAATAATAAATCAAGGCCCATAGTTACTCAGATAGCCAAAGTATGGTTTTGTGTATGAGAATTTCTTTCACTGAAACTGTTTTTTAATGAGAAAAGATCCTCAAAGGTTCAATGTAGAGTAATACATTAAAATGTACTTCCATACAGCAAAATATTAATAAGTTATACATCGTAATTTACAGTTTCATGATATTTATTATAAGTACACACTTTAAACTTTTATTTTAGTTTTTCATATGCTTAGCCCCATTCATATTATAGATGTCAAAATATGATTAAGAGAGGCATTTTTTCCCCAAACATTTTCATGCTGAGCACAGCAGTTAAAGTAATTGCTTCTCTCTCTGAGAAGAAACATGTGGGTTCTTAAATTCTAAAGTAATAGACACCTTCTTCAGACTGAAATAATATGGCTTTCCTCAGGAGGGAAAATTGCTGTGCTATGGAGAAGGTTAATCTCTTCTGAAAGCTGTTCCAGTTTGGAATTCTGACAGTTTTCATGGATAAAATTCTCCTTGAGAATCTATATAGGACAGGGAGGAGATGACAGTGAGCAGAATATTGCCCTTCACCTTTCAGCAATGGCCCTTACGGCAAATTCTGCTGTGGTTTGCATCTTTCCCAAGCAGGTATCTCTGAGTATGTGAACATTCAAACTCATTTACAGAGCTGTTGATGCACAATGTAAGGGTTTGAGTACCTATCCCAGCTACGGCTTTTGTCTTGCTAAGTTTTTGTCCCTGTGACAACAAGATGTAGCTCATGAGCTCGGGCTCCAGTGCCATCTTTGAAACAACTGCATTACATTCAGGTCTGGAGGGATGGAGTTTGGCACCAGTTCAGAGGTAATTGCACAGCATAGAGAGGCAACTAAACATGTGCACAGTTTTCCAGAGCTAGGAGTAGAACACAGAGTTAACCTCTAGAACATATCCCAGGCATCTTAAAAGAGGCTATAGACAGAAACATGATCTTGCTAGGAGCCTTCAGCACCAGCCTTTCCTCGGGAGATTCATCTATATATATATATATATATATATATATTTTTTTTTTTTTTTTTTTTAACCAGCAACCAAACAAGAAACAATGTCTTATCTGGAAATGTTACTGAAAGAAACAAAAAAATTGACAGCCCCATTTTTATTGTTGATTAGACAATATGCAGATGCAACTTGGTCCTTTGCTTGAGAGCGTGCTAAAACAGATCAGTTTTAAGGAGCATTTTCATGAGGATTTAAGATACTTTGTATATCTTAGATATATCTGGATATGCTCTCATATTTTTTTTCTAAGATGGGCCAGATCAGCTTGATCAAAATAGGAATAATAATAAGACAAAATATAACCATCAGACCTAATGACCATAATACTTACTATAAGCTGCTAATCTTTTTGTTTTTTCCAGGCCTGTTTAAGTATTTTATTTAGAACACAAGAGGAAGTGGGATAGCATTATCACTAGATAAAAAGAGAGAATCTAGGCCACCTGAGAGATGGAAAGTACCCTGTTTTTTTCTGCTGAGTAGCCAACCCAGTGTTCTATAGCCTTCCTTTTCCATAGTCCCTTTAGGGGGACCTTTTCTTTTCTCCACAACCTCTGTGATTCCTGGGCTTATACATACACATCATGCAACGTCATCATCTTTTAAATACATTGGAGTTCAGACCTCTGAAAAAAACCAACTAAACAAAAACAAAAGCAAAACAAACAAACAAAAAAAAACTACAAGAAAACTTCTAGTAAAACTTTAACAATTGTAATGAATGACAATGAAGTAGTATGTATTGGAGAAGTTAAATGGATTTTACCAATTAATATTAATTTCAGTGGTAGCTATACAAAAGCTATATATGGCTACAAGCCTTCTCCTAGACACTCTAACAAAGTAAATTATACTGGCTGGCCTGTACCTGCAGGAAAGTAGAGAATAGGGAAAGGTAAGACATTTTAAAAAACAAGACAAGCATAATTATTTATCTATTTGTGGTTTGTGAAAATTTTTTAGTATTGATTATCTGTTTGTATTATTATGCAGGCAGTAATTTTGCCAGTTTTGAGACATTTATGTTATTTCTTGTAGAATTGAGAATATTGTAACATTTTTAGTTACTTTGGAGGAGTTCAGCAAATTAAGTGCTACTTAATATGGGAGTGTAGTTTATGCATTTCTTGTGGTTTAAAAAATGGAGAGCAATTTGTGGCACCTGTTTGCATCACTATAAAAGAATTGCGCAAAGCAAGATTAATGCAAATTAAGCATTATTGTGCTCGGAGGCATCTACTTATAACAATGTTCAGTGTAATGAAGGGTGAATGTTGTGCATGATTAAACTAGTCATATACAAACAATAGCTCAAATAAACAAAGCATAAATTTAGAAGGCGATTTTCTTCTCCCACACCCTCCAATTCCCCCAGTAAAAACAGAAAGAACATGAGGAAATTAAGAGAACAGCAGGTAGAGACAGAACCAAGAATGTGCACTTCACTACAGAAAGTAGAGCTGCTCGAGGGGAAAATGAACCCAAAAGGTGATTTATGGTCTAGCGATAGAGCAGTAATCAAAAATGGGCTTCAATGAAGCTTAGGTACAACTTGAAGCGGGTGTACCAGTTGAGCCTAACAACCATTAAGCAAAGAGCTGTACACAAGTTTGAGGTATTCTCAGGGTTTCTTGTTGGTTTTTTGTTTGCATGTGTAAGCCAAAGCTAGTTTCTCTATGATTCCTTTACTGTAAACAGAGAAAAATACCTCTTCCAGAGGTAAGTTCACATTAATGACCTTAGACACTCCATGGAAGTGCCTCTTTATCTCTGCTGACTGCAGAAGGAACATTTGACTACAATGTCAGACTACAACAAGTAACATCTTCCAGTTTGGAGGAGGTGAGATTGATCCCTTGGGCTCTGATATCAAGTGAAATCTGCTACGTAAATGACTAAAGAGGTATTGTCTGATCTTGCAATGACTTCAACACATGCTGATTCTTCCGTCAATAAGGATTGGTTCGGACTGGACGCATACAGAGTAGGGCCAAGGAAGAATCTCAGTATCAATCTCAAATTTCTGAATTATTCAGTCACAAGGATTTAAAACCCAGAGCTTCCAACCGTTGGTTTAGATACAAACTTGTGAGCATTAGAGCAATTTTCTCTGACCAGAGAACCTTGTAAGGTTATATCTAATAGCTAAAACTTTATATGAATTCCACTGGTATTAGTACCTTTCAAATATTGCACTTCAGTGGTCTTGTGAACAAAGTTTACAAAGTTACTAAATTAGGATTTATTTGTTTCCAGAAATAGAATCTGTTATTTAATTATGCCTAAGAAATTGTATGTAGAGCAACACCAATGTCAAATATTTGTTTCTTCAATTGCAGGAAAAAATATTCTTATTTCCTGCTGCAACACAGACCATTGTTATTCAATAAGCCTTTCCCTCATTCACTGAATATAAAAAAAGCTGTGATGCTTTCTTTTGCTCCAAGTGAGGGAGTGGGAGTCCTGCCCTGAAGTCCCTGTCTGATTTCACCAGATTTAAGCAGTCAGATAATTTTGGACATCTTTAAGACAAAATGAGCCATTTCCAAGCTCTGACAGTATTCTCTTTATGGAGGAGCTGCCCTCTATTTATTGCCTGAGTTGTTTATATGAATGCCTTAGTTTGGTTTAGGAGTTAATCTGAGAAACAAATCTTCCAGTTCTTCTAATTTTTTCTGTACTTGTGCTGTCATTGTAGAGAGGTACTGGAGTGCATGAGCTGGATGCCTTTCTGATGAAACTAAATGAAAAGACACACGCCAGGGGCACATGCTGAATCCTACAGCCATTAATGGGCATTCAGACTAGAGTTAATCCTAAATATTCCCTTCTCCCCCCACCCTTTTCCCACCCTGAAACATGTACAGAATGCACACTGGGTCCTCAGTGCTGTTTCTCTGTGGGGTTTCACTACAGGTCTTCTCTATGTACTGCATAGCCAGCTTAGGTAGACATCGCTTCAATCACTTGATGTTTTTCCCTTGCTTGTCTTTTAATGGTACTAATGAATTTTGGAAGACATATTTTTTCTTGGACAAATTTTTTTAGCTCCATTTTTCTCATGCTACACACTGGGTTTTGTGGTCCTTCCTCTTCATACTCTATTTTTTAATTCTCTTTTTTACTTAATCAAAACTAAATTCAAAGAAAATAACATGATTTTTTGCAAATATAATACAAATACAGATTGGAAATTCTTCCAATAAAAATTATTCTATATCTTCTTTTCCATTTAATATGTGGCTAGTTTTGAACAATATATCACTTTGAACTTTCTTTAGATTTTAACACATGAATAAATTATCTCCAAAAAGAATTCATACCACAACTTGAGCTCCTCAAAGCCCAAACCAGTTCAAGAATTTGAATGTGTATTCCACCTTATTTTTCCATATGAATTGAAGCAAATAATCTGTCTTGACCTATGTTATTATTATTGTTTGAATACTCAGGGATAGATAAAAATCCTAGGATAAAGCGCATTTTTTTAGATTTGACACAAGTAAAATTCTTCTTTTGCTTTGTACTAAGTAATTATTTACTTTATCATCACAGCACAACATGTTATAAAATTAGAGTTGCCTTTCTTTATCCATACACTAATCAATCATTCTCCATCAACATTCAGGGAACTGAATAGATTTTCACTTAAGAAAATCTTATTTTTCTATTCAGAGACTAGATGTACTGTACAAAAAAGCCCACAAAGAAATTTTTCAAGCACTTGACTGACTTTCATGTCATATTTTCACAGACAGAAGTCTTAATTTTCAGTCAGTCAAACATAATAATCTGATGTGTATCCCAGTTCTAAAGGAGATTTGTTGTTTTAACTGACCTGCTGCTTTTCCCTGAGAAACATGGAGCTCTAGTTATATATACTATCTTTCATTCAGATTAAGCTCAAGGAGAAAAACCTGGAAATAGTTAGAAGGCTGGCTGGTAGGGGAAATTAGGAAAATTGTGTGGAAAGACCTGTAGTATAAAGAAGAGAATACTGAAATTAAGAATGACATATTCCCTCAATTTCTAACTTTGATAAACTGGGTAACAAGGCTAGTATGTCTATGATGGATATGTGGAGTGATAACTTTTTTGTATTTTTGGAGTCCAGGTTGTGTTACCTAAATATTAACAACCTGTGCATTCTGGGACTGGCAGATACAGCCAGGCTCAGTGTTTTTATGAGCACAGTGCTCTAGTTTAGTCAATATGCATATTTGTATTAATTAACTCTACAGGGGATTAAGGATTAACCATATCAGTGTTAGAAACTGTGGAGATCCTTAATAATAGTATTTTAGTTATTTCTTTTGAAAACAAAAAAATATTTTGTTTACAGATGACACATGAGCACATATTAATAACTGAATTACCTCTATAATTGAAATATCCCTAAAACTAATATGGAAATATAATGGTTTTAACAGTATCAGCAGGAAAGAGAGCTGTAATAATTGGGATTGAAATAGAGAATGTAAATAGATTTCTTTATTAAGCCTGATGATTTCTCCTCAGAATATAACATTCTAAAGACAAAGAAATAAACTAATAGACCTCTTTGTTTTAGCGCTACAATACAATGAAAATTTTCAGCATCAGAATCATCATAGAAATCTCAAGGACAGAAAACACTTGGGGTTATTGACCTTTGAAAAGTCTGGTACAGCAAATGTTTTCCATACAATAGTGTACCCAGGAGGTCCAGAATAAATATGTTGAAATATAAACAATTATTTCAAATTTAATACTACAAAAGAAAGGAAAACTATAGGCTAAATGCTCCCTTGAGAGAAGAAGTTTGAGTTCTGTTCATTCAGTATAATTGAGTTCAGTTCTTCTAGTTTCTGACAGTCTTTGTTAGAAACATATACAATAGAATTCCAAGTGTATGACTGTTTTTCCCTTAATTTGATTGTGTCCTATTTTATCTCTAGACCTTATTTTAAAATAAGAAGACCGTCGTGCTTGTGTTCTCCTTTCAGATAAAGCCAGAGGATTTCCTTGTATCATCATTTCTCTGCACTTAATCCTGTTGTTTGCAGCTAGATGCCTCACTATTATTATTATTATTATTATTATTATTATTATTATTACTATTACTATTACTATTATTATTATTACTATTATTATTATTAGTTTTCTTTCCTAATATCTAGCCAATATTAGCTCAGGCTGCTGATGCTGGCATAATTAAAAACATATATTGGAGAATTTTCTTCCTTTGCTTACTATTTATGGTTCACACTTTCAAGTTGCTTGAGGTTAACAATGTGATATGAAGATCCTGGGCTTGTTTTCCTGCTTAGTTAGCCATATCAGACAGAAAAAAGAATTCATTTTTGTCACTAGTAAGAAGTAGTGTTAAAGATTTGTGTATTTGCCACTCCCTTCTCAGTTGCTTATTCTTCCTGCTGGACCCATCAGTCCACTGTCTCTTATTCTGTCAGAATTACAAAGAGCAGTCAGCTTCACCCTCTTCCTGAAATGTCCTACCGAAGCCCTATCATGAATTTGATGTGTACAATTATTCACTGCAGGATAAAGAAATCATAATGGGGTTGATGCATATGCTAAATTGTTCAGAGTAAAGGAAAACCTCATGAATAGGGAAAACAAAAAAGAAACCCAACTTCTCAGTTTTTCTTAAGCTCAAACAAATCTAAATTTTTTGTGGAAGTACTGGGCATTGAATAAATATTCCACGTTCTCCCCCCCATATTTTATGCTTTATATTTTTTTAAAAAAGGTAAAGAACAAAAGAGTTATAAAAAAAAAAGGTGGCCTTGTTGTACTCTGTATGATACATGGTTTTTTAAATATTTTTGTTGAAAGTGTTTTTCTGTGATTTACACTTTTGAATGCTAGAATTTACTAAATTTCCAGGTTTTTCAAGAAACTGCGGTAGAATCACAGAATTTGATCTGAGCTAAAGTGATGGCTTCATCTTTATAAGGAAGTCATAATGCTTTAAAAGATCATTAGTGTGAGGGAGTTTTATGAGCATGCATTTTCTTAATAGTAACAAACTAACCTCTACGCTAGAACCTTTGTTGACATTAAGTCTTACACTAAATGAATTAATTGCTCTGTTTTTGTATTTACCTACAGACTGGACACTCTGGAAAGGCACCTTTTACAAAAACAGTTCTCTTTAATGAAAAAATTAAATGCTTGGTATGCTTGAAGCCCAATTAACATCCCTGAAATTATTAAACCTGATAATTACATTAAATCACTTTATCAAATCAGGAAGCAGATTATTTCTACACTAAGGGCACTTTTGGGCCTTTGTAGGAGCAGTAAAGTGGCACAGCATCCCTTACGTACCTGAAAATAAACAGCAAGTGTCCAAAGTAAAAGCATAACAAGCCTACACACACAAGAAAGAGAGAAAATTTTTCTTGTGAAATTGAATCCATGCTTAAAGGGAAGAGAGAGAATGATATTAGAATCATATCAAGTTAGGCTCGCTGTTTTTTAGAACTTCTGGTTGGTAGAAATCACTCAACAGGTGTAATTGAAATTTGTCATAAACACCTGCTAATGAGCAGATATTAAACAGCATAAAGACAAATACTATTGTTTTTTTGCATGTTCTAAGCTTGATCAGACTCACTTTCATCCATGGTGTGCAGCCCTTTCTTAAATCTAATGCTAGAATTAGCATTATCAAAGAAAATCAAGTACTGGATTTCTTATGCTTAAAACACCTTAAAGTAACTAGTGTTAGAGTAGTTTCCTTAATCCTTCTCTGATCTCCTAAAGACATGGAATCTATTTTCTCACATTGCTTTCTCTTCTAAAGAGATATAAGTTAAAATATGGGATATAAATTAAAACATTCCTTTCTGTTGCAGCTGATGCTCTGTTTTTCCACTATGGAAGGAAACATTTCTGCATATGTAGCTCCATGATTTGTTGAGCTAAGATTAATTTATTAGTATGTGTCTGAATGAATATCCATGGGTACAGAACTGGAAAAAAAAAGATAATAAACAGTTTTATGGGTACTTTTTCAAGTGAGAAGGTAGTGAATAGACCCTACTTTGGGGCAAGGGAGAAGTGTGAGGAGGAAGGAGTAGTAGAGAGAATGTGTGATGAATGGAGCCTCAGCTGACAAGGTGGAGGAGGTAGAGAATTCAGGAGTGAAGCTGAGCCCAGGAAGAGGTGTTTAAGGCTTTGCTTTATTTCTTATTATTCTACTCTCAGTAATAAATTAGGTAATATATTATTTGGTAATATATTAAATTATTTTCCCAGAGTCGAGCCTGTTTTGCCCATGATGGTAGCTGCGAGTGGTCTCTCCCTGTCCTTATCTCAACAGCTTTGTTGTATTTTTCCCCGTCTGTCCAATGGAAGGATGTGATAGATTGGTTTTGGTGGACATCTGGTATCCAAGCAGGATCAACCCACCATACAGGGACAGAGCAATCACTGTTTGGCATAAAAGAGAAAGTCGAACATGCAGAAACTGTGATGGACCTCTGGAACAAATTAGGCATACAGTGCACACACATTGCAGAATGCTCTGTGGCAGGACACTGCACCATGTGCTCAAGAAGGAACAGCACAGCCTCATGAGATACAGGATGTATGGGTGTAATCTCTTGCTTCAGAAGTCATATTTCAGGTTTTAAAAAGCTGAGGACTTATACCAGGAAATAACCTCTTGCCCTCTCTCCTTAAGCATTGATGCTACCACTGTCAGAAATAACCTACTGGCACAGGTAGACCTTTGTTATAACAAAAAAACACACTCCAAAACAGAAAAAAACCCCAACAATGTATGAGCAATTTAGGGAAGACATATAGCTTATATCTAGCCTAATAATTAAACAGTCCTTGTGACCATTTTCAGATGTTTCAGGTGCCAACCAACACAACCTAGCCTTAAAAGAGAGCAGCCATATCCAGACTGTATATCCAGAAATATTTCTGGTTAATGCTAAATGTCAAACAATGTCCAGGATTTTTTTTGCAGAGTACCAGTTGGCTCAAGCCACAGGTATTGCTGGTACTGTTCAAACAAGTTACTGTCAGGGATAATTGCAGCCATTATCCAGGAGTTGTTTAATATCCTGCCATAGGTATTAATAAATACCTATAACTAGATAAACTTCTTTTACTGCACATATACCACTAAAAAGAGAGCAGTGATAAATATAGCAAGAATTGCATTCTTCATTAATGTAAAGAAAATGATTTATATTTTGTGATAAAATCCTCCTACATAGGAAAGAATTATCGATAGAAATAAAAATTAATTGCTGAACACTTTTTATCTTTTCTAAATATTTCTTTCCCATGCTTTCTCATGTTTAGCATAAAGTTCTGTTAAGACCAGTAAAGCAAGATCTTAAACAGTAATCTTTGCATTCATATGCATTTTCTTCTGAAGTTAGAAATTACAATGCATCAGAACTTGTACACAAAAGCTTAAATGCTAAAGTTATACCAGTAAAGCACAATATATTTTATTCCACAGTAAATGTGATATTTGGGCTGTTTGAAATGCTGTTCTCCAAAAATCTTGGGACAGTAAGATTACCCCAGATAAACCATGGATAAGGCTAATCCAAGCATGAGCATCATCATCAGGGCACCTCAAATTTATCATACCCACTGAAATATGGAATAATAAAATAAAACCTAACCCAATTACATGATAATGAAATAAAATTTCAGTTTTAAAAAAATGCCTTGGCCTTCTCTTTGTATCCTTATCAATCTACTAATTTAAGAATGGCTAGCTCTACACAGACCAAATAACTCTAATTGCGCAATTACAGCATTAAGACTATTCCATTTGCCCAGCAAATTGATTGGCTAAACATACCTAAGTACTTTATTATAATATAGAATTTCATAAGAAACTAAAAACAACGTTGATGTTCAGGACTGTTGAGAAGAAAATGCAGGGCCAGAGTTTTAGCTAATGTGGATTGGTAGGGATCCACTAACTTAAATTGGCTTCACTGATTTACGCTGGCTGAAGCACACAGCTGTACATACCCGTATGTTTTGCATACTCCTTCTTCAGTATAATCATACTTCAGCTCATCATGATGTTTGTGTTACTATGTCAAAGATGGACCACATTCCAGAGTTATATTGCTTGCAGGAAAGGCTGTCAATTTGCACGATCCCATTAAAATTACAACTGAATTGTTCCAGTAAGCAAACTCTTAAATATTTAGCTGCTTTGTCATGAAGCTTACTAGGATCAATTGAAAAGCAAATATTAAACTTGTGTAATGTTTAAATGTTCAAAATAAAACATGAGTGGAGGCTAAAAATCTTCTCAGTACAGGAATGATACTTTATAAGCATGCATCTTCCAAGAATCCATAAATGTTGCAGAACAATATTAAGCAATGTGTTTTGCAACACAGATCATTATTCTGTGTTTTTGAGAGTAGGAGTAGAACCATATTATTTCATGTTTCTCTTTTTTACTTGGATTTTAAATTAAACTTCTGTTCACTAGTGATGATATATTTTGACCAAAACCCCTGAAAGTATAAAGGCTAATATTGCTTTAGTAGGAAAAACATAATTAATTTTGTTCTTTGTAGCAGAGTGAAGCAAAATTCAGGAAGACTCTAATGGGAGGTCTTTCTTGTGACATCATTGTAATATTGGTTGATATTTTGGCAGTTATTGTTCCAGGATTTTGAAAGTCTTCATAGATAGCCCTATAATAGGAAATCAAGTTACCTAAAACCGGTTGAGTAGTTTTAGATGTCTTATGATACTGTGGGTGGCTTGTAGCTGTCCCTCTTGAAAGACATCAATCTTCTGCAGGTTTATCTCAAAAGCCAGTAAAGGTTTATGGATAACTGAATCACATCTTAGATGTTTACATTCAGCTGAGTTGAATTACTCTGCTGATGTTATCAACTAGGTTTTCTTCCAGTACCAACAGCTAGAATAATGTTCATGATGCTAAAACTTATGCATCTAGTACCATTTCAATGACATTGTGAATGTCATATTTATATATTTTGAGCAAATAAACAGGCCTGGCAGTTATATCACAATAACTGCAGGCAATCCATGCCTTCTGTAACAAGAGCTAGAGAGCAGGTGGGTTACACAGGGATGTTTCGAACATCATTCGATGCCTCTGTTTAAGCAACTAAATCCTGCATCCACATCTGTAGACATGCAAGCCTAGGTATTTCACTCCGGCTGAAACCCATCCTTCCTGTGTTGAATGCTGTTCTTCATAACAGGAGTGCAACAGGATCAAAAAACAGGCAAAGCTGTTTATGGTTGATAAAGTAACCTTGCAACTACTTGTGCATTTGTTAAGAGACTTTGATTTAAGCAAAGGAATAGACTTTCAAAAAACATTTAATGACCAAGCCCCTAAGTCTATAGCATTAGGGTCTCATCCTAATAAATGTTATGCAAAATGTCTTCACTGAATGAAGACTTTTGTTTTTTTTCTAATTTCTGCTTTCATGCATGAACTGTTTAGCTTGCTGAGGTAACAGAATAATTATCCAGGACTATACAGGGCAAGTTATAAATTGAGAAAATATTTACATACTCAGGATCATAATTTTAATATTTGTATAACAGTAACTCTACCAAAAGTTTAATATACACTTGGCATATAATATGAGCCTTATTCTTCTTGTCTAGACTTTTTAATTTTTTAAGGTATATCTTGTTTTAGACACCTGATGAATGATTAAGTTCACCTTAATGCAAATATTCTAGATGAGATTCAGTTACAAGGAACACATATTCTTAATATTCAAAGTATACTACTAACAATATAAATTTCAGAAGTAGTCTTTGATAAAAGGTTTCAGGAAAAAGATCATGATTTTGAGGACAGTAAGCTTCACTAACTCCTAGAGTTATGTTTTGAGACATATCCTTTTCCCAGCCTTACCACAGATATAGAGAAAACATTTTCTGGTGACTTGTGCCAGTTTATAGCATAACACCTTGAGTTTCATGATCATTGGGATATGGAGTTGCAAAAAGAGGTTATAGTTTCTTTATTCTCTTCTATAAACTACTTTGGGTATAGATAATTTCCCTTTCCATGTCATGAGCCACCATCTATACAGGCGCATGGTGGCAGATGTGCAGTCCATGTCACAAGAGATGAAGTAAGAGGTTCAGCTGCACACCAACAGCAGAGGAGAACTAAGGGGCCTGATTCTGATTCTTCCATTATTAACACGACAACTTTATAAGTTTCAGCGGCTTCATGGAGAGCAATGCTCTCACAGGATTTGCAGGTAAAGGCTGATAACTAGCAAAAGATGCCCACTGAATAACTTGAGGTGGGAACAAACATTTTTATTTCTACTTAGCACACCACAGACTTAAATGATTTAAATTTAAAGATTTAACATATCACGAAGACAGCAATAACTCCTATTTGGGATCCCAATATGTTGAATTACAATATAATTAAAAAAAACCTCACAACATAATTTGAGGTATCATTCCATATATGATAATATTCTCACCTGTGTGTTATTTAAAACAAACAAAACAATTACTTATTGTTGTTTGGAAATCCAATTCAAGCAATTTTTTTTTATTAAAAGAAAATCTCATCTCATGTAGGAAAAATACTAGGCATCAATTTATCTTCTCCGGTTAATTATTTTTCCTGACCTATTTTATATTTTTAATCAATGATTATATTTAATTCACAAGCTTCAATATATTGAAGTTTATTAAGAATGCCTTTTCCTTAATTCAATGTTTACATTAATTTCTCTTACTTTAAATGAAGGAGGGGTGAGAAGTGCTAATTCCTTGATATGAATTGAATTTCTGGATTCCTGATTGAGAACTCTGAAGTTTAGGCTTTTTTTCTATCCTATTTACCCCATATGTGTTACAGGAAGAAAACATGCACTAGACTGTTTGAAATCAGATTTTTAATCAAAATGAGAAGTCTGAGATGTTTCAGGTTTCTTTTCAGAACTTATCCTTGTACTCTTATATAACGCAAAACTCAGTGAACCTTCCACCCTCATAGACATCAAATGGTTTAGCCCATGGTTTAGTTCTATACAGGGCAGGCTTTTATTCAAAGATTGAGAGATTGGAAATTTTTGGATAGCAATGTTTCTTTCCTTTTTTTTCTGTTTTCTTTTTGTATCTTCTATCTGTTTTTCCTTCTTTCCCCTCCCTTATGATGTACAGATACTTAGTGCAGAAGTGTAAGATCTGAAACTATTAATTTGAAGTTCTCTTAAAAGAACGAAAAATAAAAAATAAAATTAATAGATCTCTTATATCAACTGCATTTTATTTTCTAAAGAATCTTCTTGCAAATTAAACAATGTATGGACTTCTAAACAGGCAGGATAATAACTGGATTTTATTGTATAACAGCAGGAATTATTCTGTAGGAATGATTTTGCACTCAAATGACCATTTTCTTCAATAGAGTGAGAAAACTTTTTGAAATTTTCCTCCAATAATCTCTGATGCTTCTCTTTGATCAATTAAGTCATCCATGGTTCTATTACCTGAAAGTTATATTACTGTTTTTTCTTATATAGGGACAGAGTTCAATAATGGGCAACATAGCTGCTTCATATTCTCTGGAACAAAAAGGGCAGTATCTGAGGGCAATTTCTGGTTTGTTAAAGATTAATCACCCTCTGGAGGTCAGTTGCTTCCTCTCCATTTGTTGCAAAACACATCTAGTAGAGAAACTTTAGCTTGAAGCTTGAGGTTACAAATGAAGCCCAACCTCCAATATTACAATGTTGAATTCAATGCCTCTGGAGTTGCTTGTTTCTTTGTATATAAATACAGTGATATTAGGCTCAGAAGTTTTCCCAAAATATCTAGAAGCAATTAAAATTAATTCTTTATAAATATCGACATTATTGGAGCATGATTTTATCTTTGAAGCTTCAAATGACATAGGACCTTCTTTGCAGCATTGCTTGATTATATTATTTAAGTGTCATAAAAATTGTCGTCAAAATACAAAAGAATTGTGTTATTTAAATTATTTTCAAAGTGAGTCCCTCAGCTTTGAAAATGGGTAGCCTATTCAATTTGAAACATAGGTTTGCTGACATCCAAAATACACTGACTGCACAGTCACACTGTTGGTTATTTTACTCAGTAAGGACATGACAATTTAAAGACATTTATGCTTATAAATATTTGTTTGTCTCTTCCATATCAATTGTGCTATATTATTTGATATTTGTTACTCCCTTTCTCACTTCCATTGCAGAATCTCTCAGGGTGTCCAGGACTACTGATGGATACCTTTGTATATAAGCTCATTTAATGAAGAGAAGCTGAATTAAAACAAACTTTCTGCAACAGGGATTGAGGATGCAGAGCTGGAAAAGTTTAATGCAATATATTTTTCAATAGGTAATGCTGAGAAAGCTCTTTTATGCTTTATCATGTATTTTATAAGGATTTCTTTCGTTACCTAGTACAGCTCAGCACAGAGGCAAACATTTAACTAATAAACACAAAAGTCCTTTTAGATCTATTGAAAGCACTGAGATATTTTCTTGCTGCAGACAGTTTCTATCTATGTTCATATTTACATCTCGGTCTCGCAGGGGTTGTGGGAAGAAAATTTCTGGACTAGGAAAGATAAGAAAATATTTTATTTTGACAAAACCAGCAAAATCTTCCTGCTGCTTGCCTTTCCAGAAGTAAGTTCCCTTTCCAGAAGTTTTATATTATATATTTAGTAGTGCCTGACAGGAAGAAAATAGTGCATTGTTAAATAAATAACTTGTAATAAAAATTGTGTTCTTCTCTTGTTTGAATTTCACATTTCTTTTTTTGGCAAACTGGTACCATTGTAGTTTTAGTTCCGTAGCATAAATTTCAGGACACCACAAAAATGCAATTGTCTCAGGTGTTAAGACCTACTGCACCAATTTAAAGTTCTTGAAAGTACTTTTGCTGAGACTCTTGTGTAAAATCTACATGAGTCTATTTTATCTTCCTGAAACATAAATCTGGTGAAGAAATCTAAGAAATAACCTTGTTAACCCTTATCCTGATGTTATGCCATAAATACTATGGGTTTAATATTGCTGATTCCAGGTTTGTTATCAATGGAGTACATCTAGAGTACCGTTTACTTACTCTTGATGTAGACTTCTACAGCTAGAGGGGATTATTCTTATCCTTGAAGATTTGAAAGAGTCAAACTCTGCTCCTTGACAGAGCAGCAGAAGAGAAACCTGCTGCATGAACTAGTAGAGAAGCAATTTGGAAACATCAGGCGTAGAAAAATTAGTTTCAAGAAAGCATGAAGAAAGATAAAAAACAGATCCCTGTGAAAAATCTGTCTTTCACAGGCTAAAAACTGTTTGTTTGGGGTTTTTTTTTGTGTTTTTTTTTTTTTGTTTGTTTTTTTTTTTTTTTGTTTGTTTGTTGGGGTTTTTTTGGTTTTTTTTTTTTTTTTTTTTTTTTCTCTAAAGACTTTAAAATAATAGACTGGTAACTTCAACCAAAGGATAGGCAAAGGACTGAAATGACTTTGACTTGTCAAGCTGACAGGGATAGACCAAGACAGATTACTCAAGCTGTAATCAGTGCAGTTTACCCACAGCTCAGCCTTGGGAACTCCTGAGAACAAAGAAAAATATATGACAAAATAATATGAACTCATCAGAAATTACATAGATTTGCATCAAGAAGGAGGACACATCTGAAAATTGCCTGAAAGTTTCAAGGGCAGCATGAAAGATACTTCATAACTTCATAATAACTTTATTAAATTTGATTTGCAACAGAAATATCATTAATTTTGTAAGAAGCTAGATGTGGATTCAGGACTTTGAGCATAAAAAATTTTGGCCTTCCATTTAGTTTAGGACAGATTTTGAAGAATAACATCATTGGACAGTGAGGAAATTTTATTTCAGAGTTGTAGGGAAGACAAAGCTGCATATTTCTGTAAGTGGAAATAGAATTAGAAATGCAAAGATATTAACAAAAAAAACCCAAAAAAACCAAACAACAAAAACCAAAAAACAAAAAAATACCCCAACCCAAACTGATCTTTGAGATCGATTTTATAAGGAAAACAGATTTTTTCAGCAGAATCAGACGCTGTAGCAATTTATCTGGAGAAGATGTGGAGTCCTTGGAGATAGTAAAAATGAACTGGACAAGATCTTGGGCAACCAGCACTAGTTTATCCAGCTTCAGCATGGGATCTTAGAACTCAATTATCTCCTGAGGTCCTTTCCTACTTCAGTCATTCTGAGCTTCTGCCATATGTTTTTAGTGGTTTTTTTTTTCTTCCAGTCTACTTACTGGAGAGCATAGGCATACCAAAATTCTGTTTATGGGAGAAGATTGCTAAGTTTAGTTAGGTACTTGAAGCAAATAATAACAAAAAAAAGAGCTAGGCAGAAATAGTGAAATATGTCACAGTCTCTAGCCCTGTCAAGACTGGAAGAAAAGACACTAAGCAGAGCTGTCATGATTACAGGACAAGATGCCTCAAATCTTTCTTAATTAAGTAATCGATTCCCAATAGCTAAGTCATATTACATTAATGTAATGGACTAGTGATAGCAAATACCTTTCACAGACAATTCAAAGCCTCAGTACTGAGCCATATCTTGAAACTTTTGCAAGTTGAATATGAAAATATAAAAGTGGTGGTGATGTAGATACAGCCACTGTAGATAGCAAACTTAAAATTTTTTAAGCAATATTGCAGATGTTTGGTGTATTATTATATATTGATATCATCAGTGGAAAATTAAACTGCTTAAGAGGAAATTCTGAGAAGATATAGAGAATTAAAGATTATTTTCTGAGGTCTATTAAGTATTTTTCTCCTTTGAGCTTACATCTAAAATGAGTAGGTAATGGATAATCTTTATTTTTCCCTTGCTTTAGATATGCAGATTATGGCCCCTGAAACACACAGAAGAGCTTCAGGGGGAAGGATAGATAAATAAATAAATTGGAAGATCCATTCTGGAATATTTTGTAAACAGAGCTTTAATATATACCTCAGGAGCAAGTATCAGGGCTGGGTCATGCATGTCCACAATTCCAGGTAGGTCAGATGTGACTATTTTGCACAGGAGTCTTTCACATTTTAGTTAGATATAGGCTATCAAGAATACTGTTTCCAGGGATATGTGGGTGTGTTATGGAATCACAGCATGGTTGAGATAGGAAAGAACATCTTGAAATCAAGCGGCCCACCCCCATTATCCTTCTTAATTAGAAGCCTTGGAGTTCCATTGAGTTTTGAAAATCTCCAAGAATGGAGACGCCACAACCTCTCTGGGAAACCCATGAGAGTGTTTTACTACCCTCAAAGTAAAAAGTTATTTCTTGTATTTGGATAGAATTTCCTGGATTTTAGTCTTTGCCCTTTGCCCCTTGTCTGTCAATGGACATTGCTGACAAGAGTCCGGATCATTCATTCCCTTCCATCAAGTATTAATACACTTTAAAATCACCCTAAACCTTCTCATTTCCAGGATAAGCTGTTCTAGCTCTCTCAGTCCCTCCTCATTGGAAAGGTTCTCCAGCCAGAAAACTCCAGCCAGGTCACAATGTGACTGCTGAAAACACATTCTGAATCTAGTCCGGGTTGAAAACTACATTAGGAATTGTGTTGCATTTAGACATCAAACCATTTACCTCACTCAGAACTTGATAGATGTGTAGTGGATCAAGGTAACTTCAGGATTCATTTGCACACCAAAATTTTAATGCCTTAAATTTTGGATTTGACTTACTAAAATAGGACATCTCCTACATCTTTCTCTAATCATAGCCCAGAAATAATTAGAGCTGTTTGAAAAATGTGTTCAGTATCTTTAATCTACCTGCCAAATATACACAGACCTTTGGTACCAACTGTAAAACTAATCCCTCTAAACTACATATGCATAATTTACCACAGTATTTCACACTTCTAAATATGATGAATAATTTTTTTAAGTCATCAGCAATTATTTTATAAGGAGAAAAAAAATCTTCAATGAAAAATGACATCAGTAGATATAAGAAAATAAATATGAATGCCAGTCCATTTCTGATCAGCATGAAACTTCCTGATAATACCATGCAAAATATAGCATTCATTTTACAAATGCGGATAATGAAGATGTGAGTGGCAGAGCATGTGTCAAAAGTATGTAAATGAATTGATGTTTAATCTACCTATGCCTAAGAAAAGCAATCACCTCCTGCAGAAGGATTGCTTTTATTTTGGTAATGCTAGCTGATGAAATCCCAGCACTCTAACAAGGGTTTATAATTTGATAAAAATTACTGGTGACTGGATCTGAATTTTCTTCAAACTGCTGCCCTGCTTCTTGCTAAGTGCACTACTGACATGTTTGATATTGAACTTGAACTAAAAAATTGCTATCCCAGTAGATGTTTATTAGATTTAGCGGCTGAAGTAAACCTAGACATGGTGCCGCAGTACAATCTAAAAACAGACCTTATTTATGTGTGCCGGGAAATGTTGCACATTTCTTCCAGGAAAAAGAGAAAATCAGAAATAACAAGAGCAAAAACACCCACAAAGTGAGGTATTATCCATGCTATTAGAGGGCCAAAGAAAATTGACCTGTGTTAGACTAATGTAATGTCATCTTTGAAAACATTACAATACTGAGTAATGCAATTTATTTTCATATAATCATTTTAATACTCATTATTGGGAAAAAGCTTGACAGAAAAAACCCAGTTATAAATTCAATACATGCCATGAGCTGAGACAGAACAATCTCAGTATGGGATCTATTTTTTCATGTGAAAATATTACACACTTTTTAGTACAAACTCAATGCATATGGTTCATTTGAACTTGTTTCAAAAAATACCTAGAAAGTTACCTGAAGTGGTAGTATATGAAGTAAGACAGTCACAGAAATATTTAAACTCTAATAATATATGCTTATCCCTAGAGAATCAATATAATTTTTGAAATTAAATGTAATAGACTATTCTGACAAATACTGGAAACGCTTTTTCTGCTTATGGATGACTGTAATGCTAGAACCCTAACCACCATGTAACTCTCTACTTGTTTGCTAAGACTTCTATTCAGTAAGACCTGTTATTTTGTGTTTATACATACAAAGTGAGTTGAAGAAATACACACTGTAGTCACCTGTGCTCACTGGCATAGAATGTCTCATGTGTCTCTAGGAAGCTTTCTGCTGGGGCTCTCTGTGATTTCTGCCATCCCTTCATCTCCTTTGGTTCTACACTCTTTTGCTGTCATTGATCAATAACATTGAGCTAGTATGAGCAGAGCACATCTCAGAAGTGTTCAATGTTGAATTTCAAGTGAAGTTTGACTGTTGTATATCATTTAGTGTCAACCGTTGTACAAATATCACAAGAATTGTCCGGATGAAGGAGAAGGAGTGATAAATACAGAAAAGAAAAAAGAGACACAAAGTCATAAAAAGACAACAAAGAAAGAAAGGAAGGGAAGAATGTGTAAATAAAGGAATCAGGAGCAGTCCCAGATGAATTAGTGTGTCCTGGCAGCCAGGAGGGACAACCCTGTCCTGGTGTGCAACAGGCACAGCGTCACCAGCCAGAAGGGAGGGGTTGTCCTGCTCTGCTCTGCTCTGGAGCAGCTTCACCTTGAGGGCTGGGGGCAGTTTTGGGTACCACAACATGAAAAGGACTTTAAACAATAGGATACCATCCAAAGGAGGGCAGCAAAAATGGTGAAGGGACTTGAGGGGAAGCTTTTTAAAGAGCAGCTGAAGTCACTTGGTCTGTTCAGCCTGGAAAAGAGGAGACTGAGGGGAGACCTCATTGCAGTCTACAACTTCCTCAAGAGGGAAGAGACTGATCTCTTTTCTGTGGTCACCAGTGACCTGACAAAATGGCCTAAAGCTGTTTCAGGGGAGGTTTAGGCTCCCTTAGAAAAAGGTTCTTCACCCAGAGGGTGGTTGAGCACTGGAACAGGCTCTCCAGGGTGGTGGTCACTGCAGCAGCCTGACAGTTCAAGAAATATTTGGACAATGCACTCAGACTCATGGTGTGACCCTTGAAGATGGATCTGTGCAGAGCCAGGAACCAGACTCTATGATCCTTGTGGGTCCTCAGTATATTCTGTCATTCTGTGAATTGTTGTGCATATGGAAAAAGAAGGAATATGCAGAACATGGTACAGCAAACACAAGACTCAGAAAAAATCAAGCCATGGAAAATTTCAGCACTTAAGAATTTTTTCTCCATCCATACTACTTGTGACTTACTTCTAAAATGATTTGATGAGAATGTAAGGGAATTTTAAAAATGTTACCTGTGATATTGATGGCTAGCTGTTCACTGATCTGGCTGGCTCAGTAAGATTATGGGCAAAACTGTCCAAAAAATGAGAAATCTTTCCCAAAGGATTCAAATTTCTAAAGCATTTCACTGTGTTTAGTGATAATCCTGAAAATTTAGGCTCAACTACTGTTTAATTAAAAAAAAAAAATCTGATTCTACTGCTTTCTGGTTTCAGTATGAATACCACAGGTTTCTCTGTATGCTTGGAATATTTTTGTGTGAATAATCGTGCTGCTTTTGTCTGGGGAAGAGTTAAATTTTTTCATAGTCACTCTCTATGACAGTTTAGATCCTATTTTATGCCCAGCCTCGACTGACACTCTGGAAGTACACATTCTCCAACTAATTTCTAAGTTCATCATCCTGGAACTTATTCCTTGAATTGTCAAAACACAGCTCTTAGGACAGTACCCATTTAAAAAGTAGTAACAGCAAAATTTTCATTTCCTTATGAAATTCCTATATTTAGAATACTCACGGAGAGAAAATTTGTACTGAAATTTCTCCTTTCACTAATTACTTAAAACCTACACTTCCTAGCCTAAGAAATAGACAAAGAGCACATTTTCAGGAAGGACACAGAGCTGTCAATAAGTGACGGAGTGCTCAGCAAGCACTGACAAGTCTTTCAAGAAATACCTGTCCATAGAATTTCAGACAGGTCTACACACCCATTCTAGTCCATCTAAGCTGCACCTCACTCAACCTGATGATTTATGGGACTTTTCTGAGATAATTCATTTTTCCCCACCAGAGCACTGCTGTGGAATCTTAACACAGGTTGCTGCTTCTTGTACCAAACACCATCCCAGTTATACTCCTGTCATTAATTTTGAAGGGATTAAGTACCTTTCTAAATGTATATTTAAATTACATATGGAAAAATAATTTAGATATTATTTTCATTATTTTATGTACTGAAACTAAATTACTGCTGATTGCAAAGCTTCAAAACACAAGTCCTTATAAGTACAATATTGGTCAGTATTGTAAATATTGACTTTTAAGCTTTTAAAAATTATTACCTGCATTTTTGAATTATTTTTCATGGAAGTAACATAGTTCTGTACTTTTGAAATATATAATTTATTTTCTTTTCATTATCAACTTCATTACATTATCAGATACACTCATGGAGTGTTTCTCGATATTTCCTAAGTAAGCACTAAGATCTAAAACCATGTGATTATTTATTTGACAGACATTTCATTCTCTTATTTTTTTTTTTTTGTTTTCTTGTTTTTTAGGGTGGGGGAAGTTGGTTGGGGTTTTTTGGGTAGCGAGGTTTTATCTTTATCTGTTTTTAATTTAACATTCAAAATTTTTATGATGATTGTTCATGACAAAGGAATGAGAACGTGTCACAGCTTTATTTTATTGCTTATTTCTTACTTCTATTTTTTTCATGAAATGTGTATAAGCCACTATCTGGAGTTTTCAGCAAGCTGCCCTAATTAAATTTAAAACACATATCTCAATATGTTATCAAAAACAAAACTTCTACTCCATCACTGTCAATTTGATCAAAAGAATTCAAGAGTAAATCAACAATATGGTGATTTTGAAAAGCTCTGACTATTTCAGTTACTTGGAAACGTCCCAAAAAAATGCTATGTACTTTGTGCTAAAAATCAGGGCCCTAAAGTTCTGGCATTTTTTCACAGATTTTAGGAAGATCTTTCCAGGCTACAGTCAACTGTTATTTAAAGAATCACAGCATCACAGAATGGGTCTGGTTGAAAGGAATCAAAGTGGGATATCTGATCCAAACTTCCTCCTGAAGGAGAGTCATTTTAGAGCACAGGATTTTTGTTCTTGAATATCTCCAATGAGGGAGACTCCTTAATCTCACTGTTCCAGTACTTGGTCACTCGTACAATTAGGGAGGTCTGCCTCACATTCTCATGGATGTTTCTGTGCATCACTTCCTGCTCAGTGCCTCTTGTCCCATTGCTTGGCATCCTTCCCTCAATCTGAACCCTCTGCTGGACCTTTTCCAGGAGCTCCGGGTCTCTCTTGTGCTGAGGAGCCCAGAGCTGGGCACAGTTCTCCAGATGTGGCCTCATAAGGGCTGAGTAGAGGGCAGGAACATCTCCCTCAACCTGCTGGCATTGCTCTTCCTAATGCTCCCCAAGACCATTGGCCTTCTTGGCCACAAGGACACACTCTTGGCTTCAATAAATTTCTTCATTGGTACAAAAAGGTAATGAACAATAAATAGATAATTAATACATTTGATAAATTATTAGAACATAGAGGACATCTTAGGTGTGTAACTCAAAACAATAGAATTACAAAATAAATTACAAAGTGAAAAAAAATATATTGCACTGAGTTACAGATCTAACTTTCTTCCTTTGCATAAAATTCTCAAAATCTAAGTTTAGGGAAAGAAAAAGCACACATTAAAAATGCCTAAAGATTACTTAAAATATATTGTGATAGAAGTGCTTATATTTGTAGAGGATGACTGTAATTCTAAATATTGCTGTTGATAATTCAGAGTGGAAAATAGTTTTCTGTTCTTAGCATTTTGTACATTTAGTTATATAGGATGATATTCCTGCCTGGGTAAAAATACCCTTTTTATTGGCTTCATAACCTTAATCCTTGTATTGTGGAGCTAAAAGGAGCCAAGCTGGAACCCAGATCTCGTGCTGGGATTCTTGCGAAGTGAGAAAAAAACCTCATCATTCATAATGAATATATTTTAAAAAGATAAAAAAGTAGGACAGGATAATGAGTATTAAAAAACACATTAATAAATATTCTACTGGATATTTAGTTCCTGTGACACAGATCACTATTAGTTTTACTTTCTTGTCCTCATATTGATGTAAAAAATCATGGTTTCACACATGCAAACTTGCCAGTGCTTCTAGTGGTGTATTGACTCATCTGAACACACAGAAGAGATACAAATATCCTACATGACTTACAAATCCTAGGCTGAAAATCATCCCAGTAGCATTTCCTTATCCAGTCAAGTCTTTATTTGCCTTATATTTGAATGAGTACTCCCCAGTACAAAATGTGTTTCTGTTTGCACGGGAACAGGGGAAAGAGCAATGGCCACTGCACAAGGAAGGGAACTTTATCCTAGCCAGTATCTCATGTCATTGAGAAAGGCTCTTGGGCCTCTGACATCATTGAGACAATCTACTGCTCTTCTCTACACAGACAGCAGCTGGATCTGCTGCATTGTTGTCAGGTTTTGTCATTCCAATGTAAATGAACCTTGGAAAAAGGTAAGTTTTTGTTTGGTTGGGGTTTTTTTGTTTTTTTGCCTAGTGAGTGTATCTGCTCACTTAACAATATTTATATGGGAAAGCCACTTGAAAATAAAAATATTTAAAACCAACAGTGATCAGAGTTTCAAGGATAACAATAGCAACAATAAAACCTGTAGATGCTGTTAAAATTCAGATTTTGATAAGACACAACTGCTACCACAAGCACAGCCTCAGAAGACCTAGAGGCATCATAAGGTTTAAAGGGTTTTGGGTTGAACCCAAAGGTTTAAAATCAAGTTATATAATAAACTTATGCTCAAGGGGTCTGTCTCTCCTTCTTGGTGCACATGGACAGTACTTTGTCAGTTTGATCTGGCTGGGACACAGGCTAAATCCTCCCATTCTCTGCTGCTGGTCTCAGAACCACAGAAGCACTTTGTCGCGCTGATTGAGGTGTGACATACCTGCATTGATTTGAAGAAGACTGCGCTTGGTCCTTGATCCCCTACCACTGTCATTTTTAGTGTGTTAAAATTACATATTTGGAATGAAAGCATAGACATAAAAACCCCTATTAATAAAAAAGTAAAATTAAAAAAAGTATATTAGGAGATATAGGAAACAGAAAATTATTTCTGTTTATGCTGCTCGTATGTTTTATTGCAAAATTTAGTGAATACTGCATTCCAGGTAATGTAGATAATGAGGCAAGGAAATAGGTCAGTCAGTTCCATATGCCAATAATCCTACCACACCTTTTAGGAACAGATTATTCTAGCTTTTTCTGTTAGTAATAATTAGACATGAGAAAACTGAGGAGAAGCAACAGAATCTGCCAATAATATTTCATAATGTTTACTTCAGGATTAAAAAGTCAGATGCTGTTGTTTTCCAAGATTAATCCGCAGAATGAAAGAAAGCAAAAGCTTTGTGTATTGAAAACAATATATCAACTTTTTCTAGCATGAAAAAAAACCCAGTTAATTTGCTGAAAACTGTATATTTTGCCCCATATCTAGCAGATATACAATGAAGGTTATGATCATCGTTCCATGATGCCCACTTGGAAAGAGAGTAACACCACAGTTTGCCTGATTATTTTCAGGACGTCAATGAAACTGAAATAGAAGTATTTGAAGAAAGAAAAATTATACTACAATCAACTGGTTTGAACTTTGACAACATATCATCATTTGCAACCAGTTACCCGGAATTAATTTTGGAGAACATCCCTATGACTACAGAGTTAATGGGAAATGAAAATGAGTATTTGCTTGAAGTTAATTGCTTGCCTCATATATTGCATAATGCAGTAAAGTACACTATTGAAAATTTTTTATTTGGCTTTAAAAGCTGTGTAACAAAAGCTTTCAATTACTTTATGTTCATCCACCAAGGAAGTTTCAGAATTATGAAAAGCATTTCACTTTACCAACCTTCAATATGCTGAAACATTGAGGCACATTTACAAAGTGATAATCATGATGAAAAGTATCCTATGCTTTCTATACAGTTAGTTTTGTACACTCAGACAGCTCATTTTGAAGTTTTTTAAGTGTGGTGAAAGTCTCCCCATTGCCAGGTTCCCCCAGATTCTAAATATCCTATCATTTGAATAATTTTAACAGGTATCTTCTTAGTAATAGATCTGCTAAGACAAGTTTCAAATTAATGTCCTATGTGCATGAACTGATTTTTAAAAAAATAATGGAATATAGCAAAACTGAAAAATGCCTTTTAAAACAGTAAATGGAAGTATATGGTAGTATAAAGATGCAAGTAAGAACAATAATAAGTCGGTGAGAAACAACATATCTAATATGATAAAAATAGTTTTTAACACTGAAAAGAAAACGATTTTCTATGTATTTTCTTTGACATAAGAATGTTCTAGAGCTATCAGTTTCAGAGAGGCTGTGCTGTTCTCTAAGTTTTCAGTTTCACATGTATATAATTTTCAAATATCATTTTTCTGCAGTTTATTTTAAAATTATATTTTAAAATTAAACTTAATGGAGAATATTGAAGGAAACTAGTGTTAGCAAGGCAAAATTGTATTTTAGCTTAAATTAAAATTTATGAGGATCTAAATAAGTTCTATTTCATCATGAACTAAGGATACAAAATTATAAACTGCTAGAACAGTCTTAACAGAAAACAAGTTATAGTATTGTACATCATAAAGATAAGAAAGGAAATGAACTTCAGTAGGCAGGAGTATTGTAACACGTATCAAAATAAACACAAAGACTCCTCTTATGATTGAAATTCAGTATTATATGTTAATAGTTACCATCAGAATTTTGCACTTCAAATTCACTGTGAATTTCCAGGGAAAAGTACAATTTTTAGTTATTTCTGCTGTTATAGACTGATATTGATGGCTCTGAAGAAAAAAAAAATATATATAAATTCTTTTTTTTTAATAAATTCACTTAAGTTTCTTCTATATGAAAGTTCATTCAAATCTTTAGACATCCCCAAGTAAAATGTTGAAATTGATGACAACCCCAAAAACTGAGATAAACTGGAGATTTGCCAGGGAGATCAGGGGCTTTTTTTACCATTCCATTAACAATGTCCAATGCAGCAATTACTCCCACAGTAGGCAATAAATCCAGGATCACATAATTTCCATCCACCTCTCCTTTTATTTTGGACTTCGATCTGTATAGGGTGTGGTCCTAAACTGGTATAAATGTTGACCTGTACCAAGTAATTTTAGATTAATCTTCTTGTGGAGTAGAGGAAGGGAGGTTTCTCTAGCATTAAATATTAGATAAAAATACATGAAATGTGTGTGTAAGTGTTAATAATAAAGTATTTGGTCATGTTAAGAAATCATTTAAAATATTCAACATGGGACAAATATTATGAATGCTGCAGGAGATAGATAATGCATTAGTTTCAACTGACCTTCATATTAGGCAAAGACCAACTCTTCTAACATCAGGGATGCTGGAAGAGAAACATTTCCACTTCAAAAGGGATGTTGAGGAGAAGGGAATTTGATTAAAATTGCACAAAAGTAGATAGTTCAGGACAGAAGCTGACTAATGCTGTGCATATTCCGTGCTGAAAACTGACAGGAAAAGAGGACTTCTTTGCAATACATTAAGTGATGCTCACTAAGGTAGAGGTCTCCATAAAAATCTTTGCTCTCTGAGTTCTCATTGAGCTCAGGAGCAAATCTTACTTTAAAAGTTGCTTTTAATCATGACATTTAATTAATTTCTTGTGTAATTATGATCACCTGTATGTAATGAATAGGCCCTACACTACCTGTAAGAGTCTTTGAACTTAAAGCTCTGAGACATTTTGTGGGTTTGCAAGAAAAATGTATGCAGCTGTGCTGGAATTATGACAGCATAAAATATGACAGTCACATTTTTTTCACTTATATGAAATGTACATATATAAGAACATAATTGTCTATATATACATTTTGCCTTATGTGCACATACAAAACCATCCATACTCTTGTTCACTTTCCCTTCCTCTGTCTTTGCTTAGATGTTTGAGTATTTTTCTTCCATATGGCTTTATGTTTAAAATTTACTTCTCCTCCTTTTATTTCCATCATGTGATTTTTCAAATGTAAGTTCAGCATGTTTTTGTACAAGTGACTTGCAATTGCCATCAATGTTAAACTGCTTGTGTAAGTGGCATCCATTTCTCTTTACTGTCATCATAATGGCTTCTGAAGATTTATCAGACCTTAAAGAATTTGTGTCATCTACTTCCCATATTATTAAAGGAAAAAATGTTTGGTTTTTTTTCTTTTTTGTTTTTTTCTTTTTTTTTTTGAGAAAGCAACACAATTTGGAAGTGATAATGAGATTCTTTGATGAATCCCAAACTGTATGCATGAGGTATCCTGCAAATATAACATAAATCAAGGATATGAAAAGATAAAATCTTAAACTATTGTTAAAAGAAAGTGGACCTAAGCTCTAATAAAAAAATAAAAAAAAAAACCAAAAAAACAAGAGTGTGTGAAGCCTTTCTCTCATAATTTTTTTAAGCTATAGCATCATCTACATGTGTAATATGTTTTTGACATATTCAGAAACCAGGCTTAATCTTATAATCCATTTATATTTCAGGTGGTAGAAGTGGTATTAACCAGAACAGACTATGACCTCTGACTGGTTAATCCTAATTAAAGCTGAGCAAGAGATTTCTTTGCAAAGTTTTCTGATGAATTCAATACCAGGCTAAAGTATAATTCTTCTGGTGTGTGTTATTCCCACTACATGAACAAAATGTTTTGGATAAATTTGAAGTTTCAATGCAATAAACTGAGCTAAAATGGGGACAGCATGGCAGGGAAAAATAATATTTCCAGGGAAAAATAGTTAGCAGAACATAATATCATTAACCTCTACTTGACAAAATATTAAAATTCTTGTCCTACCCCCTGCCCCCCACTCTCTTTAAGAGTATGTTGAACTAACCTTCAGATGTTTTAAACCTCCTGCATGACAAGGAAAAATCAAAAAGTCATCAGAAGAGAAAAAGGTAAGGTTAAATTTTCAATTCTAGCTAGCATTGCTCCTGAGAGAGACAGATGCCCAAAGGGTGGTTCAAATGTGATGTGTGGTTTCAGGCTTCTTTACTGATTTAGAGCAGGGCAGAGAAGCTGAAAGGAACAGTACAACTCAACACAATGACAGTGACATGTTTACTATATTTGCATTTGTTTTGTCCATGGAATGGGGTAAGCAGCAGTTGGCAGAGCTCCATAAGAGTAGATTTATCTGTCATGTCACTGCTCCTTGCTAACTGCCATCAACCTACCAAGATAAATTCCTACCCCATTGTGTTAGTCAGGTAAGGCTTACAAATTCACTGCTGTAATATTAGAGGACATCAGTGCCAAAAGTGCTCTCAGCCCAACCTCAAATCCACTGTCAAGACTCCTTGGTGGTCAACCAACAAACCAGACAAATAAAAAACTCCAATAAATGAGCAAACAAACCAACAAATCAACCAACTAAGCACAAAAAACCCCTAACCCAAAATCAAGGAATAGGTCTCTGAACTTACTTTAGTCTTCTTTGAAAGAGAAGTTTCCAGAGTTTTAAACCATCAGTTATAGGTTATTCTTCAGATTTATTTTCAAAAATCATCAAAATGAGACATTTAAATGTTTTCCTCTGTTGGCCAATAGGTGTCACAATTAGAAGTATGTAAGTTCTGTTCATCACGTTATTTTTTCCTGAGAAATAGTTCACTATCTTCACTATTAATAATATGCAATTATCCAAATATCTAAATATTTAATGTGATAGTCATAATTTTTTCTCCCCTCAAAAAAATAGGATTAATCTGAAAAATACTTGTCTTTTTCTACTGGTAGTTACTTAGAATTTGAGATAATAGAGTTGTATCTCAGAACAGGCTTGTAAAGCATCCTTTTGGGGGAAAAAATGCTTGTCAATAAAACTTGTGTATTTCTATTAAAAGTTTAAAATGCCAAAACCTATTTGTAGAAGTAATTTTAAAAATAAACTAATAAATATTTATGCAAATAAAAATAGAATTATTTTTTCTTTAATGTGACTTTATTGTCTTTGGGTTTCCAAGTTTTCCACTTGGTGATATCCTTAATTATGCTTTTATAGAACAGATTCTTTCCCTTTAGGTGGGTGGTAAATGCTACAGAAAACCTAGCTGCTTATTGAATCCAATTCTTTACTGGAAAAAATGAACTTAGCTCCACCCTTTAATACCTTTAAATAATGGTAATATGCACTCCTAAAATTGGAACATATACTTAGATATTTAATTCTATATTCTACAGGAGTTGGATGAGTACATATTCTTCTGCACTTGCCATTTCAGTCACAGAGCATGTTGTGACCTTTCCAGTGATCAGGTCAATATTGCAAGGCTGCAGATGGCCATTGAGTAAAAAGCTGCCAGTTCCCACTACTTCAATTTGACTTTCATGCCGTCTCTTTTCCCCATTTGGTTTAAACTGCAACAGCTACAGCAATAATTAACACATATACTGCTTTACCAGGGGAATGAGAGAAAGAGCTCTGAGTCCTCTGAACTGGCTTGGAGAGCATAAAATAGTCTTCTCTATAGGCATAGTAATTATTTATAGTCTTTTGACCCTTAGAGCTGAACTGAAATCAGTCATTTATGTGCTTTTTTCCAGTTTCTCTAGCTTTCTGTTGTGGCTGGTCCCTGGCTGGACACCAGGTGCCGACCAAAGCTGCTCTATTTCTTCCCCCCACAGCTGGACAGGGGACAGAAAACACAACAGAAAGCTCGTGGATAAAGATGGCACAGGGAGAGATCACTCACCAGTTACCATCACAAGCAAAACAGACTCAACTTGGGGAAAGTTAATTTAATTTATTACCAAACAAATCAGAATATATTAATGAAAAATAAACACAAATCTTAAAAAAATACCTTTCCCTCATCCTTCCTTTCTTCCTGGGCTCAACTTCATCCCTGAATTCTTCTTCCCTAAAATGTCTCAGGGCAATGTGGAATGGTTGTGGTCAGCTCATCACAAGTTGTCGCTGCCACTCCCTCCTCAGGGAGGCAGAATCCTCCCACTCTCCCCCGTTCCAGTGTGGGGTCAGTCCCACAGGAGACAGTTCTCCACGAACTTTTCCAGCATTACTCCTTCCCAGAGGCTGCAGTTTATCCTGAGCCACTCCAGTGTGAGTCCTGCCAGGAGCTTGCTCCAGCACGGGATCCTACAGGGTCACAAATTCCTTCAGGCACCCAGCTGCTCTGAGTTGGGGGGTGCAGGAGGATCTCTGCTCCACTGTGGACATGGATGGGCTGCAGGGGCACAGCTGCTTCACCATGGGCTGCACCAGGGGCTGCAGGGGATCTCAGCTCTGGCACCTGAAGCACCTGCTCCCCCCTCCTTCTGCACTGACCTTGGTGGCTGAAGAGTTTCTCTCACATAGTCTCACTCCCCATTTTTTCTGAAGCAGTGCAGGTTGGTTTTTTTCTGGCTGGAATATTTTCTCTGTCTGACATGGAGAAAGGTTCTAGGATCTTCTCCCAAAAGCATTCCCTGTAGCCCCCCCCAACTACTAAAACCTTGCCATACAAGCCTGATATACCTAACTTTAAAGAAAAGTATTAAAATATTTATTTAAAGGCAGAAAATTAGGTCCAAACCATTTTCAACATGGTTGAAAATGTAGTCATGCTGAACTTCACTTCAAAATATTTTTAGTTCAGCTTTGCAAGCATTAAAAGAAAACTGCAGGAACTACCAGTTAAGAAGTAGAACCTGAGTCAAGTAAAAATCAATTATTTAAAACTCCTGATATATTCCTTCATCCAACAAATATAAAAATAAACAAATTATATGAGTATATCAATCAGAAATACATACAGTGGAAGGGAAATGAGAGGGGAAGGGGCAGGGAAAGAGAGCTGTCCAGTATTTATTTTCTTTTGTAAATGTTTAATTTTTAACAAATAGGGGCTAAATCCCCTAACCTGCAGTTTCATGGGAATATCTTCTATTTACATTTCTGTTAATTTATTTTTTCATTCAACCAGAAATGGAAAACATAATCCCTTGTTAAGTTCATTGTGGAAAATCACATAGCATTAAAAAACAGTCATGATTTAAATCAAAGATAAAGATTTTAAAAGTGGGATTGGACCCCTGTGTTTCCCTTAAATAAGAATCTGAGAGTGAAAAGCAACTGTGAAGATCTCTCCCAGCTTGTGTTACAAGAAACTTAATCCATTTATTTAGTACTATGATGTCCTGCTAAGAGGAAACAAGCACAAACTAATTAAATGCTTCAATTCTTTATTTAAATGCTTATGCTGCATCCCAATAGAGGAGTGTGTCCACTGCAAGTTGTTCTTGTGGATATTTTTGATTTTTAAGCTTTGGCTATAACAGATGTGTAGCAGTTGTTAGCAAATCAGTAGTTATGGTTACAGTAAATGGAAAACAGAAGCAATTATGGCAACAAATTATTTCAAAAATATTAGATAAGCAAGATGAGTTGCTAGGTTTCTAATGGCAACTGAACAAAACTAGACCTGTAAACCTAGAAGACAAGACCAAAAAAGTGAAAAAATTAGCATGAAAGGAAGACATTTTATAGAAAGATTTATTGTTTCCAGATGCCAGTTGAAGCTCATACTCTGTGAACACCAGTTGGGTTTATATTTCACAAAAGCTTCTTGTCATGATTTGTGTTTTACATATTTGTAATCCTTAAGTTTTAATTGCATTACATAATTATGACATGGAAGATTACTTTTGTTTCATGCCAGTGTGCCCAAGTGAGAGCAGTAACCTCCAAGAAGAGTGTAAATGAAGAAAGAATTTGAGTGTTTTGTTTGTGGAACCAGCTTCCACTCAGCCTTTGAACTAATTGATTTTTTGAAATAATTTATTTACAGAATTTACTTTGATCATACGTTGGGGTGTTTTTGTTTGCATTTTCTAAATAGTTCTTTGGTTTACTTTTTGTCTTGTACCAACAAATTCATAAAACTTAAGACAGGTTCCTTTAGGCAGAGAAAATGACAGACTCCTCTAATGAGGGGTGTCTGACACTGGAGATAAAGAAGAGAAGAATGTACTAATCTTGAAGCAGAAAGTGCATCAACTGAAAATATTTACTGTTCCTATTAAAAATGAATTAACAAAAACAGGTGGCCTTTTAATTGAAGCCTTTATCACTCTTTGCTCAATTTCATTTAAATGCAAATTTGAAATCCTTTCTGTAAGCCAATAGAAAGTTGTAACTGAAGAAGAACACCGTTTTACTAATGATGCAATTACGTGGTAAACCATTAGGCTTATTATGGGATAGGCTGGAAATATTGAGGCATTCAGAGAGGACGTTCTTGTTCAAGTATACATTTGTAACCTGCTAAACTCATCACCAATTAAAGATACTTTGTTAGGACATTTATTTCAATTCAGCCTTAAACATGGTGCCCTTTATTTCTTTTGGGCTGTATATCTCCTTTTTCTCTTAGAAGGGGAGGTTTATAGTCAGAAAAGACAAATCCTGTCATAGCCGTAAAAAACCCAGGTTCATTAATACTGGGGTCTGACATTGCAGGCTCAGTTCAGTTCCTGGGTAAGTAATCGTAAGCTAAGGGCCTGTATGAAAACTGAAGCTTGCAGATGCTTGCTAAGTGGTGATTTCTGTGCAGGGTGATTCTTCTTCTGTGTGATCTGGAGATGTGATTTGTGGATCCTTCTGGAATACTGCTCCTCTTCTCTTCTCTTCTCTTCTCTTCTCTTCTCTTCTCTTCTCTTCTCTTCTCTTCTCTTCTCTTCTCTTCTCTTCTTCTCTTCTCTTCTCTTCTCTTCTCTTCTCTTCTCTTCTCTTCTCTTCTCTTCTCTTTCTCTTCTCTTCTCTTCTCTCTTCTCTTCTCTTCTCTTCTCTTCTCTTCTCTTCTCTTCTCTTCTCTCTCCCTTCTTTCACAGAAATCTGGTCCTTTTTATCTACCTGTCAAAAAGATTTTGTTGCCACATCCTAGCAGGTTAACTTTAATCTACATTGATATATGGAGCAGATTTCATAATTAGGTTGAATTTTTCTTTCAAACGTTTGTAGTCTACACTAGGGTGAAATATTTTCCTACAAGGACTGTCACAAAATAGCTGAGAGGATGGCAACCCTATTCTGGCTGCTCCACATAGTTCAGGTAAAATATCTAGCATAAGAAATAAAACTGGTCTTCCCGGGAGTATAATCTGCATATTGTATTTAGAATTTAAATGGAAACAGACAAACAAGTCACATACAAAAACCCAAACAAAACAAAACCCCTAAACTAAAATAATAATAAAAAAATCAAAATACTACTCTTTTGTCACAGATATCTCTAATAAGACTAACTGGCTTTTAAGAAAGAAGAATTAGTCTCTTGGAACCAGTAGAAGTACCTAGAGTCTGCATGGTGTGCTCGGTGCTTAACTGTTCCGCTTTATTAGGGTTCTTTGGGTTTTTTTTCATTCTAGTTTTATGAAATATATATAAACTAAATAAATGCAAAACAAACAGACTAATAGACAAAAAAACAGGAAAAAAAGGGAAAAACCCTCACAAGGACATGGAGATATCAATATGAAAGGGGCAAAAAAGAAATCACAGCTAGAGAAATAAAATTATATGTGCCTTAGAGACAGTTAAAGACAAAGAAATGGTAAGAGAGATATAATTGTTATTCACAGTAATATTTATCCATCTTAGGGTATTAGGGAATATTTCTATTGAGTTTTCCACTTCTGTGCTGCATCTTCATACTAGAAGAAATCAGAACAAGCATTTTAGAAAGGTGTCATATATACCTTCCATGATTCAGCTATCACAGGTTAGTGTGGTAATTTCTGACCATGAACAGGAATATTTTTCATCTGTTGGGGAAAAAAAAAAAATGTAGTAGGCCATATCAAAACTCTCAGGACTGTGTAAAAAGCAATTTTTGCAGCTTCTACGTTCAAAAGTTCACATCAGAGGTGTGGTTGCATGTGATTTATTTTGCATATGAAAGAAATAGTCTCATGACTTTCCATATTAATAATCCACTTTCATTATAATATTAAGTACACTGGGAAGGATGATACATCACCCAGGGTAATAAAAGTTGACATATACAAAGGAAGCGTAAGAAAGCTTAGCTCCTGATATTGCTATTTTGCTTCTGGGTATCTCTGAAATGCTGAATGCATTTTTCATTTGATCTTAGCTTAATGCAGGCATCAGCTGTTTGCAGAGGGAAAAGCAGAATTAAAAAAAAATCCAGCCATCATTCAGCCAAACATTTAACTCAAAGAGTTTTCCAGTAATTGGTGAACTATTGAGATTCCTCTGACATCTGCACAAACTGCTGTGCAGAAAATGGGTAAATTGAGGCATACAGTTAACAGCTGTCTCCATAGAAGCCCATTTAATTTATTACTAACCTGTTTTCTTTTCCATAACCAAGTCAAGGACACGGTATTTGGATTTTTACTCCCTGCTTTCCTTGGTAGCAAGAGGGGTCCTTTCCAGGCTGCAGAGGCAGATGAGGCAGCAGGCAATCTGCAATGGCTGATTCAGCTTCTTCTTCCTGAATAAGGAACTAATCCAATTGACACATGATGAAGTAAACACATAGTGACATATTTGTAGACAAACTGTCATACTCTCAATTATTCTCTCCAAAAAATTATTTCTGAACTGCAGGCATGGAGTTTTAAAAGTCTGCCAGCCTCAGCAGCTAGTACATTTCTATGAGACCCAATCATTAGGGGGTAAAGTTAATTTCAGAACCATGTAGTACATTTCCTTTCATCCCCTAGTAATTCTCCCTTGCACATTGCACTGAAAAAAAGTGCAAATGTTCTTTTCACAGTATACATATTTTAGTGTAACTTGTGTTCTAAAAATGTAAAGTATTTGTTTCCTTTCTGTTTTTTGTTACATATTCGATTTATTATTTGAAAAGCAAGCTGACTTTTTTCTGTCTTAAAATGTCTTTTCTTACCCCAAAACATACGCAGATCATATTTGAAAATGTTTATCCTGGTTTGGCATGTACTAAATAGGTTGGATTTTCAAAATAAAAACTGTTTTTATTTTTTTCTCACTGAACACTGGACTCATGCAGTGCAATGAAATCGGGACTCTACCTGCCTTGCAAGGAGCCTCTAAATTACAGTGTTGTTATTGTAGGGGCTGGGTATAGACCCTCTGAGCCTTTTACAACAAAGGAAAAATAAACTATTTAAACAGGGTGATGTACTTATCTGTCAAGCTGTACCACATATCCTTCTATGTGAATGCCTCCTTTCTGAAGACAAGTGTTATCATGCCCTGCCATTACACACTTGTAAGGGATAAAGAAGGAGTTGTTTTCTAGAGCATTTCCTGGACATTCCCTTAGACTGTAAATACTTTCAACTATAGTGCTGTTAGAAGCAGGGCCAAGCAAACAGTTGATGTGCTCAAGTTCATCAACACAGCTGCAGAATTTGGAGTAAAGATGAATTTCCCTGTGCACTAGAGAAAAAAACATCAAGAGGTGTTCATGGCATGGTGAATTCTTCTTAGGCAAGTCCCCAGGGAGCTCTTCTTTGTTTTCGTGGGCTTAGGTGAGAGTCTCTGTGGAGGGCTTTAGAGTTTGTGATTTATGAGGCAGATCATCAAACATATTTAGTTACTTCAATAATTCATGCCTAACCTTCAGTTAACTCAAGATTAGTTGATAAGATTTATATATCTGAGGAAAGAATTTTTAGAAACTATCAAAGTCAGGCACTATTTGAGCTAATTATCACTGATGTGCAGAGCAAAGGCTGGGAATTACCTGGTAAAAGGAGGCAGAGATGAGTAAGCATCTCTCAAATTACATGTAGCTTCTTTCTTTTGGCTTTTGGAACTATGAATCATAATCTCGAATTAAGCTCCTGTTCAAAGTTCTCTGTTAAGCAAAGACGTTTTTCACTCCCTTTCCTTTGAGAAAAGACAAAAGTACAGAATTAACAAAAATCTGGAGAGAGAATTGTTAGTAGCTTGGCAGGTTACCCACTAGTGCTAAAGGAAACTTAAATCCCTTATGTGGATGCAGAGAACTTCAAGAGCAGCTCTATTACAAGACTGTCCTGAGTAAGCTAAAGGGTGAATTTTTTGATCCTGAATATTTTATATTTTTCTGTCTTCACCCTGATCTGTTTGCTGCTCTGGTACAAATCTGACTTTATAACCTCCTTTGGAGCCACTACATAATACACAAAAATGTTTTACTTATTGGGAGAAAGACAGAAATATGCTGCATTGTCTGGTGTGCACTCCCATAATGTCTATGTCCAGGTCTTTACTGCTGTGTAATCTGTCAGATTGTTCGTTGTTTTGTAGGGGCTTTTCTTCTCAGCGTGCTCTGAACTAAAGGATCATGTGCTTGTAATAAGAAAACTTTTCTCCTGGCACAGTCTGAAACTCCTAGAAATTTTAACTTGAACAAGGGTTTCAAGTAACTAATTAGCTCCTGGCAGGATTCAGCTCCAGTACCTTGTGTGTGCAGGGTCTTACAGTCTAGGCAGCAGTGAACTGGCTTTAAAAATACTGCTAGTGGCTAAATGGAAACTGAAAGGGATGATAAAGATCGATGCCTATTCCAGAATAAATATTTAGATGCAGAGTAAGGGTGAAGTACTTTTTTGGTGGGGGCAAAAGAATTACCCATAATTTAAATGAAAGGTGAATATATTTAGTTCTGAACACTTAATCATTCTCTACTAGAAGTTCCCAGTTCAAGTTCAGTTCAATAAAGCTGTTGAATATCCACAGGGAACCTGCATGGCAGCAATCCTCTTGTGCTCTATCAGAATTCTTAATGCTTTCAGTTACCTGAAAAATTTACTCTTTGAAAAGAGTATTAGAAGACTGAAGCAAATGACATCCGTGCTTCTAATTACTGAAAACAATCCTATGCTTCAAAATATTTTATAATTGTTCTTTGAAGGTGTGCTAATGTTTACTGTTCCAATGAAGAACAGTTTTGCTTAGCTAAGCAATGTACTTACACTGCGTCTCTGACATAGCTTTTTCCATCTTGTCATCTTTCTTTTTTTCATCCCTTGTTAATTAGCTCAGTCATCAGGAATACTGGCATTTTCCTCATAATTAATTTTCAAAACTATATCTGTATCTCATTTGTTTTACTCGCTCCTTGAGTCTTTGCTGCATTTGTAGGAGACAGTGCATCAAAGTGTGATGTAAAAGATCTTGGAGCCTCTAATTTTGCTTTAGATTAACTTTAAAAAACATACAAAGAACAGTGAAGTCTCTTGCAGATATCCTGAAATAAGTCTTTATCACTCCAGAACACAAAATGGCAGCTGTGTCTTGCACTCAGTAGGCTTGTAGCAATGCATAGGCTCAAAAAAGGGTTACAATAGAAAAACCACAATGCTTAGGTGAAGAATGCTATGCACATATGTGCTATGCACATTCAGTGGCTGGCTCCATTAAACATTTCCTAGTATCCACCCTTTGCCTTTGCCTTTTGCCTTTGCCTTGCCCTGCATATGGTCGTATCCATCTATAGAAAAAATACTGCCACAGCAATTTTTTCCCCACTCTGTTTTTGCTTTGTAGAAGACCAAGTGACTGCATAAACTGTAAAGAATGAAGGAATCGAGTTGCAGATGTGCATGCCTACATGTGCACACGCACACAGGGGAACTGCCAAACCCCATCCGGATGCCACACTCCCGTGAAAGGAACATGATGACAGCTCAGTATCACACTCTGCGCCCCCCCCACCAGGGGTCATAGGAAATAAATTCTTTATCCAGCTGCAAGTGGATTTGGGAGGGCATTAAACAGAGACAGAACATGGCTAGGACTCAGCTGTTAACACCTCTCAGAAAAAGGGACATGCACCAGAACTTTAAAGGCAGGAGATGAGCTTAATATCTCACCATGGTGGTGTCTATACTAGAAATGTGTTCCCACAGTTATAATCACCTGCAGCCCGGAATCCTTCTTATGATGAGATCGACAGCTGAAGTGCTGTAGCTGCAGATTTCTTCTCTAAATATCATTGTCTCTGTTTTGCTGATAGGAAGCATGAAGGGCTCTTTGAAGGTCATGGGGAGGCTTGGATAGAGGAGGAATAGCAAGAGCTACTGCGGCTCTCAGCCTAGTCCCAAATACTTTCAGACATATATTTGTTGTGAGGCATATCATTCTTATATTCATAATTATTAAAAGAAACTTCATATTTAATTTGACCTTACTTTATTTCATTTTCCTCTGGTAATACTTGAATGCCAGTATTTCTGGTATTTCAGTTTTTCTTTACATGTTTACCACCAGTACAAAAGATATTTTATGTCTCATGTTTTGTCATTTCTATTATGTACGCTCATCTTATCAAGATAAGAAATACTACTTTTTACCATACAAATTATTTTCAAACGTTCCAACTAAATATTTATTTCTGTCCCTTCCTTCCTTCCTTCCTTCCTTCCTTCCTTCCTTCCTTCCTTCCTTCCTTCCTTCCTTCCTTCCTTCCTTCCTTCCTTCCTTCCGCCACTTCCGCCACTTCCGCCACTTCCGCCACTTCCGCCACTTCCTTTTCCTTCCGCCACTTCCTTCCTTCCTTCCTGAAACAGAGGAGATATATAGGAGGGACAGAAATAACTTGGTTTCTCCTGGAAAGCAAGAGTTTAAATTACTAAATACTGAGAATGGCAAAATGAAGTCCAAATGCCAGCTACCTTCAGGACAAGATTAATATTTTGTTTTTTCATTATTTTTATACTTTGTTTTTCCACAAATACTGTTGTTATTTTTATATTTTATTTTAAGAGCAATAATTACACTGATTTCGACTTTGGTTAATTATTTCTGTAGTACCTTTACACTTTGTGAAATGTATCTTCTTGGAAACCTCAGAGACAAAAAAGAACACTTCCAAACCAACCAAACCAACTTCACAACAGAACTGAAAGTCAGTCTATCTTCATTTTTATGTTCAGTAAGCTTTGATTAATTGGGAAGGAAATAAATAAATAAAAACCCAACCCTCTTACAAACTTCTGAGAATGGTGATTTCAAGTATTGGCTCAACAAGTACTTATTTTCTATAAAATTTTGGGAGATAATTTATGAGCAGTTGTATTAGTTAGATGTTAAAAAACGTCCAGGTAACCCTTGGTAACTGTACCCAACTACCAAACCTAACCAGCATTAGAATGTATAATGTAGTCTTGAAGTGTGAGGAAAAGGAAAAAAAAAAACAAACAAAAAACCAAACCTGATAGTAAATATGGAACATAAAAGAAAAAAGAGCAGGAACAAAAGACAGAAAAATGAGGCAGAAGAGGACTGTGTAATAAAATAAATTATCAAATTTACAGAGTTTATGTAATGAAAGTACAATGGAAGATATTATTAAACTAAAGAATATGTTCCAATTATTTGAATAATGAACTTCCTAAAGGTTTAGTGAAAGAGACCTTTTGAGTGTATCTCATCTATTACAACATCTTTTTGCAAAACATTTCTTGCTGACTGCAAAATGAAGGAATGTGAAGACTGATATTTAATAGCCTGGAGCAGCTACAATCCACAGAGCCACAAAGGTATAAGGCTGACACTATATAGAATATGTTTCTGATGAACATTCTTGATATGTTCCAGGAAAACAACTGAATACTTATCCAGTCTATCAATTATTTTTATGTCAGACAACAAGAGTGTAATGCTACAGCCCTTGATCATGAATGGAGTCAATTGATTAAATTTCCAATTCAAGATTGTCTTCTAGTATCCATCACTAGCTATGACTAACATAAAATTCCAGTAAAAACTGTCTGAAACGTTTTCCTTAATACAAGCTTGTTTTCCTTGCTTGTGACAGCCAGGAATCAGGGCAGAAGATATTTCCACATACTAGCCTGGAGTGTGAAGTCCCCATGAAGTACTTTGTGAGAACATCATTGATATCTGGAAGAAACCTAAAAATTCCGTGTTATTGAACTTTGAGGAAGTTTACAATTTAAATCACTGAAACTTTTTTTTCAATGTAACTATCTCTTCCTTTTTCCTTAACTTTTCCTGAAGTACTCAAAACAGGTTTTACATCTGCTCTCTTTAGTGTTTTTATTTTTTTATGCACTGTCTTTTCCATAGTTAGGAAATTATCATAAGAGGAGAAGATATCTAAATGAAGTCAGAAAAACAGCAGCAATTAGCAACCAGTTTCCACAAATATCTGGAAAACAATTCTGTCAGCCTACGCCAGCATGCAAATTTGCACACATATACATACTCAAACACCACTCTCACATACTTAACATATCAAATAAACATTTATAAAAGATGGCAAAATGAAATAACTACTACAAAAACACTGTTAGCATAGAGTAATTCCGACTAACTAGTTATAGCTTTGTAAATTGATCGTATGCATTAAAAAAAAACAAAACCAAACCATCATGATGTAGTTCTAGAAACTAAAAGCAATTTCCAAAGCAAATAATATGTACAGTAGCACTACATTGTAAATTGGGAGCAGCTGCTGTTACTGACATTACAGATCGTTACAAAGTGTATAGTTTAGGTTTTCTGTAACAGTAAGTGAAAAAGCCATTTAAACACAGATCCATAATTTTATTTTTTTCCAGATCTGATTATTGTGGACATATGTACTCAAAGTCTGTGTTTGGCCCTATTTTTATTATGAATTTGTTTGCATGGTATTCGCTTCTTGGACTTTTTATGGATTCTCTAGGAAGGTGATTGTTTCAGAACATTGCCTGCTTTTGAACTCAATAGAAATTTGGAAAGAGTAAAGCTCTCTGTAGTCTAGATGCAGCCCATCTGAAGCTGAGGAAATACATCGTGAAAGATGAGAAATTGACCATATTTAACACTAGAATCATAAATCCATCCATGTTGGAAGAGACCGTCAAGAATATCCAATCCAACTGTCCACCCAGCACTACCACTGTAACCCTTAAACACTAAACCACACCACACAGCACCAGATCCAGATGCCTCTAAAACACCTCCAAGGAGGGTGACTCCACCACCTCCCAGAGCAATTTATTCCAATGCCTAAATACCCTAAAAGAAAAAAAAATTCTAATAGCTAATCTGAATCTCCCCACTCTCAGCTTAAGGCTGTTTCCTCTAGTCTTGTCACTGCAGGCAGAGTAGAAGACACTGGCCCCTACACAACCACCTTTCATGGAGTTGTAGAGTGATGAAGTCCTCTTGAGCCTCCTCTTCTCCTCTTCTCCTCTCCTCAGCTGCTTCAGTCGTTCCTCATAGAACACATTCTCTAGTCCTTTTATGAGCCTTGTTGCCCTTCCCTGTACACCCTCCAGTACTTTAATGTTCTTTTTGAAGTGAGGGCCCGGAACAGAACACAGTACTCAAAGTGCAGCCTCACCAATGCTGACTACAGTGGGATGATCCCTTATCTGCTGACTACAATATTCTTTATTCTTTATGTCCATTGGCCTTCTTGGCTATCTGGACAAGCTGCCAGCTCAGCTGTCGGTGTCAACCAGCACCCCCAAACCCCTTTCTACCAAAGGGAGTAACTACCAAGTTACTCTTCCCTCAACCTGTAGTGATGCCTGGGCTTGTTGTGACCCAAGTGCATGACCTGGCATTTCACCCTATTGAACCTCATGTAGTTGTCCTTGACCCATTGCTTGAGTCTGTCCATATCCCACTGGAGAGCTTTTCTCCCCTTGGACAGATCAATGGTCCCACCCAATGTATTGTCAAGGAGTTCACCCATCCAAGCTGTGAGCAGCCAGTTATTCTAAGATGCTGTGGGACATGGAGTCAAATGCTTTACTGAAATATAGTTACACAGCATCCATGGCCTTTCCCCCATCTGCTGAGTGCATCCCCTTGTTAGCGGAGAGGGAGAAGGAGAAAGCGACGGGAAAGGAGAGGGAGAAGAGAGATCTGGTTGAACAAGCAGAACCTGCCTTTTGTAAATTCACTGGCAGGGGTTGGTCCTCTGGTTATTCTGTGTGCACTGTGCCATGACACTCAGGATGATCTCATCCATAACCTTTCCCAGAATTGAGGATAGGCTGAAGGGTCTGTGGTCATCCTGCTAACCCTTCTTGGAGAATGTTTGCTAATTTCCAGTTAGCTTGAACTTTTTCAGTTAACCAGGGTTGCTAGTAGAAGATACAGTTGAGCATTTATCTATTGCAAATAAATCAAAGTTATTCTTGTGCATAAAACACAGTGAATGGAGGCACAAAAAGTTATTGAAGCAGTTCTTTACATTGTCTAGGGAAAAAATAACCTAAACACAAACCAAGAAACTACTTTAATCGTATTCCCCATCTGTCCCCCAACAACAACCAAAACATCCTCCCAAGAAACATCAAGAAAAAATAGAGTCAATGTGAAGACATATCTTTGCAGAGAGACTCCAAGAATGCTGGATAGGCTGAGTGGGATTCATCTCATCTACACTTAAGCCATGGGGAGGCCTAGCCATGTAAGCTCAGCTCATCCTCTGAACTGCTTGCATGATTTAGTGAAAACAGATAAGACTCTGCAGAGGTTGATTTATCCAACTGTCTTAGACACCTGTCTGGAGATGAAGTAGGTGAATCACTCTTTGCAGGAGCCCTTCTCTCCACCAATGACCAAGCAAGTCTGTTTGAAAAGCTGTGACTAGGTCCTTAGTGCTTGTGGATCCATAGACTTCACAGCACTGACTGCAGTGTGAATGCTGGAGAAGAACAAAACGTTTGTTTAGCGACTATAAGAAATCCTTCTTTATGTTTGTGTTAAGAAATGGTACAGCATTTGCACCCTTTGGAAAGTACTGCATATTGAACATGAAAGACCAAGAAAAAAGTTATTATTGAAGTTGTTATCATTGAGGTAAACCTATCGTTGTGGTTTTTGTGCAATAGTCTTGCTAAAGTGCCACAAGTTGAGGTGGTCCTTGAAGTTCTCGGTGCGCTCCTGCTTTATCACATACTCCCGCTTCACTGCTAGATTTGCAAAAGCACAACATAATATTTATAACTCCTGATTATCCTAGAAGCATAAATATCTCAAGGATGAAACACTCATTGCTGACCTGAACATTGACAGAATGTTCTTGACAATACAGTGACAGGTGATATGTTAATCAAATCCCAACATCATCAAATTCCCCATCAGATCTGGACCAAAATTTAAGAATTTTGTTATCATGCACACATCTAGGACTATTCTATCTGTGCAAAGTTAGAGAAAAATGTGCCTTTTACTGCCAATTATAATGGTTAAACCATCATCTTTCTTTTCTGAATTTGATTTGTGGAAACCTGCATCCTTTGGCATGCTCTTATATATGCGTACTGAGCAGACACTCCAGCTTTCTATGACTAAATTGTTAAGCAAATCTTTCCACTGCCTTTTTTGTTGTTGTTGTTGTTGCTTGTCCCCAGATGTGCCTTTATTTTTTAATCAAAGTGAAACAGGCTTAACCAAAACCAGCTCTATCAGGACATTTTATCATTAAAGTTAGAGGCTGGGAGAGGGATTCTTCTGTCCTACCTCTGGCAAATAAAAAACTTGATTTATAAAACTAAAGTACTCACCCTAGGCTGACTATATAATCCATAGTGAAATAGACCAGAGATACCTCCCAGAATAGCTGTCTGGGATAATCAGCAGAAGCCCCATCCTCTTACCACTAACTACAAAGGGAAACTAGATAGATTAGTCCAGATTTGAATGTCTTACTTTCAAATATCTAATTAGGCAATGAGAAACTCACACTAGGACTCAACCCTAGCTTGTCAGCAGAGGGATTTGGACTTCAGTCCTTTGTAAAATAGAAGAAAGTTCTTGAACGAAAGCTTTGTTTGAAAAGAGCCACCCCTTCTCCAGCTTTAACTGCCCATAGAGACAAACTCCAGGAGAGAGCTTAGTCCTCTCTCCTCCATATGGAGAGGGGTGCCCCACATTACCACAGAGTGAAATGCTTTGTCCTTGTTGAATTCTAGCCACATCACACTTTTTAAAATACCTGACTGAAAAAAACCTCCAATTCCTTATCATTTGAGTGGTCAATACAAAGGACCTCCCCAGGAATTTAATGCTTTTTCATCTGTCTTAAGTAACAGATGAAAAAGCTTCTTAAAAAAAAGCTTCAGTGGTGGTTAGTCTTAAATTTGTGTTATGGGTTAAAAAATGGGATCTAATTCAGGTAATATTAAACCAGGGACCTGGCAGCCAAGTACAGTGTTAACTGTGACCTTTATGATACAAGCTCATCTTTTACGCTGAATCAGTGATCCTAAGATGTTGTTTGAAAGGAAACCTTTCATACGGACTTCATTGCTAAGCATTAATCTTTTTCAAAACACACTAAGAATCTATCAACACTGACCTTCACTGTTCTATATTACAATGGAGTGAGACTGCTGATGGCTGAAGGGAATATTGCAACAGATTTGCTTCAAACTCAGCATAAACAATTAACATAGGAACATCTGCGTTGCATACGTTTTCAGCATTGCTGGCTTGTACTCCTGCCTGGCACGTGTGTATTTAAATACATTTATTCACGGATATACATGTGCACATACACATAAAATGAGGGTTCAGATTTCTATACCCACAAAAACCACTGAGGCAAATAACTAACTTGCTGGGTGAATGGAAGTCAGCAGTGTCATTTTTTTTCATTTCTCGTGGAAGGAAGGGTGTTTGTAGCCATTTCACTATTTCCAATGAGGGTGATGGATACTTATAAATTTTCATATTGACTGTTGTGGAAACAGAAGCAGAAGCAAAGTTCTTTCTAAAGGGGAATTCCTTTCCAGATGCATGCCCTTGCATTGCCTTTCACCTCACTTCATGTCTATAGCTCACCCAAACTACACCCACTTTTATTTTCTCTAAAATCTTGCTTACACACTCATTCATAAATATCCTTATTGCCCTTTCCCTACAAATGGCATAATAAAATCCAGAAACATTCCATGGTAATCCTAACTTTTCTCAGATTTCACACAGAAAACTGGAGTATGTCTACATGTATATTTTAAAAATTGCTTTTCACAGATATGCTGTTTTAAGTTGGGACATCAGGAGATGGTACTGCAAATGAAAGGAATTGAATTTCAGCAGAAACTCTGGGATAAGAGCAATCTAATAACAAAAAAGAAGAACCAGGTATTCTCTGTTCTTGAGATGATATCTTAAAAAAAAATAAATTGTTTATTTTAAGAGTGAATGAACGGAAGTGCATGTATGTGTGAATGTTAGGGAGGGAAAACAGGACAACAGTTTATTAAATATCTCCTTAAATATTGGCAAATATGTGAAAACTTTTACTTACCCTTACAAATTAAAGTATGAAACAGATTTAATTTTGCCTCAAGAATCCCTCTCATAGTACCCATAACAAAACACTCACAATTTTCTGGTTCTTCCTCAAGGAAATGCACCACACAGGCAAACTCATATCTACTGTCACTTTTCAATTTAAAATTAATCTTCACTGACTAGGTTTCAGGGAAAAACTCACAAAAAGACTCTCAGAAATTCAGTTCACATTAAACAGAAATCTTCCTATTGCCAAACTGTTGATATTTTCATTTATTTCCTGACATTTAAAATCCCATCATCCAAGTACTGGGTGTACAATGATAACTCATTGCATATATCAAACAAAAACCATGTCTGTTTTCACAGCTGAACAGATTGATTTTACAAAATTAAGCCAGTGGTATAATATAATTTCAAAGAGGGAGAAGTTGTTGAGCTTTTTTTTTGCCTGAGAAGAAGGCATACATTAACTCAAGGCTGCTAACAGAATAATGACAAAAGAAGCACAATGCTCTTTCTGATTCCCTGCTTCCTCCTCCGGAGACTCGGGCTCATTTGGAGCGTTGATGCTTACAGACTCTACAAAAAACACAGCAGCTGTTTTAGAGAGAGAAATCTCCATTTGCAACAACAACAAAAAATCAATTAAACAAGCACTTTATAAGAGAGCTAAAAGTGCTCCAAATTTTGCAGTCTATGATATATATATACAATTTTTTTCCCCTAGTTTTAAGCATACTTTTTAAAACTGAAAAACAACAATCCTTTCCAGAGCTACAACATCTCAAAGGAATTTAGCTCAAAACTTGAAAGCAGATTAACTGCTTTTTGTTGGGTTTGATAGAAATCTTTTGTGTGTCTGCGCATCTATGGCTTTTACTAATAATGCAGGAATAGAAGTAATTTCCAGTATGCTCAATTCTTGAGTCCCAAAGAAAACCTCTCATAAGACAATACCTCTGGGAAGGTAAAGGATAGTTCTTGCTGTCTGATTTGCTTTCAGCCATTTCAAAACCTGTAGAAAGTATTAAGAGGAAAGAGATTCAACCTATCTAGCTGAAAGTTTGAAGGGGGAGAACATAGGGTTTACTCCCCACTTTGCTTCTATTGCTCTGTTACCAATAAAAAAAAGAAAAACAGCTCTCAAAATCATGAAAGTAATTTGGAGGATTTTTTGTGAGTGTTCATTTTGTTCTTGAACATCTACTTTGAGATCCATGCTTTTATAGAGACATAACACTGATATAACACCTTTAACTATTGACCAAATGTATATTTAGCATATTTACATTAATTTCTACTCCAAATAATACTATAGATCAATAAATAAATATATAACCCCCTCTGACAAAATAAAGAGGTTTTATTTACATTTACATATACTGTTCATTTACTTATACCCTTTCAAAAATGCTTAAAGTTCTTTTCTCAGATAAATCATTGAGTTTTATTCAGATTTCTGCAGTGCATAGAAAGCAGGGCATCATCCTACTATGAACATAAAGATATATTCTATATCCCAAGTAATAATCTCAGAAAACTAAGTTGTGGCATTGGGTTTTTGTTTGAGTTTGGGTGGATTTTTGAGAAATACAAAATTGTGGCCCCAGCAAGACCATTATTTCAAGCTTTAAAGCTAGAATGTTGAAATAATGGCCTCTACAGAATCAGAATGAAAGAAAAACAAATGCTTCTGTAGAAACTGAAGTTGAAATAATGTATGGAAGAAAAATAATCTGCCCCAAGATTATAAAAAATAAACCAAACAAGTTTTAAGAAATAGCTTCCCTTCAAATATTTGCTCTCTCAAATACAAGCTTTCCTTGTATTTCTCAGAGTATATATATATACACACACACACACACATATATGCATGCATATGCACATGTGTTTTCTCACAATTTAACATACACACTCTAATATTTAGTAAAAATTTCAGTTCCACATTTCAGTGAAAAATGATTGTGTTCTGATGGAAAATTTGTCTTGTCATGTAAAGGAAATTTGAGAACAAAAAGAGCATTGCTCTTTTTCTGTAGTCAGTGAAAAAAGTATTTCTCTACCTATTTCATATTGTTAAATCCCCAGCCAAAGGAAGAGGTTGAGTTTTAGAGAGTCATTTTACACAAGCAGAGTTAGTGGATGCTCATTGCTTATCTGTGGTAAATTTTAATTTGACTGTTGATTTGTCTAGGGTGCATTGGAAGATTGCATGAATTCATTGTATTTTTCTCATGAAGAAAGAAGCTGGTTTATTTCTCAATGCACTTGTTCCGTTCTGAAGCTGAATTTCTGACATCCTGCATGCTAGCCTGTCCAAATGGCACTTTACAAAGCAGCTGACATTTGGCATTTCCATGTAAGACTCAGAAGAATGAACACATCAGTTTGTACCTAGGCCTGAGTGAAGCTGTTTGGTTTTGGTTTGTCAAATTTTAGACAATATCTTGAAGCCTGATTTTCATCTCACACTGGTATAGATCAGCTGTGATCTCTTAGTCTCAGTGAAGTCAGTGGGAGTTATAACTTCAGCAGAGACAGGATTTTCTGCCCACAAGTAATATTCTGAGACTAATGTTGTTACACTTCCAAAGAATTAACATTAAAAAAAGAAAATACTATTTATTTTCAATTTTTGTATTACTAAAATTCCATGAGAATTGTTTTCTTTATAAATATTTTTATCCCCTTTGGGTTAAAACTTCTCTCTGTACTACAATCTAATAGCTATAAAACCCTAGAGCTGAATGAGAGTGAAAGGAAGTCTTTATTTTCTTAAAAAGAGACTACTTACCTACTCAGTTACATACAATTAATGTTTTTCTAGAATTACATTTACTTCTAAGGACTCCATCCGTGACATATCATTTCAAAACATACTTTAACACACAAACAGTCTCTTTCATTTGTTCAACATATATCCTTCAGCCATCATAATAATTAAAATACTAATATGATTCCATTAAACAATATATTGTTTGAAAATATTAATTTGCCATGTCAAGGAATAATACAAAATAATACAATATTGTTAAATTTCATGAGGTTTGACAATACCAAGTACAATGTGCTGCACCTGGATTAGGGCAACCCCTGATATTAAGACAGGCTGGGGGTGGACAGATTGAGAGCAGCCTTGCCAGTGAGGATGGGAATGGTGGTGGGTGGGAGGCTGGATGTGGCCTGGCAATGTGCACTCATAGAAAGTCAGTGGTATCCTGGGCTGCATCCAAAGCATTGAGGCCAGCATGGAGAAGGAAGGGATTCTGCCCCTCTGTGCTACTTCTGTGGGACCCCACCTGGAGCGCTGTGTCCAGCTCTGGGGTCTGCAGCACAAGGTAGGACATCAACATGTAGGAGTGAGACTGGAGGAGGGCCACCAAGATTATTAGAGAGATGGAGAAACTCTCCTATGAAGAAATGGTCAGAGAATTGGGATTGTTCAGCCTGAAGAACAGGAGGTTTCAAGGTGACCAAATTGCAACTTTTCAGTACCTGAAGGGAGTCTTATAAGGAAGATGGAGAGAAACTATTAACAAGGGTCTGTAGGGACAGGACAAGAGGGAATGGCTTCAAACTGAAAGAGGGCAGGTTTAGGTTGGATGTTGGGAAGAAAGTCTTTACTGTGAGTGTGGTGAGGCACTGGAACTGGTTGCCCAGAGAAGCTGTGGATGCCCCATCCTTGGAGGAGTTCAAGGACACTCTGGAGCAACCTGGTGTAGTGGGAACTGTTCCTGCCTATGGCAGGGTCGTTGGAGCAACAGTTGATCTTAAAATTCCTTACCAATGCAAGCCATTCTATGATTCTCTAAACATAATGCTGCTTCCTTTCTTCCTTCAGATGAAAACAGAATAATCCTTAATTAAGATACATAAATATTTTGTGACATTATAGACTATGAAGTGGAATTAATCCAAAACAAATGGTATAGCTAACTAATTTAAGACTTACATTTTTGGTATCTTTTATAAACAGAAGATGTACATGCATCTTATAACCATTATTTTTCCATAGGTCATGGGTTTTTTTCAAGAAATGATTGAAATAATGTTTTTTTTTTTCTGGATTTCAGACTGTTTTTCTCTTGGAAACATGGATGTGCACAAAAATACTGATGTAATCCATGACACAAATGGCACTGATTCAGCAAAATGGAGGTGATATTTAATATGTCTTAATCATACATAAAAATATTTAGCTTTGTATACTTTCAGGTTTTGGGATTTTTCCTAATGTTCTACTATGTCTAACA